>JANUWF010002256.1:0-512470 GCA_026120185.1 Voacanga thouarsii | reverse complement strand
ACGACTAAATGAATTGTAAGGGTCCACTTGGTGTGGGGTTTTCCAATATTACACGTTTAAGGTTTACCTCAACACCATCGTGGTAGTAACGAACAAGAAAGATGCACTTGCAGACTTCATTGTCATGTGATATTCTCTCAATTTCTTCAACTTCTGCATCCCAATATGCTTCACGATCTTCATCCTTTTGAAAAGAAAACCCAAAAAGTCCATAGGTGAAAAAGAGAAATAGAAATTATTCAACTAAAAATTACAAAGCAAGTTCCAAAAGATTCTCTGAACTTTGCATTTACCTGTGCATTAACCGCAACTAAAATTGCTTATTTTGTATTAGACACACTAAATCTACCAAAAAATGAAAACTTTCCATTACTGTCTTAGCCTTCTTGCAACTTTAGAATAGACCATCTCAAAATAGATAAAATAGAAGCCTGTCCCAAAGGAAGAATAAAAGATTTTTGCCCCATTACCAACATTAGAGGTAGGGGCAACATCCTAGTGTTGGATTGTATGCCCTCTTAGACTAGGTTTCTGATGTAAAATCGAATATTTTAATAAAAGAATTTATTTTCAGATTTTGTTTATGAATTTACTTTTTGTTTGTGCACAATTTTCATTTGGAACAGACCCATTGTGTTTAAATAAGTGGTCCATGTGAATGGTGGTCTTTCACAGTAAGGTATGGATCACGGGTTATTTAACACATAAACATTTATTTTTAAACTATTGATGAGACTGGGAACCTCATCATGTTTAGGTTATTATGTTATGAATTCCAAATGGGGAATGGCTTACCTTTAGCCAGTGAGTAGTCCACTCACTTCATGACATAAGCATATTTCGAATACGTAGGACAGGACCTGTAGTAGTGGTTTCTAAAAGTACTATACGATAGAAACCTAGACTACTACCGCTACAGCGTGGACTAGTACTCTACGACTTGAGTATGAGTTGGTGGTCTGGCAAAGCTGGAAGCATATACTTTGATTTGCTATAGTTGAGGTTCTATCGTAGGGCCAATATACTTGCATGTTGGGTATGTGTGACTAGTTAGTTAAGACAGACTTGTACAAGATAGTTTCTGCACTATATCGCCCTTTGTGGTTGTCCGAATGGTCTAAAATGTCCAGGGCCTTGGGAAACATGACTTGGATGTTTGCTTTAGGGTAGCTCCCTTGGAAAGCGAAAACACTCCAGAAAAGTCGTGGATCATTGGACTAGAAGCCTAAGGATGGTAGATGTCATTTAGAGGGGTGTTAGTACACTTCTTCCTCTCTAAATGTACGGCGATGTGTAGAGGAGTATTTTAGTCATTTCACCTGTAGGTCAGAGACTTTGCTAATGCAGCATTGTCCTTGGGGTCAATATTTCCTTATGGTGATATTAGGAAATATTTAAAATGTAAAATACAGCTATTTATATATAGCAGGGGTATTTTGGTCATTTTAACAGCCAAGGCGATGTGTCTTTTTGGTCCTCGGAAGAGCCCGTAAGTCCTAACTAATTTTGGATTTGAGGAATTGGTCTCGGTTCAAGAGGATTTTATTTTATTTTATTTTATTTTATTCAGGAAGTCTAATTTATTATTGGACTGGAATAAAATAAATAAATTAATTAAAATAAGAGTTGAGAGAAATTAATTATCTAGTTTAATTGGTTAATTAATTATTCAGGGCCTAGGTTCAGTATGAATAATTAAGAAATTAACCTGGGCTTAAACTAGGGGAAATAATTAATGTTTAATTATTTGTTGGGTTATTTATATAGGCCCAAGAAATAAATAATTAAATATTAATTATTATGGTTCATTGGGGCTCATTAATTATTTATTAGGTTGTTTATATAAGTCCAAGAAATAAATAATTAATATTTATTATTTTGGGCATTTTTGGTCCAAAAAAATAATAAATATTTTTCTGGCCCAATAGCTTGGACCTTAGGGTTTTTTTCAGATACGGTTAAGAGGAATTTAGGGTTAGGCAAAACTGATTCTCAGGATAACATCCGGGTGTTTTGAAATCTCGGGGATATGTTTATCAGATAATGAGAAACCCATTTTTGGCTAACTAATAAACTAGTCTCTGGTAGAAAATAAACCCTAATCTCCCTAACCTTACAGATGATGGAAAACGAGAAACAGGGGCATGCTCTGTACGTAAAAAAAATTGGAGAAAAATAAAACGCAAGCCTTAAAGGCTATGCGGAAGCGTGAAGATCATACCTTTGCGTTCCTTAACCCTCCTAGGTTGCGTAAGAACAGATTGAACGGCTGGAATCGCCTCGCTTTGCACACTTGAATGAGCTTCCGGTTGAACACCCGCTAGCCTTCTACTTCGCCTTGTTTGCATTAACGCTTAGCTCTCCAGCTCTCGCAATATTCCTCAGCCTAACCTCTAGTTGGTGAACACTATGGTGAAGAGGAACGGTCTCAAAACTCCTTGGTTCACTCGCTATTGATTAGCGAAGAAACCAAGAAGAAAACAAGGTAGAGGGAGACGTGAGAGAGCTGCCAGAGAGAGATACACGAGAGAGGCACTCTTGTGTGTAAAGGGAATTAGGGTTTTCTTTTCTCAAAAAGTTGTTTTATCTGTTAGCCTAAACTAGGTCTCTCAATATCTGATAAACATATCCCCGGGATTTCAAGACACCCGGATGTTATCCTGAGAATCAGTTTGGCCTAACCCTAAACTCCTCTTAACCATATCTGGAAAAAACCCTAAGGTCCAAGCTATTGGGTCAGAAAAATATTTATTATTTTTCTTGGACCTAAAAGGCCCAAAATAATAAATATTAATTATATATTTCCTAGGCTTACATAAGTAACCCAATAAATAATTAATGAGCCCAAATAAACCATAATAATTAATCTTTAATTATTTATTTCTTGGGCATATATAAATAACCTAATAAATAATTAAACATTAATTATTTCCCCTAGTTTAAGCCAGGTTAATTTCTTAATTATTCATACTGGACCTAGGCCCTAAATAATTAATTAACCAAATAAACTAGATAATTAATTTCTCTCAACTCCTATTTTATTTATTTATTTATTTTATTCCAGTACAAAATAAAATAAAATCCTCTTCAACTGAGACTAATTCCTCAACCCAAAAGTAGTTAGGACTTACGGGCTATCCCGAGGATCAAAAAGACACATCGCCTTGGCTGCTAAAATGACCAAAATACCCCTGCTATATAAATAGTTGTATTTTGCATTTTAAATATTTCCTAATATCACCATAAGAAAATATTGACCCTAAGGAAAATGCTGCGATAGCAAAGTCTCCGACCTACAGGTGAAATGACTAAAATACCCCTCTACACATCGCCGTACATTTAGAGAGGAAGAAGTGTACTAACACCCCTCTAAATGACATCTACCATCCTTAGGCTTCTAGTCCAATGATCCATGACTTCCTAGAGTGTTTCCGCTTTCCAAGGGAGCTATCCTAAAGCAAACATCCAAGTTATGTTTCCCAGGGCCCTGAATAATTTAGACCATTCGGACAACCACAAGGGGCGATATAGTGCAGAAACTATCTTGTATAAGTCTGTCTTAACTAACTAGTCACACATACCCAACATGCAAGTATATTGGCCCTACGATAGAACCTCAACTACAGCAAATCAAAGTATATGCTTCCAGCTTCGCCAGACCACCAACTCATACTCAAGTCGTAGAGTACTAATCCACGCTGTAGCAGTAGTAGTCTAGGTTTCTACCATATAGTACTTTGAGAAACCACTACTACAGGTCTCGTTCTACGTATTCGAAATACGCTTATGTCATGAAGTGAGTGGACTACCCACTGGCTAAAGGTAAGCCATTCCCCATTTGGAATTCATAACATAATAACCTAAACATGATGAGATTCCCAGTCTCATCAATAGGTTAAGAACAAATGTTTATGTGTTAAATAACCCGTGATCCATACCTTACTGTGAAAGACCACCATTCACATGGATCACTTATTTAAACACAATGGGTCTGTTCCAAACGAAAATCGTGCACAAACAAAAAGTAAATTCACAAACAAATTCTGAAAATAAATTCTTTTATTAAAATATTCGATTTTACATCAGAAACCTAGTCTAAGAGGGCATACAATCCAACAATCTCCCACTTGCACTCTAAGACTGGGTAAGTCCGTAGGTGCCCATCCCTATGGCGTCTAAGTGTCTCTTGAAGACTCTCTCAGCCAAAGGCTTGGTGAATGGATCTGCTAGATTATTTTCTGAGGCAATATGCTCCACCACGACTTCCCGTCTCTGGATGAAATCCCGGATTAGGTGGCACTTTCTCTCGATGTGTTTCCCCTTCTTGTGGTTCCGAGGCTCCTTAGATTGCGATAATGCTCCAGTGTTGTCGCAATACATCACAATCGGCCTGTCCATATGTGGAACGACTCCAAGTTCTGAAAGGAACTTCCGGAGCCAAACTGCTTCCTTGGATGCTTCCGAAGCAATCACATACTCAGCTTCCATGGTTGAGTTAGCAATACAAGACTGCTTGATACTCCTCCATGAAATTGCTCCTCCAGACAAGGTGAAGACATATCCACAAGTGGATTTTCTCTCATCCTTATCCGCCTGGAAGTCTGAGTCTGTGTAACCTGTAGGAACTAAATCATCAGCCCTGTAAACCAGCATATAATCTCTCATTCCCTTGAGGTACTTGAGAATATGCATTACAGCTTGCCAATGAACCTCCCCTGGGTTTGACTGATATTTGCTAACTAAGCCCACGGCAAAGCAGATATCTGGCCTAGTACACAGCATGGCGTACATGAGACTTCCTACAGCCGAAGCGTAGGGAATCCTACTCATTTTGTCCTTTTCTTCTTGAGACTTAGGACAGTCCTTCGAAGAAAATGATAACCCATGTCTGCAAGGGATTAGACCTCCCTTGCATGAGTCCATGTTGTACTTGGCCAACATCTTGTCAATGTATGTCGCTTGAGATAACCCTAACATTCTCTGCTTCCTATTTCTAAGAAGCCTAATCCTGAGAATGTAGCTGGCTTCTCCCAAGTCCTTCATACTGAATTGACTAGACAGTCAAACCTTCGTAGATGGCAATGTCCTTACATCATTTCCAATGAGTAGAATGTCATCCACATACAGGACAAGAAAAACCACATTAATGACTTCAAGTTTCCTGTACACGCATAGTTCATCTTCATTTTGAATAAAACCATAATACTTTACAGTCTCATCAAAACGAATGTTCCATGCTCTTAATGCCTGCTTAAGTCCATAAATGGACTTCTTAAGCTTGCAAACCATGTGTTCCTGGCCTTCAGCAATGAAGCCTTCCGGTTGGGACATATAGATGTCTTCGCTAAGATGGCTATTTAAGAATGCCGTCTTGACATCCATTTGTCATATCTCATAGTCATAGTGACATGCGATGGCAAGGAGGATGCGGATGGATTTAAGCATGGCTACCAGGGAAAAGGTTTCCTCATAGTCGATACCTTCTTTCTGAGTATACCCTTTCGCCACAAGCCTAGCTTTGAAGGTTTCCACCTTCCCATCCGCTCCTCTCTTTCTCTTGTATACCCACTTGCACCCAATGGGTTTTATCTCTTCAGGTGAAGCTACAAGATCCCAAACCTGATTAAGGTACATAGACTCAATCTAGGCTTTCATTGCTTCATGCCACAGATTTGCATCGGCATCAGCAATAGCCTCCTCGTATCTAGCGGGGTCTTGTTCCTGATGGTCGGAGACCAGCTCAAAGGCTTCTCCAGTCCATCTATCCGGAACCCTAGACACTCTCCCACTACGACGAGGCTCCATTTGCACAAGCTCTTGAGGCTGTGCCTCTTCTTGTTCCAAAATCAGGTCAGAAGAAGTTGATTCCGTAGATAACTTCTCCTGAAGTTCCAACCTCGTTGAACCTTTAGTGGAAGTACTTTGATCATCTTCCAAATATCTAGCATTGGTACTGACTAGTACCTTCTGCTCCTTAGGATGATAAAAGTAGTCTCATTTTGTCCCTTTTGGATACCCAACAAAATAGCATAATTCTGATATTGGTTCTAACTTGTCTCCCTTGATCAGTAAATAAGCTGGACATCCCCAAATCCTGCGATGATTCAGACTTGGCTTACGCCCAGTCCACATCTCACAGGAAGTCTTAAGTACTGACTTGGAAAGCACCAAGTTCAGAATATATGCCGCTATTTCCAGGGCATATCCCCAAAAGGACACTGGAAGAGTAGCATGAGACATCATGCTTTGGACCATTTCCATCAACGTCCTGTTCCTTCTCTCAGCTACTCCGTTCTGCTGGGGTGTTCCCGGCGCAGAGAACTGGGATACTATCCCATGATGTACCATGTAGTCCTTGAATTCACCTAGGAGGTACTCTCCACCACGATCCGATCGTAAGGTTTTGATTAATTTACCTGTCCGACGCTCCACTTCAGCCTTAAACTCTTTAAACTTGTCAAAAGAGTCAGACTTGCGTCTCATCAGGTAAATGTAACCATACCTCGTATAATCATCCGTGAACGTGATGACGTACTCAAAACCTCCCCTAGCTGGTGTAAACAATGGACCGCACACATCAGTGTGAACAAGACTCAACACCTCCTTGGCTCTATCCGCCTTTGGTGTAAATGACCTCTTGGTCATTTTTCCCATCAGGCAGGATTCACACTGAATCATTGATATTGGTCTTTCTCTTCTTAGTTAAAGGTTTAGACTGAACGTTATTTGATTGTTTGTTAATAGGGTTTAAAAAGAACAAATTTTCATACATGTGCCCAGTACATAAAATTTCTCCATCTCTACTGATAGAAATACCGGAATGGAAAGATATAGAATATCCTTGATTAATAAGTTTTACAACTGAAATCAAATTCTGACGAAAACCAGGTACATATAAAATATCCTTTAAAACCACTATCTTATTACAATAAAAAATGAGATCCAGCTCTCCCACTGCAAGGGCCCAGACTTGTGCTCCATTTCCCACTCGAAGCCCAAGTTCGCCCTTCTTGAGTCTTCTTATCTTCCTAAACCCCTGCAAGGAGTTACAGATATGATCAGTGGCTCCTGAATCAACAATCCAAGTGGAAGTTGATCCTACCATTGATATGGACTCTAGATAGTAAACATTACCTGTGGGGTTTTTCTTGGTCTGAAGATCTGGACACTCTTTTTTCCAGTGTCCCTTCTTTCCACACTTGAGGCACTTACCCTTTGGTTTATCTTTGGGTTGGTTCTTGGGCTGAGCTGCTGCATTCCCCTTCTTCTTCTTGAACTTTCTGGGTTTGGGCCCAGTTCTTGAAGAAGAAGTCCTAGCAATCATGGCCTTTGACTGTGGCTTCATGACCTTCTCCGCTATCTGGAGCTCCTTCATCAATTCAGTTAAACTCATGTTCAACTTGTTCATATTATAGTTTAACTTGAACTGAGTGAAAGAGCCCGGTAGAGATTCGAGAACCATATCCACATGGCTCTCGAGGTCAATGACAGTCCCTAAGATTTTCGCCTCCTCGAAAGCAGCAATCAACTTGAGCATATGCTCTCGGACTGATGCTCCCTCAGCTATCTTAGTGTTTACAATTGTTCGAAGAGCCTCCTGCCTTGCGGGCCGGCTCTTGTCTGCGAACATAGTTGCCAATGATTGACTTATGTCATATGCAGAAGCCATGTGCTCATGTTTTGACTGAAGCACATTAGACATGGAAGCTAACATATAGCAACGTGCCATTTCGTCAGCTTTCTTCCACGCCTTTTCAGCCTCTCGCTCTTCAGCGGTGGAACCTTCCCCGATAATAGGGCAGGTTTCGTAAAGGACATACTTATACTCCTCGGCTGTGAGTATTATGTCCAGGTTCCTTTTCCAGCCCACATAGTTTGGACTCGTTAGCTTATTCTCCCTGAGAATAACGGCCAATGGACTAAAAGAATCTCCCACCATTTCTGAAAATCGAAAATAAAAGAAAGAATTTAGTTTGTGAAAACAAAATAAAATTTGTGCACTGAAAATAATTTGGCTCTTAGGAAAACTGACATAGCTTCTTGGGAAGATTAACAGTTTCCTAAGCTATGTGTATTAACCACCACAAATTGATTTCCCTTCTAGGTAATGATCTAGAGGATAACTCCATCGTGGGATGGCCGTTTCTTCTCATTTCCTATGGACATACCTCGCACTATAACCTCCAACGTGGGCTGGCCGATCATAGTACGTGCCTCGGGTTATTAATTACATCCTTCCATTAGATCTAGATCCTTGTGGTATCCCCATCCTAGACGGGTTCACTCCCAGGGTGACGCGAGGGGACCCACGATCTCTAATGAGGACCGTGATAGAAGCCGTGGGGCCGTTGGAACCCCTCTCCCACTTAGTCTTTTAAAATAAAGTTTTTCTGAAAAATAACCTTTTGAAATTTCCATTAAGTTTTTCTTAATTCAAAAATAAAATATCTAAGTCCAATAAAATCTCTATGTTAAGGCTTATATCCTTTGAGCGATTTCCTCCATGGACTAATTTTATTTAAGTTAAAACTTAATGATTTCAAAAATTTTCCAATTAAAACTTTCTAGAGACTTTGGTCTCAAGCTTATTTGACAAAATCATTTTTCTAGTCCAAAACAAAACAAAATGGCTCTCCATTTTAATTTACAAAAATATCTAAATCCAATATATTTTCTATGTCAAGGATTAAATCCTTTGAGAAAATATTCAAGGATTAATTTTTGTACAAATTAAAATAACCATTTAGTTTTTAAAGAAAAATATTTTTTTCTTGCCAAAACAAAAAGTTCCCAAAGACTTTGGTCTTTGAGAAAAAGCACACATAGGTACATAAAAAAAAATAGCATGCTAGAAAACAATAAACGTTTTCATGCTTACCTCAGTGCCCAAATAATAGAATTAAACACATTAATTAATTAATTAATAATCTTGTTTAATCCTAAAATCCTTTACTAATATTTTTCATGCAAATATATTCCAAGAATATAAAAATTGCAAAAATATTAACTTCGCCTGGTATGGGACCCAAAACGAAAAAGGAAAAAAATAATAAAAAAATTTTTGACTAGCGGTCTACTGCACCGGCCGCACCGGATCCGCGCCCGCGTGGCTTGCGGTCCACCGCGGCCGCTGTGCACCAGCCGCACCTGATCTCCTGTAGCTTCAACCCGTGGAGCCGCCCCGCGCCTGCGACCCGGGCCCGCGTGCCCTCCGCTGCCGACCCGCAAACTCGCGCATTGACCCGCGCGCCAATTGAATTTCAATTGCAACATCATATTGAATTCGGCTTCAATTCACTGGCAATTGGTTCGGCTTCGCGGCTCCAGCAGCACGGCTCCACTCACAGAACAGAAGCGGCTCGGCTCGGCTTCAACACGGCGGCTTATGAACAGTATCATCTTCTTCGTTTTTTCACTCGCGCGAATTTTTTCTCTGCAGTTCATTCTGGTTCGATTTTTTCTTGGCTTCTTTGGACATTTTTACTTATAAAAAATCATTCAAAATTAAACCACAATCGCCTATACCCATTTAAATTGGGTTTGCACGATTAAACTTCAAAACAAGAAAAATTTTACAGAGACCTATGCTTCCACTGTGAAGCTTACAAAACCATCTATCCCATACCAAAACAGCGAAGGATCATAGGTATAATCATCCTCTCCATTTTTATTAACTACCATGCTCCCTATATTGATAAAAAACCAGTGGCTCTGATACCACTTTGATGGAAAACGAGAAACAGGGGCATGCTCTGTACGTAAAAAAAATTGGAGAAAAATAAAACACGAGCCTTAAAGGCTATGCGGAAGCATGAAGATCATACCTTTCCGTTCCTTAACCCTCCTAGGTTGCGTAGGAACAGATTGAACGGCTGGAATCGCCTCGCTTTACACACTTGAAGGAGCTTCCGGTTGAACACCCGCTAACCTTCTACTTCGCCTTGTTTGCATTAACGCTTAGCTCTCCTGCTCTTGGGATATTCCTCAGCCTAACCTCTAGTTGGTGAACACTATGGTGAAGAGGAACGGTCTCAAAACTCCTTGGTCATGGCTGTAATTATGAGAGAAAAATGAAAAAGAGAAGAAATGGAAGAAACAAGTTGTGATTGTAGAGAATCAAAGTATTAGTATGCTTTATTCATGGCTGTAATTTTGTTGCATATAAATCATGCTAGTTTTGTTTCTTTCATGGCTAAAAGCATGCTGATTTGATGATGTTACGATGAAGGAGTGAGTGAATGGATTGATATTTTAGTGCTAAGAGAAGAATGGACAAGGAAATCTAATATTTTGCAAGACAAATATTATATGTTGGAAAAACAGCAATGAATCTGTAACACTAGCAGATCTAGCTGTATTAGATCTACAATTTTGT
The DNA here is from genome assembly GCA_026120185.1 of Voacanga thouarsii. Classification (NCBI taxonomy): domain Eukaryota; kingdom Viridiplantae; phylum Streptophyta; class Magnoliopsida; order Gentianales; family Apocynaceae; genus Voacanga; species Voacanga thouarsii. Next base: position 502,095 of record JANUWF010002256.1, on the reverse strand, counting down.
ATTTATAGGTTTTAGGAGTATTTTGGCACAAATTTGAAACCATTTGGACTTGTGAATCAAAAGTTATGGACAAAATCGTGAAAGGTACCAAGGCTGAGGAATTCTGGATGCGCAGTATGTTCATACCTTAACCTGAAACAAATAGCAAAAGAAATGAAGGTCTCATAACCTGAAACTTACAGAAAAATGTCTTAGAAACATTTTGGGACAACTTTCATGCAATTTTGATAAGTACATAAAAAGTTATGGCAAAAATACAGAAGTGTGCCATGATGCGAAATTTTTCTTATGTGTTGTTTTGAGAGATAGTAGTAATCAATTTATTTTGGATTTGTTCATGTAATTTTTGGGTTGTAATAAGTTCAATTCTAAAGTATTACTTTTATTTTCTTTTGTGTGACCTAGTTATAAAAACCCCTTATCCTATGGATGGGACGACATCCCCGGCCCTGTTGGGCTTAGGTAGTGGGGTGTTACAACAAAAGTACTGGAATGGTATAATAGATGCACTACGGGAGTATATAAAAACAAGCATCAACTATACATACTACAAATTAACCCAAAAAATAGTTGAGCAAGTAGGATTTGTCAACATATTGTGATCAAGATTGTATAGGGTGGCAACTGTTGAGAAGCTTCATTTTGGTTAAGATTGGTATCTTTTGCTTGTACCTCTTATTTGTGTCTCTTTGTTCATTTTGATTTTCTTATAACCAGGATAGGATCAATGGAACAAATCAGGGAGGACCAACTCAAAGAGCTTCAGCCTTTGCTGCCCTAAATTCTGAATTTAATTCGACTCCTACCCCAAAAACTTCTTTTGCAACAAGGTTAGCTAGACCAGGTCAGGGATGACAAAGAGCTGTTGTAGTTGATATATTATCTTCTGTTCTTACTGCTGAAAAGAAATGATCACATGAAGCATCTCCATCTCGACCAAGTAGAAGTCCACCATTAGAAACTGGTAGTCCTGGTAATCAGATAAATTCCATTCCTTGACCTGTTGATTATATAATAATGGAAACTGTAAGACAATTTTCCATAAATATTAGACTCATTTCCTAGAAAAGAGCACATTGAAAACTACATATATTGAATCTATCTATCTATCCATAGCATGTAGGTCATTTGGTAGGTTTATGACTATTATCTTGCAAAGGGTTGCCAATGATGAGGCATTTGCTACTTGAACCTTTGAAGGAGTGACATAGGTTTTCTTGTTGTGCTTAAAGCACCATCTATTTTGTCATTGCCTAGGATGTAAGAGTTTTTAAGCATATGATATATTTTACCCCTGCTCGCAAGAGAATCCAAAAATGAAAATGCTCCAATAGAGGTTGCAGGTTCTAAAGAAGCTTCAGAAGTCCAGGATACTGAGACAGATCAGACCAATGGAGAGGCTTCAAAACCAAAGCCAGAGCCAGAACCAGAAACATGTGAGTTTTGAAAATAACAGAGAGCATGCATGGGAGACTAAAATGGAGGGGGAAAAAAACATGAACAAAGAATAGCAACAACATGGAAGCATATAGACCATACCTCTGAGTGCCTTAAACCTTGAAGACTGTGGGAGAATGGATTGATTCATAGGAACAGCTTCCTCCTTCCCGTGGGATGAAACCTCCGGTTAAAAAATGCCCGACTCTTCAGTTCACCTCCGGTGCATTAATGCCAAACCTTTCAGCTCTCAAAATATGTCCCTCCCTAATCCTTATTGGTGAACACAGAATTTTGGGGTGAGAAGAGGATCAATCATGGTTCTTGTTAGCTTGGCTTCTTATAGCTAAAAACCAAGAACAGAAAGGTCACAAGAGGCAGAGGGTCACAAGAGAGAAATGAAGCCTGGTATTTCAAATGTTAATTTCCCACACAGAGAGCCGTGAGTGAAGCCAAAAATATTTATTTATTATTTTTTAATTTCTTTATTTTTAATTAATTACTCTGATAACAATATCCCCCGAGATTTAATATTTCAAACTCCCGGATATTATTAACCGAGTAAGATTTGGCTTCACCCTAAACTTTTCTGAACTGTGTCTGGAAAAATCCTATGATCCAGGCTATTGAGCCAAAATAATATTTATTATTTTTCTTGGACCTAAAGCCCAAAATAATAAACATTAATTATTTATTCCTTGGGCTTAATTAAATAACCTAATAAATAATTAATGAACCCAAATGAACCAAAAAATAATTAAACTTTAATTATTTATTTCTTGGAATTAAATAAATAACCTAATAAATAATTAATTATTAATTATTTCCCTCTAGTTTAAGCCCAGATTAATTTTCTAATTATTCAAACTGGATCTAGGCCCTGAATAATTAATTAACCAATTAAACCAGATAATAAATTTCTCTCAAGTTATTTTATTCCAGTCTAATAATAAATTAGACTACCTGAATAAAATAAAACCCTCTCTAACTGAGACCAATTCCTCAACCCAAAAATTAATTATGACTTACAGGCTATTCCGAAGACCAAAAAGACACATCACATTGGCTACTAAAATGACCAAAACACTCTACTATATAAATAGTTATATTTTGCATTTTAAATATGTTCTAATATCACCATAAGGAAATATTGACCCCAAGGACAATGCTGCATTAGCAAAGTCTTCGACCTACAGGTGAAATGACTAAAATACTCATCTACATATTATCGTGCATTTAGAGAGGAAGAAGTGTACTAACAACCCTCTAAATAACATCTACCATCCTTAGGCTTCTAGTCCAATGATCCACGATTTCCTGGAGTGGTTCTGCTTTCCAAAGGAGCTATCCTAAAGCAAACATCCAAATCATGTTTCCCAGGGCCCTGGACATAAAGATCATTCAGACAACCACAAGGGGCGATATAGTGTAGAAACTATCTTGTACAAGTCTGTCTTAACTAACTAGTTACATAAACCCAATATGCGAGTATATTGGTTCTACGATAGAACCTCAATTATAGCATATCAAAGTATATGCTTCCAGTTTCGTTAGACCACCAATTCATACTCAAGTCGTAGAGTACTAGTCCATGCTGTAGCGGTAGTAGTCTAGGTTTCTACCATATAATACTTTTAGAAACCACTACTACAGGTCATACTCTTCATATTCGAAATACGCTTATATCATGAAGTGAGTGGACTACTCACTGGCCAAAGGTAAGCCATTCCCCATTGGAATTCATAACATAATAACCTAAATATGATGAGATTCTCATTCTCATCAATTGGTTAAGAACAAATGTTTATATGTTCAAATAACCCGTGATCTATACCTTACTGTGAAAGACCACCATTCAAATGGATCATTTATTTAAATACAATGAGTCTTTTTCAAACGAAATTGTGCACAAATAAAGAAAATAAATTCACAAACGATTTCTGAAAATAAATTCTTTTATTAAAATATTCGATATTTATATAAGAAACCTAGTCTAAGAGGGCATATTCCCAACAATCTCCCACTTGCACTCTAAGACTAGGTAAGTCCGTAGGTGCTTAATCCAATGGCGTCTAAGTGTCTCTTGAAGACCCTTTCAGCCAAAGGCTTGGTGAATGGATCTGCTAGATTGTTATCTGAGGCAATCTGTTCCACCACGACTTCCCGTCTCTAGATGAAATCCCGGATCAGGTGGTACTTCCTCTCAATGTGCTTCCCCTTCTTGTGGTTCCGAGGTTCTTTGGATTGCGATACTGCGCCAGTATTGTCGCAATACATTACAATCGGTCTGTCCATATGTGGCACGACTCCAAGTTCTGAAAGGAACTTCCAGAGCCAGACTGCTTTCTTGGATGCCTTCGAAGCTTCCATATACTCAACTTCCATGGTTGAGTCAGCAATGTAAGATTGCTTGATACTCCTCCATGAAATTGCTCCTCCAGACAAGGTGAAGACATATCCACTAGTGGATTTTCTCTCATCCTTATCCGCTTGGAAGTCTGAGTCTGTGTATTCTGTAGGAACCAAATCATCAGCCTTGTAAACTAGCATATAATCTCTCGTTCCATTGAGGTACTTGAGAATATGCTTTACAACTTGCCAATGAACCTCCCAGGGTTTGACTGGTATCTGCTAACTAAGCCTACGACAAAGCAGATATCCGGCCTAGTACACAGCATGGTGTACATGAGACTTCCCACAGCCGAAGCGTAGGGAATTCTACTCATTCTGTCCTTTTCTTCTTGAGACTTAGGATAGTCCTTTGAAGAAAATGACAACCCATGTCTGCAAGGGATTAGAGTTCCCTTGCATGAGTCCATGCTATACTTGGCCAGTATCTTGTCAATGTATGTGGCTTGGGATAATCCTAACATTCTCTGCTTCCTATTTCTAAAAAGTCTAATCCCGAGAATGTAACTAGCTTCTCCCAAGTCCTTCATACTGAGTTGACTAGTCAGCCAAATCTTTGTAGATGACAATGACCCTACATCATTTCCAATGAGTAGAATGTCATCCACATATAAGACAAGAAAAACTATATTAATGCCTTCAAGTTTCCTGTACATGTATGGTTCATCCTCGTTTTGAATGAAACCAAAAGACTTTACCGTTTCATCAAAACGAATGTTCCACATTCTCGATACCTACTTAAGTCCATAAATGGACTTCTTAAACTTGCAAATCGTAGTTCTTAGCCTTCAGGAATAAAACCTTCTGGTTGGGACATATAAATGTCTTCGCTAATATGGCCATTTAAAAATGCCGTCTTGACATCCATTTGACATATCTCATAGTCATAATGACATGCGATAGCAAGGAGGATACGGATGGACTTAAGCATGGTTACCGGGGAAAAAGTTTCCTTATAATCAATCTCCTCTTTCTGAGTATACCCTTTCACCACAAGCCTAGCTGTGAAGGTATCCACTTTCCCATCCTCTCCCCTTTTTCTCTTGTACACCTACTTATACCCAATGGGTTTTATTCCTTTAGGTGAAGCTACAAGATCCCAAACCTAATTGAAGTACATAGACTCAATCTCGGCTTTCATTACATCATACCATAGATTTGCATCGACATCAGCAATAGCTTCCTCGTATTTAGTGGGGTCTTGTTCCTAATGGTCGGAGACCAGCTTAAAAGCTTCTCCAATCCATCTATCTGGAACCCTAGATACCCTCCCACTATGACGAGGCACCATTTGTATAGGCTCTGGAGGCTATGCCTCTTCTTATTCCACAATTGGGTCAGAAGAAGTTGCTTCCGAAGATAACTTCTCCTCAAGTTCCAACTTAGTTGAACCTTTCATGGAAGTACTTTGGTCATCCTTTAAGTATCTAGCATTTGTACTAACTAGTACATTCGGCTCCTTATGATGATAAAAGTAACCACCATTTGTTTCTTTCGGATACCCAACAAAATAGCATAATTCTAACATTGATTCTAACTTGTCTCCATTGACCAGTACATAAGTTAGACAATTCCATAACCTGAGATGATTCAGACTTGGCTTACGCCCAATCCACATCTCATAGGGAGTCCTAGGTACTGACTTGGAAGGTATTAAATTCAGAATGTATGTGGCTGTTTCCAAGGTATATCCCTAAAAAGATACTGGAAGAGTAGCATGAGACATCATGCTTCGGACCATTTCCATCAATATCCTATTCTTTCTCTCAGCTACTCCATTTTGCTGGAGTGTCCCCAGCGCAGCGAGCTGGGATACTATCCCATGATGTACTATGTAGTCCTTGAATTCACCTAGGAGGTACTCTCCACCATGATCCGATCGTAAGGTCTTGATTAATTTACCTGTTCAACACTCCACTTCAGCCTTAAACTCCTTGAACTTATCAAAAGAGTAAGACTTGTGACTCATCAGGTAAATATAACCAAACCTTGTATAATCATCTATGAAAGTGATGAAATACTCAAAACCTCCTCTAGATGGTGTAGACAAGGGACCACACACATCAGTATGAATAAGACTCAATACCTCTTTGACCCTATCTGCCTTTAGGAGAAAAGACCTTTTGGTTATTTTTCCCATCAAGCAGGATTCACACTGAGGCCAATTTTTCAATCTCAATGAGCCCAAAGGCCCATCATGGATTAGCCTCTGAATCCTGGTTAAGTTGATATGACCTAACCTTAGATGCCAAATATATGAGCCATTGACATTGTTCTTTCTCTTCTTAGTTAAATGTTCAGATTGAGTGTTATTTGATTGATTCTTAATAGGGTTTAAATAGAATAGATTTCCATACATGTGCCCAGTACATAAAATTTCTCCATCTCTACTGATAGAAATACCAAAATGGAAATATACAGAATATCCTTGATTTAACAGTTTTGCAACTGAAATCAAATTCTAACGAAAACCAGGTACATATAAAATATCTTTTAAAACCACTATTCTATTACAATAAAAAAATAAGATCCAGCTCTCCCATTGTAAGGACCTAGACTTGTGTTCCATTTTCCATGTGTAGCCCATGTTCGCCTTTCTTGAGTCTTCTAATCTTTCTAAACCCCTGCAAGGAGTTACAGATATGATCAGTGGCTTTTGAATCAACAATCCAAGTGGAAGTTGATCCAACCACTGATATAGACTTTAGATAGAGAACATTACCTATGGGATTTTTCTTGGCTTGAAGATCTGGACACTCCTTTTTCCAGTGTCCCTTCTTCCCACATTTGAAGCACTTGCCTTTTGGTTTGTCTTTGGGCTGGGTCTTGGGTTGGGCTATTGTGTTTCCCTTCTTCCTTTTAAACTTTCTGGGCTTGGATCCAGTTCTTAAGGAAGAAGCCTTAGCAATCATGGCCTTTGACTGTAGCTTCATGACTTTCTCTGCCATCTGGAGTTTCTTCATTAACTCAGTTAAACTCATGTTTAACTTGTTCATATTGTAATTTAACTTGAACTGAGTAAAGGAACCCAGTAGAGATTCGAGAACCATGTCCACTTGGCCCTCGGGGTCAATGATAGCCCCTAAGATTTCTGCCTCCTCGAAAGCAGCAATCATCTTGAGCATATGCTCTCTGACTGATACTCCCTCAGCCATCTTAGTGTTTATTATAGTTCGAAGAGCCTCCTGCCTTGCGGGCCGGCTCTTATCTGCGAACATAATGGCCAATGATTAACTAATGTCATACGCAGAAGCCCTGTGCTCATGTTTTGACTGAAGCACATTAGACATGGAGGCTAACATATAGCAACGTGCCATTTCGTCAGCCTTCTTCCACGCCTTTTCAGTCTCTCACTCTTCAGCAATGGAACCTTCCCCGATCACAGAGTAGGTCTCATAAAGGACATACTTATACTCCTTAGTTGTAAGTATTATGTCTAGGTTCCTCTTCCAGTCCACATAGTTTGGTTCCGTTAACTTATTCTCTCGGAGAATAACGGCCAAAGGACTAAAAGAACCTCACACCATTTCTGAAAAATCGAAAAATAAAAGAAAGGATTTAGTTTGTGAAAATAAATTTGTGCATTGAAATTAATTTGGCTCTTAGGAAAATTGATATAACTTCTTAGGAAGATTAACAGTTTCCTAAGCTAAGTGTATTAACCACCACAAATTAATTTCCCTTTTAGGTAATGATCTAGAGAATAACTCTATCAAGGGGATGGCCGTTTCCTCTCATTTCCTATGGACATACCTCGCACTATAGCCTCTAACGTGGGCTAGCCGATTATAGTACGTGTCCCGGGTTATTAATTACATCCTCCCATTAGATCTAGATCCTTGTGGTATCCCTATCCTATACGGGTTCACTCCCAAGGTGACGCTAGGGGACCCACGATCTTTAATGAGGATCGTGATGGAAGCCGTGGGGCCGTTGGAACCCTTCTCCCACTTAGTCTTTTAAAATAAAGTTTTTCTGAAAAATATCCTTTTGAAATTTCCATTAATTTTTTTCCTTAACTTAAAAATAAAATATCTAAATCCATTAAAATATCTATGTCAAGGATTATATCATGGACTAATTTTATTTAAGTTAAAACTTAATGATTTCAAAAATTTTCCAATTAAAACTTTTTAGAGACTTTGGTCTCAAGTTTATTTGACAAAACAATTTTTCTTGTGCAAAATAAAATAAAATGGCTTTCTATTTTAACTTACAAAAATATCTAAATCCAATATATTTTCTATGTCAAGGATTAAGTCATTTGAGAAAATATCTAAGGATTAATTTTTATTCAAGTTAAAATAACCATTTAATTTTTTAAAGAAAAATATTTTCCTTGTAAAAATATTCCCAAAGACTTTGGTCTTTGAGAAATTGCGCACATAGGTACATAAAAAAATAGCATGCCATAAAACAGTAGACATTTTCATGCTTTTCTATTTTTAAATCTAAGTGTCCAAATAATAGAATTAAACACATTAATTAATTATCTTGTTTAATCCTAAAATCCCTTGTTAATATTTTCATGCAAATATATTCCAAGAATAATAACTATTGCAAAAATATTAATTTCTCCTAGTATGGGACCTAAAACAAAAAAGAAAAAAAACTGCCGGTCCACGTACATATGATGCACCGGATCAGAGCCCATTTTGCTTTGCGGTCCACTGCGATTCGGTGCACCAATCGCACCAGATCAGAAGCTGTTGCGACCCACGGAGCTGCCCGGACCTACAACCCGCTCCAGTTGCCCGCCTGTTAACCCGCGCCTGTCGCTCGCCTGGTTGCCCCTGTATGACCCGCACATTTTATCCGAAATGCGTGTCCGACCCGTGCGCATAACCTGTGTGCAATTGCAAATTTGCAATTGCAATCAGCTCAATCGCCAGCATCAAGCCGACTCCAAACACAAAATAGCAGGCAGCTCGGCGCAGCGGCGGCTTAGCAACAGTACTTCTTCTTCTCCACAAATTTTCTCTTCTGGGTTTCTTCTGCATTTTTTCTGCAGTTTCTTCCGCGGCTTCTTTGGATATTTTTCATTCAAAAAACTCATCCAAACCAAAATCACAATCGTCTATACCCTTCCAAATTGGGTTTACACGATCAAACTATTAAAGCCAAAATTTAAAGAGGACCCTATACTTATACTGTGAAGTTTACAAAAATATCTATCCCATACCAAAACAGTGAAGGATCACAGGTTTAAGCACCAAACATTGATTTTCTCCATTTTTATTAACTAACATGCTCCCTGAGACAATCAAACACGTCTCTAATACCACTTGTGAGTTTTGAAAATAATAGAGAGCATGCACGAGAGATTGAAATGAAGGGGAAAAAAAACATGAACAAAGAATAGTAGCAGCATGGAAGCATATAGATCATACCTCTGAGTGCCTTAAACCTTGAAGACTGTGGGAGAATGGATTGATTCACAGGAATAGCTTCCTCCTTCCTGTGGGATGAAACCTCCGATTAAAAAATGCCCGGCTCTTCAGTTCACATTCGGTGCATTAATGTCAAACCTTTCAGCTCTCAGAATATGTCCCTCCCTAATCCTTGTTGGTGAACACAGAATTTTGGGGTGACAATTGAATTAGTCATGGTTCTTGTTAGCTTGGCTTTTTATAGCTAAAAACCAAGAACAGAAAGGTCACGAGAGACAGAGGGTCACAAGAGAGAAATGAAGCCTGGTATTTCAAAGGTTATTTTCCCACACAGAGAGTCGTGAGTGAAGCCAAAAATATTTATTTATTTTTTTAATTTCTTTATTTTTAATTAATTACTCTGATAACAATATCTCCCGGGATTTAATATTTCAAACTCTCAGATATTATTAACCGAGTAAGATTTGGCTTCACCCTAAACTCTTTTGAACTATGTCTGGAAAAATCTTATAGTCCAGGCTATTGGGCGAAAATAATATTTATTATTTTTCTTGGACCTAAAGCCCAAAATAATAAACATTAATTATTTATTCCTTGGGCTTAATTAAATAACCCAATAAATAATTAATGAACCAAAAAATAATTAAACTTTAATTATTTATTTCTTGGAATTAAATAAATAACCTAATAAATAATTAATTATTAATTATTTCCCTCTAGTTTAAGCCCAAGTTAATTTTCTAATTATTCAAAATGGACCTAGGCCCTGAATAATTAATTAACCAATTAAACCAGATAATAAATTTCTCTCAAGTTATTTTATTCCAGTCTAATAATAAATTAGACTTCCTGAATAAAATAAAACCCTCTCTAACTGAGACCAATTCCTCAACCCAAAAATTAATTAGGATTTACAGGCTATTCCAAAGACCAAAAAGACACATCGCCTTGGCTACTAAAATTACCAACATATTCCTACTATATAAATAGCTGTATTTTGTATTTTAAATATTTTCTAATATCGCCATAAGAAAATATTGACCCCAAGGACAATGCTGCATTAGCAAAGTCTTCGACCTACAGGTAAAATGACTAAAAAACCCCTCTACACCTCGCCGTGCATTTAGAGAGGAAGAAGTGTACTAACACCCCTCTAAATGACATCTACCATCCTTAGGCTTCTAGTCCAATAATCCATGATTTCCTGGAGTGTTTCTGCTTTCCAAGGAAGCTACCCTAAAGCAAACATTCAAATTATGTTTCCCAGGGCCCTGGACATATAGATCATTCAGACAACCACAATGGGTGATATAGTGTAAAAACTATCTTGTACAAGTCTGTCTTAACTAACTAGTTACATAAACCCAATATGCGAGTATATTGGTTCTACGATAGAACCTCAACTATAGCATATCAAAGTATATGCTTCCAGCTTCGTCAGACCACCAACTCATACTCAAGTCGTAGAGTACTAGTCCACGCTATAGCGATAGTAGTCTAGGTTTCTACCATATAATACTTTTAGAAACCACTACTACAGTTCCTGCTCTTCGTATTCGAAATACGCTTATATCATGAAGTGAGTGGACTACTCACTGGCCAAAGGTAAGCCATTCCCCATTGGAATTCATAACATAATAACCTAAATATGATGAGATTCCCATTTTCATCAATTGGTTAAGAACAAATGTTTATGTGTTCAAATAACCCATGATCCATACCTTACTGTGAATGACCACCATTCACATGGATCACTAATTTAAACACAATTGATCTTTTCCAAATGAAATTGTGCACAAATAAAGAAAATAAATTCACAACGATTTCTAAAAATAAATTCTTTTACTAAAATATTCGATATTTATATAAGAAACCTAGTCTAAGATGGCATATTCCCTACAAAATAGGGCCAGAGCAGGATGAGAATGGTGGTGAAAGTACCCAAACCATATTTAGTTATTAATAGCTCAAGGCTAAATCAAAGAACCCTGTCACTGGCATCGACTTCAAAAGAAGAGAGGTTGGTTGATTCATTATCCTATCACTTTTATTGATAGATGGACTGATTTACCAAATTTTCTCTTTTTCTGCATTACTATTATGTGAAGTTTTCCTATATAGCAAACCACGTGATGAAATTTGACTTGTAAATAATAACATAGAATTTGAAGCAAAAAACTATTCTGCAAGTTAAGAAGTTATTTTGGACAATTTTTTAAATTGCTAAGTTGAACTGGATTTCTATTTCTTCTTGTAAGACATGAAATATAAAATGAAAACATGATTACCATAATTTCAACCTCATAATTGCAAAGATGTACAAGGGTGCTGGTGGTGACATGGATGGTGCCATGGATAATGATGGTTTTGCTCCTATCGGTGACAGCGGTACTGCTCCTTTGATTGACGACTTTGACTAAGCGTTTGTTGTTTGCTTCTTTTAGGTTTCTTATCTTACTCTTAGCAAGAACAATAGTGGTTTTAATTTGTCAATGTGAATTTATTTTGTCTTTAGATTATTAGGCTTTGGAACTAGTACTTTATGCAAAGCCTTGTTCTTCCTTTACAACAAAATTTTAACATAAATATAGGGGGAAAAGATGCTTCCTTTACAACAAATTTTTATTTTGCTTTCTATTATGTTGTGTTCTATTTTGTTTCAAGGATTCTGCATAGGATTAAATTTGTAAATCTATTTGGTAGCCCTGCTAATGAGATTGTAGAATGCCTACTGGAATCATATGTCACAATAGTAACATATGTCGTAAATTTTGAGAAATATTGGGAAAAAAAAAAGTGATGCTAAATTTTGGGACACTACAGAAAATTTAGTGTTGTGAAAAAGGGATGCAATCATACTTATACATCATAACTTGGGGATATTTTTCTGAGATGTTATGGATTATTTCATCACTAGAAAAGGGATAGAATCATAATTACATGTCGTCATTTTAAGGACATTTTTATAAAAAACGTGTTGCCAAATTTGGGACGCTACACAATCATAGTGTAGAAAAAAAAGGGGACTCAAACATAATTTTTTGTCGTAATTTAGATACGCTTATATAAAACGCGTCGTTGGGAAAAAAATTGATATAATAAATATTAATAAATTAGGCAATACTAGCAAATATAAGTGTTATAAAATTAGACACACTTGTATAATAAGTGTCGAAAATTATGCAACGTAAAATTTTGGAATGCATAGAAGTAGGGACACATGTAAAAGTGATGGGAATTAATTAAATATTTATTTTAAAATAAAAATTAATTATGATATTAAATATTTGCAACGAGCAATAATTGTATTTACGACAAACAAAATCCGTTAAAAAAAAGTCTATTTGCAACGGCCATGCAACGAAAAGAGAACTATTGCATTTAGTTTAGATAGATTTGAGGTTTCTTGCACAAAAAAAAAAAAAAAAAACGATTGTAAAAAGAGGCATTTTTAGTGGAAAATAGATCATTGCGACAGTGCTTATGGTTGCAAAGGCAATTTCAACCCCCTTCAATAGTAACGAGCATTTTGTTTTGTTGCAATGTTGTTGCAATTGATCATTTACGACCAAATCCATCATTTTTCTCACAAAATTCAATGGTTGTGGAAATTCATTTTTCTTGTAGTGACTCTGTCTCCTTACCAGAATATCTTTTCATATCCCTGAAAAATCTCCTTTTTAATGTACTTGATTATACTTACCTATTCTAGTACAACATCTCTCTTTTTTTTTTTGGACTTCGTTCTCTCAACAAAACCAGACAAACCAAACCCTCCAACTTCATCTGCCACGGTTAAACTTCCAAAACCCAGTAAATGGACTGAGCCAAAAGCAAAGGAGACCAAGAAAAGCAAAGCAGTGGCAAAGAAATTAATTGCTGCAACTCAAATGCTTGCAAAGAAAGAGGACAAGGAAGTTGCTATCGATGAACCTACTTCTCAAACCGCCTTATCAAAACATCCATCGGAGGAGGAAAGTATGGATACTCAGGTACCCTAATTTTTTGATTCAAAATATAAGTCTAAATATAATGACTGAGTGTCTAGGAACAGAACCATTGTTGTGGGTTACTGGGTCAATGCTGAAGCATTTTTTACTTATGCAAATATTCTAAATTTGTTTGAATTGTTTGGTTAGGGAATATTATTGTCTGTAAATGAAAAGTTGTATATGACTCTGTCTAGGAATTTTATTTCAATCTGAGAAAATGAAGATATGAGGAAACAGGGAATGGATTTATGGAGCAATGGTACACATTTCAGGTTGGATGCGTGAATTTTGAGTTTGACCACCGAATGCTAAATAGAATTTTTTTTATGTTCGAGATGGTGGGATACAATTCTTCAAGATAAATAAATTGCTCAAGAATTCTGATCTGTTTAAATTGAGGAGATTAGAGAGCAAATTCACTGGTGGTAAGAATTTCAAGAATACAAAATGGCTAAATGGAATGGACGGATTACTTCACCATATGGTTTTATCCATGGTAATACCAAGTTTTGGGCATAAAACTTCTGTAAGTAATATACAGATAATGTTGATGTTGGCTTTATTAGAGGGCAGACAAATTAATTTTAGGTTTTTGGCTGCAAAATTGATAATTCAGTGTCGAAATACCTCAAATAAAGCTTTACCTTTCGGGAATTTTCTTAAGCATTTTAATGTTGATATGAGTTTAGTTGCCCCTGAGCACTCTAAGATTAACGTCTACAGCAAAGATTCTTGTGAAAAAAAAGGGTTTATCCAAATAGACAATTAATGGATCTTGCGTAGGGATGCCACAGAAGAAGAAAAGGAGAAACTGGTTAAGGTTAAAATTGGAGGAAAGAAATTTGCATCTAATGTCTCGATTGGGACGAAAAGAAAAGTTGAAATTCAAGAAGAATCATTCAGTAAAAGTGATGTGTACGAATTTGGGTATAAAAATCATGTAAAAACAAGCACATTCCCAATCAAGTTTGAATTAAAACGTTAGCCCCAAATTACACATATAAGTAAGCGTACTCATCATTAAGCATAGCTAGAGTTTAAAACGAGTATTGATCCTCAAGGAACAAGTATGCCTTAATCATTTTTCTTTCATTGTTTAACCGACTTAATAAAGTGAAAAAGAATAAAAAAGGAAAATAAAATAAAATAATATAATATATACATGTCAAGGATGGAGAATTATATAACTCAAACTATTATTCTGACACACATGACCTTAAAGTATTCAATTATTATCATAACTAATTATTCTCTTGGCATAATGAAGGATTAAAATAGATTTACTTTTTTCCAATCCATGAAATCACTATCTTCTAGACAAATTAGCATCACATATCCTGTCTCAACTAATTCACCCAAAAGATGCATTAAACATAATCCTTGATTAAATCTCCATATCCTGGCAAATTAAAGTATGAAATTAACCAACGAATCCATATCCTGGTATACATCAATTAACCTTTAATTACCTAGTTCTTAGCAATTAGCCCATTTTCCAAGCAAGTTAATAGACAACAAATATGAAATTAATGAATTGAGACCGCCATCAATCCATTTTCCAAGCAAGTTAATAGAAGAAACAACAAATTAATCTCGTAATCAGCATAAGTAATTAAATACCAAGAATAACAATCAATTAATCAAGAGATCAATGTAACTTTAAAAATCATGAATACCGAAAACAATGTCAAATTACAATAAAACAATTAATACATCATTGTTTAAGAAAAGAAAACAAAGTTAAAAGAAAGCACTCATAGACAAGCCTCATTCTTCTTCCTTCGTAGATCCTCTTACACAATCCTCCTTAATTTGATGAATTTCTCTTTAGTTTTGAGTAATCTTATGTTTTGCTCCTCAAATTCCCCCCTCTCACTTGTGTTTTTCCTCTATTTATAGGTTTTAGGAGTGTCTAAATTTGTCCCTCTAGGGTTTCGGCCGAATAGAAGTAGGAAAATACCAAAATTCTGAAAATTGCCAAAAATGCACACAAAAATTGAGGCACCGCCTCCATACCAGTGCACAGCCGGCGCCGCCTGTCCTACCTAGGATCGGCACCAGTTGTGTTATGCTTCTCTGTCCGTTTGCTGTTTTTTCTTGATTTTCGTGCCAAGTCTTCCAGATTGCAACTGGCACTGCCTCTGGGCTCCTAACCGGCACCGGCTCTGTTCTGTTCCGTGATGTTTTTGCCTTATTTTACTCCTAAAATCTGAAATAATACACAAAATACCTTTCCAAGGATAAAATCTTAAATATGAAGAAATATGACTAGTTATTGTACAAAATATATCACAAAATGGCTTTAAATAACTAAACAAATATGTGACTAATTTAGGCCTTATCAAAAAGCAAGCAGAAGACTAAAGAAAGTGGAATGACATAGAGAATTCTAAATGCTCTAAATCTTTTGTCTAGCAAATTGGATGGTCTAAGTGCAGAAGTTAAGACTAAATTGCAAAATTAGGGAACTAGATTAACCAATGTGGAAGGGAAGAAATCTGAAATTGCAGCTGTCTCAAAAGAGCAAGTCCCTCCACCAGAGCAAAAACATGAAACTGTCATCCCTTCAATAGAGAAGAATACTGGTGTTGATGCTATCCCATTTCAACAAACTGAAGAACCTACTACTGCTACAACCACTACTGACGAAGCTGCTCCTAAGCAGGACATACCAGCTACACCTGGTAGTTCAACCGGCTGCCGGCAAAAACATGGAGTAATCAAAAGGAAATCCAGTAGACTAGCTAGAAAGTACAAGAAGAATGGTGTAGATGATTAGCCTAAGACTGTGGTGATTTAGGGAGATATGGCAATCTCCACTAACAAACATGGTGTTAAGACCATGAAGAAAGTCGGCTGATACCTTCCCTTGATGCCCTTTCTATAATTTTTTTCACTTTCCTGAACATTTTTTTATGATACTATGCTACAAGTACTTATTATTGCTATAGTTGTTTATCTATTCTTATTTATCTCTTTTATCTGTTTTTATTTCTAACTTTTTTTTATTAATGACAAAAGGGGGGGAAAAATACGGAGGAGCAAGATTGGGATTGATCTGTAATACATATGATTGGATCATATACAATTGGTGAGATTTTGTTTAGACCCTGCACAGACATGGGGGGGGGGGGGGTGCGTAATTCAGAATCCAAAATCCCAGTCCGAAAAAGTTTATACAAAGGTTGCATTTAGTTTTTTTTAGACGCATTTTTTGGAAGTCCAAAATCACAAATCCAATTTTATCTACTAAAGCATAAAGTTATAAGTATCTTTCTATTTACTGCTCATATGCATATAGAAAGGGGGAGTATTAATAAATATGTTCTATCTTCTACACCTCTATAGGCGCGCGCACACACACACACACACACACACACACACACACATATTTGTGTTGTATTTTTGTGCTAACATACTTTATATCAAATGACCACTACTTGGTTATTTCCTTGTGAAATAGTCCTTTCAAGGAAAGAAGGAGGATACAGAGGTTAGTAGGGTTATAGGCTCATTGAGCTCGATAGATGAGACTATGCCTAAAATTTGCTAATTTTATCTCATAATCACTCTTTGAACATTATATTGAGAGATCGTGCATCAAGTGAATATAAACTCTTATATTTCTCGGTTTAATATGTTCATACAAGCTTACATTGTTTTCTTTGTGACAATCCATCAAGTTTGTCATCATTCAAAAAGGGGGAGATTGTTAGCCTAAAGGGCTTTCTCCTATATTTTGATAAATGACAAATATGTGGACTAACATGTGTGATTTGTATGTGATAGGATTTTTGAAAATGGCATGTTTGACCATGGTTCTTTAAAGTCTTACAAATAAGATTGCAAAGCAACTCATAGATGATGAAGTTAAAAAATGATTGATTAAGTCAAAATCCTACCTAAAGGAGTTGCACCTTATGAAGATTTTTTAAGAATTATAGACTAGAAAATTATGGTTAAGGTATTACTTGTATTTCCTATGTCTCTTTATTTTAAATTCAATTTATTTCATATTTAGGCACTCAAAGTCATTTCAAAAAGAGGGTATTTTTAATCTAGATTTTTTTATCATAAAAAAAAATTAGAAGAAAAGCTTTTGATTTTATAAAAATTTAATTGAGTGGTTTTGGACGGACCTCTGAATCCAAAACGCCCATCCAAAGTCTATTTTCAAAGTGCCTAAATCTAAAGCTGCTCAAAGTATACTTCTTAGCATAAAGTGTTGTTTTGGATGCACCTTTCAGATGCACAATTTTCACCTTGTTAGTCTAAAATCCCTGCAAAACCTGACAACAACAACTAGCTATTATAACTAGCCGTTGTAACCTTTATTTTTGCCCTTATAAAAGCCATTTAAACATGATTTTCAGCATGTAATTATGCATATACTTTCAGAAACACTTTAAGACTTAAAAAAAAAAAACAAAAAATTTCTCATCTACATTGTGCTTCAAAGTGAGATCTATTATTCTAAAGGTAAAAACGTAAAGATACTCTAGTTAGTTTATATCTGCTCAATCTGTAAGCTATTTTTGCATTTTCTCTTTAATTTGAATTATATCAAGGTTTGAGAAGTAAAATCCAATTGGGGTAAGCCTTGATTGTTGGTATATAGAGGTTGTGAGTAAAACCAAATATGGTGACCCTCTTATTATAATATTGGTATTGTCAACCAACATTAATTTGGGAAAAAGATTTTAGTGGTTGAGTAAAAATCCTTAAGTGTGTACTTAAGGTAGTGGATGTAGATCATTTGAAGATCGGTATAAATCATTAGGTCTATTCTCTTACATTTATTTTAAGGTTTATGACTGCGATTGCATTGTTCTTCTAATTTGAAATCATTGCAATCTTCCTTCCATTCACTGATTTGATTAAAGACATTTACGTAGTAGAGTGAAATAGTTGTTGATGCTTTATTTGCCCATCTTTAATATAGTTTCACTTCTCATCATTTAGTGGAGTTTTGAAAGATCTTTGGTTGCACACTTAAAGTTGCACAGAAAATCTGTTTTCAGCACACATACACATTTTCGGTTCCCTTTTTTTGGCCTTCAAAAGACTTTGAAAATTTGCATTTCTTTGCCATAAACCTTATTCACCCTCTCTCTTAGGTTTATCAATATAATTCAAATATATAACACATTTCATAAATAATGCAATGTATGGTCTCTCCCCCTCACTAAGGGTAGTTGAGGATGGGTTTTACATAGTCACTGCTAATATTGAACACAAAAGGAAGTACTTGGTAGATCGAGAAAGATAAACAATGGCATCTTCTTCTTTTTTTGAGGTTGTTTTACATGAAGAAGCCAATATACTTGGGTTATAGCAAGTATTCTGAAGACAGTGCGCAAGAACGGCCTGTTCTCATATCTTTAATAGGAAAACAACCTTACAAATTCAGTATACCACCACATCAAAGAATTGAATGGCATCACAGGATGATATGCTAACTTTATTTCCGTGAGTCATACAAAAAAGTAGCTGCAGGAGATCTTGGGAATTTGGTATGCTAGAAAGTTGACGCATTGTTGGCTGGCTGAGGAAATTGGAATAGATTCATAGATCAACTTTCCTTCTATTCAGGGCTGAAGCTTTTGTACCCCTGTAATTGATATACAATTAGTTATTCAGTACACTAGAAAAAAAATTCTCTACAAGAGACATATTGTAACAAAATTGCTTACATGTTGTTTGTATTTTGTTTTATAATGGAAAAACAAAACATTTTGATTTGTTTGTTGATTTGCTTAATAACTTCTGGTAAGATGAATGCACATAATTTGATGTGTTTCTATTAGAAAATCTTCTTCTCTCTTTTTACCTAATTAAGAAGTTAGTGTATTTTTGGTCGTCTTTATAAAAGTCACAGTGATGAATAAATTATTTATAAAGTGTCAACTACTAGACTACAAAATAGTTGAAAGAAAATACCAATATCAGAGTTTTATCTTTTCCCATGTTAGTCAGAATTTGGTCTGAAACAACTATCTTTCCTAGACATAAAAAGCAGTGGCATGAGTGAAGCAATTGTATTCCATTGGTATGTTTTTACAACTTGTTCTGCAATACTTGCAATTTTGATGGAATTTTGTACAGAAAGTCCTCACATACGTTGGTTCTGTTTTGATGTACCTTGGTTCTTTTCAAGCTAAAAATAGAACTTTAAGAAAATAGGAGATGGACAACTCTGAAATGTAAACTCAATTCTTGCATTGTATAAAGAAGTACAATGGCAGAAGTTTGAATATTGCGTATCACAGCATTCTACTCACGGACTTTTTACATTGCATGGATATGATTGCACAACACTAATAAATGGAGAACTGATATAATTAGTATTTGAAAAATTTTATAAACATATAATTTTGAAGAATATGTTAAATTTAAAATTCAATATCTGCAACTATAAAAAATGATGAAAAAAAATATTTCAAGCTTTATAATTTATACAAATTAACTTTAGAACATTAAAATATTATAAAAATAATCAATAAAATTTTAAAAACATATGATTCTGAATAATTTGTTGAATTGAAAATCTAGTATCTACAATGATAAAAAAAATATTTCAAGCTTTATAGTTTAAACAAATTAACTTTAGAATATTAAAATATTATAAAAATAATTAATATAATAGAAAAAAGATATGATTCTGAGTAACGCTAGACTCTTATTATAGATGCAAAGAATCTCTTTCTAATTTAATCTAAAATTTTAATTTAAAAGAATATTAATTTAAATAATTTTTATTTCTCGAAAACTTTTATATATTCACGATACATTATATTCCTTCTCTAATTAATGATTAAGTTTCATATTTTATTAAACTTTAATACTTATCTAAATACAGTCTAGTTAATAATAGTTAGGTATTTGCCGATTTTAGTGCTGTATTTTCCACTTGAGCAACGTAGTCAGTATTCAGTGGTGGCGGGGCTGTGTGGGGCTCCCAGCAACTTGCGCTTTCTTTCCCATTATCTGCCAACCGCAATAACCTCCTAGGTGACACCCCCACTACAACAGAATAGGAAACCAAACTAAAACCAGTTGGCTCCAAATTTTTCTTCATTGTTTCCTCTTGAAGAATCTTGATTAAGTAACTTTTTATTTGATAATCTCAGCTTCAATTTTTCCGTTATGTACTGACAAATTTCTCAACTTCAGAATCTTCTCCTCCTCAGATACCCACCCATCCCCCCAAACCCAACTCTTTTATAGTCTTGTTCTACCTCCGCTTCTCGTTTTCATGCTTCCCAGATAATCAGAAGCAGTTCAATTTCCTTAATTTCTGGTGGGTTAGTAGATTAGCTAGAATTAACTGTTTATAGAGTTTTAGAAGTAGATAAGATGGCTTGTTCTTCTGCTTCTATACGTTATCCTGGCACACCGGCCACTGGAGGGACTTCCAAGGCTTTCCGGGCAGGCTCCGCCGGAGTTTTGCTATCAGGTCGCTGGCGGTCGTCGACCCACTTGAGGACTAGGATGTTAATTGTCCGTTCTGATTTGGACTCAAATGTTTCTGACATGAGAGCAAATGGTATGTTTTCCTTTTTGTTTTTCTTTTTTTGGGTGATTTTACTTCTCAACTATGTGTCCTTTATAAATCTGGGAGCTTGGAAAACTGAGAATTTTGTATGTTTTCCTTGTGTTCTTTGTCTAGTGTTTGGTTGGAGATTTTTGTAGACCAATAAAATTTAAGGAAAGAGGAAAATAAGTTGGTTTAAGCCATTCTTTTAACCGTCCATATTGGCTAAGAGTAGCTAAATTGAAATTGTGACTGGAATAGGTTGGGAAAACTAGATTATTGGTTGATAATGCTTGAAAATGCCAATGCCAATCCCACGATGAGAGAGCCATGAGTGGATTGATGCTCTTTTCCTTGGTACTAAAAGAAATGCTTCACCTTGCAGCTCCAAAAGGCTTATTTCCACCAGAACCTGAACATTACAGAGGACCAAAGCTAAAAGTGGCAATTATTGGCGCTGGTCTTGCTGGTATGTCAACTGCAGTAGAGCTTTTGGATCAAGGCCATGAGGTTCAGACCTAATGCTCTTCTCCCCCACTCCTAATCTGCTTGCATCCTCTATGATAGGTGTCAAGTCATTTTTTAGCCTCTGTTTTAATTTTAGAGATGCTTTCTAGTTTATGCACTCATGGTATTTTGGAGCAGAGCAGCATCCATGGCTTACATTTATTAAGATGCCATAGAATTTATACATGACATGTCTTCGTGCCTTGCCTTTACAGGTGGATATATATGAATCAAGGCCTTTCATTGGTGGCAAAGTGGGTTCTTTTGTTGATAAAGGTGGAAACCACATTGAAATGGGACTACATGTCTTCTTTGGTTGCTATAACAATCTTTTCCGTCTAATGAAAAAGGTGACAAGAAATGCTTTTTAATAGTTGCGTAACTTAATGTTTGGGCCTTCTATCCTCTTAGTGATGCCTAATGCCATCAATCAAGTATATATTTTGTTGGTGGCCTATGAATGACTAATTTGAACAAGATTTTTCCTTTCTTCACAGCTGTTCCATGAGCTCTATAACAACTTAGCTCTTTTTATGATTCAAGCACATAAATTTTCTTTGTGATACTGCTTTTTATATTGCTTTTTTTTTTAAAAATATTGAATAGTTATGTAGACATTTAATTGAAGTGTTTTGATACCATTTTTTCTTCTGTGGTTCCATTAACCCCAGGTAGGCGCTGATAAAAATCTACTTGTAAAGGACCATACTCACACTTTTGTGAACAAAGGGGGTGAAATTGGCGGTACGACAATGATTTCATTATTCTATATTATATTCTAATATATTCATAATATATAGAATGGTTTCTTCTTTCAGATTTTTCTTTTTGTTTATTCCTTTACCTTCAATTATCAATTAAATGAACATGTCTTTTTGTCACCATAGTTATTTGGTAAAATATTGTTATAATCTAATACCAGTATCTATTTGGTTGCAGAACTTGATTTTCGTTTTCCAGTTGGGGCACCAATACATGGGATTCGTGCATTTTTGTCGACGAATCAGCTTAAGGTGATAGACTGCATAGACATTATTCCCAATATGATTGTCTTTCATCTTCATGCATCTTTCATTTGTATTGGCAATTCTGTGTGCTCCTATTCCTAGAGATTGTAATATATTTCCTTGATGCTGTAACTGCTGAAATTTTCCTTTTGGTAGTAACTTAATTCCATGTTTTCGGTATTAAGCCAAATCTATTTTTCATTCTCCCATCTCAGGTATGCTTATAAATGCTTTTAGTTTCATGCTTCTTGGACCTGCAATTAAAAGAAGTCAAATTCTATCATATTTACATTTTCCATGTGTTTTTGCTTTGTGAGAAAATTGCATTTAAGAGTTGATGCAATGTGCAGTAGGGGTGTGACTTGGGGACCAAAGTAATATGACAACCTGCTCCCCAAGTATATCACCATTTGCTGTATTGAGTAGCTATCATAACCCAGTACCTAAACCCACTCCAATGTACAATGCACTTGCACATTTGGATTTTATAATCTCATTTTGGCTTTGAATTGAAAGGTTATCGGTTGTATATGAGTGTGTAAGAGAGAGAGAGAGAGAGAGAGAGACCACAAAACATGCATGGAGAGTATTAAAGAGTGCAATCAACTCTTAGTTATTCTTTGATTTATTCATTTTCATTTAAGTTGACGTTATGCAGTTTAATTTTTCTATTTTGAAATGCTCTTTAGGCCTTGGCATCACCTCACCTTTTTTGTTCAAGAACAAGCTGTTAGTCAGATTCTTGTTCTGTTAGTTTTGGATAGCATTTCTATATCAATTGTATGTTTCACTTTTCATTGATATGTGCAGACATATGATAAAGCTAGAAATGCTGTGGCACTTGCCCTTAGTCCAGTTGTGCGGGCACTTGTTGATCCAGATGGAGCATTGCAGCAAATTCGGGATTTGGACAGTGTATGAGATTCCTTGTAGTTCAATACATATTGACAGCTTTTGGTGCAGAAGTTGGAATTGTTGTTTCAATAGAAAGACCTAGATTGAATTTATGTTTCCTGTTATTCTGTTCTCAAGTTTGTAATATTTTGAACAGATAAGTTTCTCTGAGTGGTTCTTATCCAAAGGAGGCACACGCATGAGTATCCAAAGAATGTGGGATCCTGTTGCATATGCTCTGGGGTTCATTGATTGTGACAATATTAGTGCTCGTTGCATGCTCACAATATTTGCATTGTTTGCCACTAAAACTGAGGCTTCCCTGCTACGCATGCTCAAAGGTTCTCCTGACGTCTATTTAAGCAGCCCTATTAAAAAATATATCATGGACAAGGGCGGCAGGTAAGGCAGTAATATTGCTTCATGCGACTCTGATGATATAATTTCCTCCTGATTTTTATTCCAAGTAGAAGTATTGAAGTTTTTTTTAATCCATTATCTTCTTGAATAGGTTCCATCTCAGGTGGGGATGTAGAGAGATACTTTATGACAGATCCCCTGATGGAGACATATATGTCAAAGGGCTTGCAATGTCCAAGGTAAAAGATTTGTTATTCTGACTAGTTTAACTATCAGTACGATGGACTAACAGTTTAGCATGTAGTTAATCTTGTCTTCATGCAAGAGCAAAGCTCAAATGCCTCTCTCTCTTTCTCTCTCTTACACACACACACACACACACACAATTTTGTTTTAAAAATCATTGCACTCCATTTGCCTCATAGAGAACTTCAGGTGTTCTGATATTGCCGGAGTTCAGTTTTTTAAGTCTTCATGTGGTTTTTTCATGCCGAGTAATACTACAAATAGGGAAACACTCAAAAGTTATTGCAGTCTATAATCCTCAAAATTGTTTCAAGGAATGTATGGTATAGTGTGGGATTCTGTATACAATCATGTTGCATTTCTGTATGTCACAAAATTGAAACTTTGCATACAGAACAAAGGAAATGGACTGATGATGGGTAACATGGAGTGATGACTAACATCTTTTCCTCTTGCTTCAGGCTACTCAAAAGAAAATTGTAGAAGCGGATGCTTTTGTTGCAGGTTTGTGTTACCCTCAGTATTATTCCTCTTTCCAAGTATTTCTGGGAGAAACTAAATATTCTATGACTGTTCTTTCATTGCAGCATGTGATGTCCCTGGAATTAAAAGATTAGTTCCACAAACATGGAGGGAGTGGGAGTTTTTTGATAATATATATAAACTAGTTGGAGTTCCCGTTGTTACAGTTCAACTAAGATATAATGGCTGGGTCACGGAGTTACAGGACTTGGAATGTGCTAGGTAAGCTTCTGTTATTGTAGCCATACTGCATTTTACACATAACATTGCTTCTGGTTTGCTCAAGGTCCAATTCTACAATTTCATATTAAAGTTGTCAGTGCTTACTCTTAACTCTTTCTTCCATTCCACATTTTCAGGCAACTGAGAAGAGCTGCAGGGTTGGACAATCTTCTTTATACACCAGATGCTGATTTCTCTTGCTTTGCAGACCTTGCACTTGCTTCTCCAGAAAATTATTACCGGGAGGGTGAAGGCTCATTGCTCCAGTAAGGACATTTATTTATTTATCTAGTTTTCTTTGTATCCTCTCTGAATTTACTAGTCCATATCGTTGGGTTTGTTTTCTTCTCTCCCTTGCATTTTTTAACGTGTCCTTTTTGTAATTGGCTTACAGATGTGTACTAACTCCTGGGGACCCTTACATGCCCCTGCCAAATGATGAAATTATAAAGAGAGTTTCAAAGCAGGTTGGTAGGCCTTTTATGTTAGGAACTTCCACTCAAGAAATTCAATAGTTATCAACTCAAATTTGATTATAATGCCATCATGTAGATTCGTTGGTGCTGCCTACAAAAAATGATAACCATAGGTTGATCATACAAGTTAAGTTTTATTGCAAGTATAGAAAATAACGAAATAATCTGATTACAATGCTGTCAAGGTAAACATTGTCAAAGTTTTGAGGAAAAAGGAGAGAAACGCAGGTGGGGGGGTGGAGCATCTAAGATGAGAAGGAGAAAAAAATGTAAAATGTGCTCAAAACTATTTGGGGCTAAAAGATTCTGATAGGCACCATTTGTCAGCTTGCAAGTTACATAAAATGAGATGTCAAAGTAGAGTTTCAATTTAAGAACTTGTCACTGTATCGAATTCCTTTGCTGTACAAATGGGAGGTAAAAGAGAAGGACAAAAGTACTGACACATATGAGCTAAATCCATATATAGTTGTTGACACTGAAAGTGAACTACCAGTTAAGATTTTGGGAGTAGTTACCCTGTTGAACTCTGGTAATCAATTCAGAAGTATCAAATGATGCGAAAACACTGAAGAGCATCAGGAATTTCTTTTGAAGTAATTTACAGATGACAAGCTTTATACACTACAAATTAGAAGAAGATCAAATTGCACTCCATTCATTTTTTGTTTTCCTCCTCCCTCTGTTTGCTTTGTGTAATTCATTCTCAAGGGGAACAGAAGTCATATATGGGGAAATTTTTGTGATGATAAGTAAAGGAAAAGCGAAGAAAAGTTCATTCTGCACCAAGTTCCGTGGTATTGTTTGACAAAATTTTCTGACCAGTTTGGAGATGTGACCTACCTTAAGTGCTCTCCAAATTATACTTAGAAATGCACTCCCAGAGAAATAGTAGGGTTGAAGTCGCTGAGCTTCTCTCTCAGTAATGTCACAGGCACCAAATATTTAAAATTTTCTGATTTGTATTGTGCTCTGATTAATTTATTGATGACAGGTTTTGGCTCTATTCCCATCTTCCCAAGGTCTGGAGGTTACTTGGTCATCTGTTGTGAAAATTGGGCAGTCTTTATACCGGGAAGGTCCTGGTAAAGATCCATTTAGACCCGATCAGCAGACTCCAGTGAAAAACTTCTTCCTTGCTGGTTCATACACAAAACAGGTGAAGTCGTCTTAATCTTGTTTTGCTAATTTCAGTGAACTTGATCATCTCTGATTCTCTAGGAATGTTTACGTGAATTGATACCATATACATTTTATTGTCTTTGGAATGTGGAAGTGGGATATACTATACTGATATCCTACCACCACATTATACCTTTTGTTCTTTTGTCAGTCTACGTTTTCTGAGAATCAATACGGTACAACTTTTGTCAGTTAGTGCTTGGCGGTTGGTCCCTTCTAAGAATAGAGAACCTAGCAAAAAAAGGGTCCAATTAAATGTCAGTTTTATAGAACAATTTAACCTGAAACAAAAGGATGCAGCGAAATGATTACACCCCTCGACAATGTTGGTATTTGCTGGGGCGGACACACGTTATGTGCATTGGCCTCCGCCCCCTTAATTTTTTTGGAATCTTTAGTAATTATAATATATTAAATTATGGAATATAAAATATTTGTATTTATGGTCCTTTCTATTTTTTTGAAATTTTTACTAATTATAATATACTAAATTATAAGTTACAAAATATTTGTATATATGTTATACTAGTGGACTATTTTCTAGTCTATTAATCATTCGCTCTTCTTTTATTTTTACTAAATTTTAGAGTTCTAATATCTATTGGTCCACTGCAGTATTTGTTTGAGACTTTTTTGTCTCATTTAGTCATTTTCTCTCGACTCTCTTTCATTGACTAGCAACAAATAAGTCCTCTGCGTCTCCCAAATTTTGACCCCTCCAAATTTTTCATACTGCGTCCGCCTTGGGCATTTGTTAATGAGCAATAGCCTTAAGTCTGACTGTCATTTGTGGAACCATTCTTTCCAAATTGGTCAATCTTTTTCATGGACTGCATTCTTGTTAAAATCCATAATCTTGGCTCCCACCTAGAAAAGCAGAAGTAATTGATTCAAGTAGACCAATACTTCTCTGGGAGGACTGCTTTTGTTCTTAGAAAGCTCTCTCACTATTTCAGGACTATATAGACAGCATGGAGGGAGCAACACTATCTGGCAGGCAAGCGTCGGCTTACATATGTGATGCAGGAGAAGAGTTAGTGACACTAAGGAAGAAGCTTGCCGCCGCCAAATCCAAGGGGGAAGCAGAACTGTCTATCACATCAGATGAGCTGAGTCTTGTTTGAAAGATGCTTCTGTTTATCAGTGGGTTGCGCTCTTTGGAATGCATGGATATATGAAGCGCTGCAGCTTAGACTAACGAAGGAGAGGGATGCTATCGGAGATGATTTGATTTCGGAAGCTGAAGGTCAGAAGAGGGTATAATGTATGTAGCTAAATTGAATAGCAAAAAAATTTGAAAATGGTCAATTGCACCGAAGCTAAAGATTGGCACTCATCAATTCAAGTGTTCCAATTATGGCTTCTTTTTCTGACTAAAAAGGGAATATGCAATACTAAAATGGCATGCTTTTTTTCATTTTGCTTATTGGGTCCTGCAAATCCAAAGCTTTGTATACTCGAGTAAAGGGTATAAGTTTGACATTCAATTAATTAGACAACCCAAATTATCAAATTAACAAGGGCAAAATTGAAGGAAGTGTTATAAAATTAGGGTAGTGTTAGAATAAAATTTACACACTACACACTAAGAAAATTCTAACTATTCTTTGCACAAGAATTTCTCTTCAAACTTCTCTCTTTCTTTCTCTCACAATTCTTTCTCTAATCTTTCTTTCACAAAATGATGGTGTATTACAAGCTTAGAGAATAGCTTTATTTATAGAGCTCTAGTTAGTGGAATACATCATGGCATACATCATCTTCAACTAATCTCAATTAATGGTGTCTCCACTAAATGGTGGACATTCATAAAAATCTTCTAATAATTCACATAAATCCATAATTAGTGGAGCCTCCACTAATTAATGGAGATTCCAATAATTCATAACACTCCTCCTTGGATGTCCATCCATTACATAAAGAATATGCCTCGTTAAAACCTTACTAGATAAAAACCCAGTGGGAAAAAAATCTAGTGAAGGAAAAAGAGTACACTATTCTATATGTTTGTTTATTACTCCACCTGATGAGATGATTCCTTTAAATCTTTAAACCGACGCATACCGATTTTATATCTCAACTTCTCAAATGTTGCAGTCGGTAAAGTCTTCGTGAAAATATCTGCGAGGTTGTCACATGACCGAATTTGTAGCACATCAATTTCACCTTTCTTCTGGAGTTTGGTGACCTATGTTGTGTCCGATCTCCTTTAATATATCCTTCTCGTAATTATGCTTATGCCAGCTGCATTATCTTTATAAAAAGGAGTTGGAATATCTCTGATACATGATAATCCACAACTTTCTCGGATATAATGAATCATTCTCTACTTGCTTCATGAATGGCTGTAATTTCAGCATAATTTAAAGAAGTAGCTGCTTGGAGATATCGAATGACTTGTTTAATTCCATTCCAATGTCGTCATGTTGGTGAAGAACTAAATCTTGCTAATAAATTGACAGCAAAAGTAATATCAGGTCGTGTATTATTAGCAAGATACATCAATGCACCAATTGCATTGAGATATGGTACTTCAGGACCAAGAAGTTCTTCAATATCTTCTTGAGGTCGAAAAGGACCGGACGATCATTGGAATACTCAATGGATGTGCTTTGTCCATGTCAAATCTTTTTAAAACTTTTGCCGTATATGTTGAATAAATGTTCTACTTGCCAAATGTTCAATTTGTAAACCAAGGCAAAGTATACTTTTACGACCATCCTTGATGTCGAATAATCAATTGTTTCTTGGAGCTCTTCAAGAGTTCCAATAAGATTAAAATTATCAACATATATAGCTAATATCACAAATTTAGAACCAGATTTCTTAATAAAAATGCATGGATATACCTGGTCATTTTAAATCCCGCTTTCAATAAATATTCACTAAGACGTGTGAACCACATGCGCCCAGATTGCTTCAGGCCATATAATGATTTTTGCAACTTGATGGAGTAATTTTCACGAGGATAATGTTTATATGCTTCAGGCATATGAAATCCTTCAGGGATTTTCATGTAAACATCATTTTCTAAATTTCCATACAAGTAAGCAGTGATAACATTTAATAGGCGCATATCTATCTTTTCATGTACTGCCAAACTGATAATATATTGGAGTGTAATAGCATCAACAACAGGAGAATAAGTTTCATCATAATCAATACCTGGTCTTTGTGAAAAACCTTGGGCTACTAATCGCGCTTTATATCAAACGATTTTACTCTTTTCATTGCGCTTTTGCACAAATATCCATTTGTAGCCAACAGGTTTTACACCTTCTGGTGTTCGGACTGCAGGTCCGAAGACTTCACATTTTGTCAGTGCATTTAACTCCGATTGAATCGCATATTTCCATTGCAGCCAATCTTTTCTATGCCGACATTCATCAACTGATATTGGTTCAGGATCATCATTATCCTGTGTAACATCAAGAGATATATTGTATGCAAATATATTATCAATAACAGTTTCTATCCGATTCCAACTTCTACCGGAAGTGGTATAATTGATAGAAATTTCAGTGTTACTTTCATCAACTTCTGGTTCTTTGTCATCAGTTCTCTCTTGGTCTTTATCATTCTTTTCTTCAATATGATCTTCTGGATCAATTAATCCTCTTTTCTTTCGAGGATTTTTATCTTTAGAACCAAGAGGTCGGCCACGCTTCTGGCGTGTTTTTGACTCAGCAGCTATAGGTATAATATTTTGTTCTGTTGGAACTTCAATTCGAATAGAAGCATTTATAGCTGGAATATGCGATTTTGTAACTCTTCTGGAGTCAACAAAAGCGTCTGGCATTTGATTTGCAATGCTTTGCAAATGAATTATCTTTTGAACTTCAAGTTCACATGCGCTTGTGCGCGGATCAAGATAATTTAATGATGTTGTCCAATCACGATCTTTCTTGTACTGTTTCTGTTCTCCCCCTAATTTAGGGAATAATGATTTCACAAGAGAATAAGAAAAGAAATATAAGAAAATGATGACAAGCAGGAAATGCCAAGAAAAATATCTCCTTTTTTTTTTTTTTTTTTACTCTTCCCGGTACCGACTTTTCGTCTTCCTCTCTTGTCTTTTCTTCTCCTCCGACCCTCTACCTACCATCTACCTCTTCTTCTTCCTCATACAGATATATATATATATATATATATATATGTATCGATATATATCTCGATTATCGATCATTAGTAAATATCAAAAACAAAAATCACAAAGCAGATATGGAGACTCGTAATTCATTTGAGACATGGTCAAATTTTGACTCGGTTTCTGCAGCAGATGTTGATGTATTTTTCTTTCCAAACCAACCGCTTCTGCCTAATTCAAACGCAGAAGATTTTGATATGTTTTCCTTTCCAAATCAACCGCTTCTACTTAATTCAAACGCAGAAGATTGTGATATGTTTTCCTTTTCAAACCAACCACTTCCTCCTAATTTCAGGTGAGATACCTTTGAGGGCTTCCATTTGTTTTTAGTGTGCTTGATAATGAAATTAAACTCTCTTTTGGTTTGTTTTTGATGTAAATCAGTGGAAGTTTTGAACATACTGCTTTGGACCAAGTTGATCTGCCCCTACAAGAGACTGCTTTTGATACTGTTCCTCTTGATGCTATTCCTTTGAATGAGGATATGCTTGTGCATGATCCATTCTACTCTCTAATGGATTTTGAACAAAGCCATAATATGATTCCAGGTTATTATCCATTTAAACATGGATTTTGAATGGTATTACCTTTACTGATATTATTTTATTTTTTTAGGAGAAATAATGAGTGGTCTTGACAACGAAGTCGGAGTAAGTACTCATGAAATGCATAATATCGAAGTTCAAGATATTATTGCAGACAAAATTCTTGGGGAGAAGAAGATGATTAAGAGGCAGAGAGAGAAGAAGGGCAATAACTCCCAGACACTATCAAGAGAAACAATTTTGCAATACTTTTACCTACCAATTAAGAGCGCAGCCAAAGAATTGAATATTGGCATAACCTGCCTCAAGAAAAGATGTAGGGAGTTAGGAATTCGTCGATGGCCTCACAGGAAGTTGGTGAGCTTGGAGACCATAATTAAGAATGTTCAGGTTCTCTCTCATACATACTTATAATTTGCAAGTATGAAACTATGAAAGATTTATAAATAAATAACCGATGATATCACTTCGATTTACAGGAGATGCAAAATAAAGAAGAAGGAGGACATATGGCTGAGAAGAAGTTGAAAGAAGCCATTGCGATACTGGAATGTGAAAAACAGTTGGTGGAAGAAAGTCCTAATACGCAGTTAGAGGACCAAACACAGAAATTGAGACAAGTATGCTTCAAGGCCAAATATAATAAGAAATTTAATTATAATAAACTTAAGGAGATCATAAAATCTCAAGACTCATTTCGCAGTAATTTTACGGCTAATTCTGCTGCTAGTATCGATGCTGGCTCAAAGGGGAAAGAAAATGAGGAGAATGCCAAAAAAGAGGAGCTGAAGTCCATAATTACTAATTGTTTGTCTTCCTCTAATGTAAATATTGAAAAAGAACAATTACAAACCTTCATCTTACATTTGTCAGCTCAATTACAAAAGAGCAACTATAAGCATGTATCATCAAGTTCATATGAACACTAGTGATATGAATAAAAGATGTGATGCTTATTATTAATGGAAATATCTTTTTCCCTTATTATCTTTTCTGTTCCACTTCAGGTGGCCAGTATTTCTCTGTGATAAGGGAAATATCGAGTGTGTCCATGACCATAACCACGGCTACTGCCACAACTACGACTATAACGATGGCTTCTGCTGGAGCCAATAGTATTCACTTCTGGGAGTGCTGTTGAGCCAGTTCATCTGGCTTCATGATTTCTCAATAATAACTCATGTTAAAGCTGTCAATTTTGGATACCCTTTTTCTCGATATTGTTATTGTAGGACATGAAAAGTGGAGAATGTCTTCTCCAATATAACTTCATCAGTAACTTTTTCTCCGTAAAATTTTTAACTAAGATGTAGTTTTATACATCACGGAGTTCACGGTTTTACAATCTTGCAACTTCAGGTGCAACCATTCATACCGTGCAGTGGGTAGTACGACCATCTTCGGTGGTCAAATCTTTCTTTTTATCCACATGACATATGGATATCCTTTTTTTAGCATTTAGATGCATTTACGTATGACATATAAATTTTTTTCGAAATATCAAGGGTTACAAATTCGAATTTAGCGAGATCAATAAATGCGTACTGTCTTCCGGCTTTAATAACGGCAGAGACTCGTGTCGATAACGTGTTATAAAATTAGGATAGTGTTAGAATAAAATCTACACACTACACACTAAGAAAATTCTAACTATTCTTTGCACAAGAATTTCTCTTCAAACTTCTCTCTTTCTTTCTCTCACAATTCTTTCTCTAATCTTTCTTTCACAAAATGATGGTGTATTACAAGCTTAGAGAATAGCTCTATTTATAGAGCTCTAATTAGTGGAATACATCATGGCATACATCATCTTCAACTAATCTCAATTAATGGTGTCTCCACTAAATGGTGGATATCCATAAAAATCTTCTAATAATTCACATAAATCCATAATTAGTGGAGCCTCCACTAATTAATGGAGATTCCAATAATTCATAACAGGAAGGAATTTTTCTTGACTATTCGTTTTTCCCAAATTGACGACGTGCAGCTCACGTGATCCAATTAACAAAAGCACCCTTGTTTAAAAAACCTATGAAAATAATAAAGAGGAAAAAGGGGGAAAAAAAGGATGGGTCATGTGGGCTGCACTTCTTGAATTTAGCTAGAAACTACAAGGTAGTGATAATAGGACCAATTTGGTTTGAAAATATTAGAGGACTAAAAAAGCCATATTTTAGCTGAAAACAACTCTAGCGAGAAATGACAAAAACTCCATAAAATAGGGCATTTTTTTTTTAAAATTAATTCCCAAAGTAAGGCAGCTTTGGAAAAATTTCCCAATTTGATGAGATATCAAAATGCAACCTTCTTCATTTACTAATTTTGTAAAAATAAAGATAAAAATTTCAGTACAACAATTAAATAAATATACAATATTTTTTAATAATAAGATGTTTTGGAGGTCTCGTTGTACTAATGCCACCTTAAAAGTCTCATTTAAAAAATAAAACCTTTTAAAATTTCCAATAGTATTACATTATACTTGACCTATGAATACTCATTCACACTTCATATGCCTCCTTGATGAAAAATTCTTAAAAGGCTTCAGCCAATTATATTGAAAGAAGGCAGTTCAACAATTCAACAAACAGGTAGTTAATCCAATTATAAGGCACAATACATTGTATATAGTAGTATTGGCTAGTAACATTAAGATTACATGATTATATCAAAGTAGGAAAAGGGATTTGCTAGTTTTTTTTTTGCTACAAAAATACAAGCCCATTTTTGGGACCAAAACATTACGTAACCTAACTATGAAAGCAATTTTTTGTTCAATAACAGGCATCCCAGAAGAAAAACAGCAACCATATGCAAGAAGTGAAGGAACTAGAATGAGTAGAAATTGAGGAAACAAAATGCTGAAACAAGAAGAACTTCAAAAAATAAGGGATTTGTCTAAAAATAAATAATTGTGTAAATTGTACCTCAACCTTTACAGCATCTATGGCCTCTAAAGGTATTTATATTTTTTGTTAGAGCACAAAAAAGGAAATATCAATTACTTACAATCTTTGAGTGATTGATGAAAATTTTAATTCTAATAAATTATTTACAATCGATAAGTGATTAATATGACCCTATCAGTCCTAATTTAACGAAATCATTATTGAGTGATGATATATGATCCTAATCTAACATGATTACAGTCAGACACTTACAATATTTGAGTAGTTGATATGATCATATTCTATTATAAACTGTTCAAATTATAAAGATGATAATCATAACTAATCAACAAGATTGTAATAAGTACAAATCAGAAAGATCGTGATTAGAATCAATCAACAAGAATCTGTTGTAGATTCCTCGGGTGAATTATTATCTTGCCAAAGTTGTTCAAAACTTACTTCTTTTGAGTCTAACTGATTACTAAATTGAACTCATTTTTGGATTTGATTTTTTAAAGATTTGCATGCTGCCTTCCTTTTATCTCCATCAATGGTATGTAAATATGTTTGTTGAGTTGATAGAGATTTGTTAAGTATGAAAATGTCATAATGTTATATCCCTCTTACTTAATTTTTTATGATCTTTTTGTAATATTAGACGGTTTCTACTTATTTTGGGTGTTTTTGTGTTTCTAGGACATCTTGACGAAAATTGATTAAAATAGGGCTTACATGATCAATTTTGCAAACAAAAATGATCACCGAACAATTTGGAAAGCATTTGAACATGATTTGAACAATTTTAAAAGTACTTCAATGAATGTGCATGAGATGTTACACGACCATATATCAAATTGTGCTGAATAGAATACAAAATAGAGTTCCAGGAGTTATGCATGACTTATGGTATGGTCATGCCACAAACTATCCTACATGGAAGAAATTGACGACTCTAAAAAATTATGTACGACTAGTAACAAGAATGTGCAATAAGCCGTGCCAGTGATAGATTGCATTGGCATGTATTAACAAGTAATATCCTTAAGTCTTACTGCATTTATGAAACTCCATTCTTGCTAAATTGGTCAATCTTTTTTGTGGACTATATTCTTGTTAGAATCCATAATCTTGACTCCTATCTAGGACAATAGAAGTAAACTATTCAAGTATACCAATGTTTCCCCTAGAAGGACTGGTTTTATACTTAGAAAGTCCTCTCACTATTTTAGGACTATATAGACAACATGGAGGGAGCAACACTAGCTCCTAAGCATGTGAGAAAAGAACTCTCTAAGATCCTCTATTTGGCCCCACATTATTAACCTAAATTAATTTGGTATCTTGATATTTCCCGAATCTTTATAATTGGATAACAAATCTTCAAGATCTTTTTTTAATAAGCATAATTGATTTGGCTAATTAATTAGAAGACATGATCTTTTCAAATTAAACAATTTATTGGTTATGCTGCCTTATTTGGAATTTCTTTGATGAAAAGAAATCCATACAGGTACAATACTCTTGGGTCCCTAACCTAACTATATATACACCTATGATCTCTATCAGTTAAGCATTTTTTGGGTAGGTATAGACTAGAAGATCTAAAGAGAAAATTCTATTATAAGTTTAACAAAGTTTAACTTGAGTTGATTAAGGTACTAATCGAAGGACGTCATATATGTAGAGGTACTTTATTATTACTTGAACAATTATGACTAAAGGTAAACTTTTATTATTTATGCTGTAAGACATATATTAATTTATGTCTATTAATATTATTTCTTTCATGTGGTATCAATGCCGACTTTAGCTATATTGTTAAGTATTTCATTCTAGGTCTTGGATTGTTCCATTTAAGTCATGCTATCTTCTTTATTTTGATTTTCATTATCAATATGATTTTGATTTTTTGTGCTATTGAGCATAATATGACTAATTCATCCTTGACATGACTAATTAGATTTGCATGAGATTTTCTAGTAATAATGGTTTCTAGGTTAATGAAAACTACATCATTAGCAACAGTCCTTTCTACATTTTCTTTTATGAACATCAACAACGAAACTCATAACATGAGAAATTTGATGGGAAAATAAATAGTTTTCAAAATAATGTACTCAAAATTTTTTGATCAAGATTTGAATTAGAACTTTTATTTACATTCTTTATTTCTTAATATATGAAGTTAATTTCCTAATTTGAGTGTAAACTAGAATTTTTATTACAAAACAAATTCTTTATTCTCACATTATAACATTAAACATTTAAGGTATTGAGATTTTCCACTTCATTATTATGGTCTTAAATCATGTACTTTAATTCTATAATATTAAAAGGTAAATTTCTGAATTTATGTTTTAACTAGAATTTTATTATAGAAATAAATAATGAAGAATTTTTATTTTCTTTCTTATATTAAATTCCATAAATGTTTAAACAATAACCTTTTTGTAGTCAATATTTAGATTAGTTGATTGTATTAAGATATTACACAATGCCTCTATAAAGTTTATTTATACTTGGAACATTGATTATTTTTGCATAATTTATTGACCTATTTGTATATTTCTAGATTATATTTATACCAAAACTTTTGGTTAGAAATTTGAATTTAAAGTTCATAGACAAATTAATATTAATCAACATTTGGATAAGCTGATTATTATTTTTTTTAAAAAAATTGTGATGTCATTAAAAGAAACTTTTTATTTACTATGTCATGCATTTAGGATTAGCCACAACATCCTATATATTTGACACATAAGGATTTTAATCGCATGAAATTTTTTTAGTGATTAGATAATGACATCTATAAAGAAATAAATAAATCTAGAGGAATATTCATTAGATTTGGTTGATTATATGCATTTTATCAACATACAAATAAGTTGACGTTTTTTAAGAGGTGTTTTTTTAAATATTACTATGTTAAACCCCAACAACTTTTATCCAAATTCCCTAAGCCTATTTTAGAAATCATCTCTGAAAAAGCTCAGGAAAACTTTTTTGAAAAAAATTTTCCTTTAACAAAATTGGTTTCGTAGCAACACATATCACCATATAACTATTCATACTGCATATTTTAAAAATCTTACAACAATTTGTAAACTTGATTGTATGACACAACCCTTAAATTTTCACACTTGTGGTTGCTAATTGGAATATTTTATATTAACAGCAAATATCAATTTAACATATTTTCCCAATATTAGTTTAACTCTGCATAATGGATACTTGTTTTTAGTCACACTACCACAAACTCTTCTAGACTATAGCTGCCTCAACCAGGTTATCCTTATTAATCCAAATCAATTAGATATTTTTGGTAGATAATTAGCTATTGCAGTTTTGAAAGAATTTGAAATAGAGGGACCAATTATAATGTAGAAGTTGTATCAACCCCACCAGGTGTGAGTTAGAAATCTTTCCTGCAATCCATTGCATATGGATCACCTCAACACATATAATACCAATTGTACCAGAACTTATAAGAAGACAAATCTATTTAAAAAACATCTCAAGACAACATCATTATTAGAGACTGAAAACTCTAGCCTTTAAGCATGACAAAATCATGAAGAGAAGAGAAGGGTTTCACTTATTTATCGAAAATAAAATCCAAAAACTTTATGTTAGGTATCCATATTTATTAGCAGAAGTGGAGTTTGAAGTAGAGATAAGATTTTCAAATATCTATAATTTTTATCTTGATTTCTATGAAAGAAGATTAAGAAAAAGAAGCAGAAACTTTAATAATTGAAAGTGAAGATGACAACTGAGAACATTTTGAAGATAATATGGGATTCGAAGGAGATTATATTTTACAAAATATGATGAAAAACTAAAACAGACAAATGATTCACCATAAGTTACCAGGAAGGACAATTGGGCATATGAGTCACCCAAAATTCCAAAAAAGGACAAATGATTCACTAAGAGTCATCATCATAATAGACAAATAATTCAGCATGAAGGATATATGACTCGCCAGAAGAGGGAGGCCGTAGACATCTTTTCAAAAGATTTGTAACAATCTAGGGATGAGTTGTAACTCTATTTTTGTTGCATTATAACCTCTAGAAGATTTAGACTTGGTATGTTAAGCTGGACTTCAATAAGCTTGAAATTCAAAACATTGTAACTATCTATTCCATGAGTCCCAGACTTGTTTGGAGACTGTGGTAGATAAGTTTCTATGAGCATCACTCACAAAATTGTTTGTGAATAAAGATCTTTCTCTAATTTTTGTCTTCATGCTTACATTCAAGTAAAAACAACTGTAGAAAAAGGGAAAGGGAAAGAAAAAGAGTGAAGTACCCCCTCTGTAGTCATTTAACATACATCCTTAGTAGCTATGGCAAAAAAACCAAAGTACCCCTATCGCTGTTCGATCG
This sequence comes from Voacanga thouarsii, assembly GCA_026120185.1. Lineage (NCBI taxonomy): Eukaryota > Viridiplantae > Streptophyta > Magnoliopsida > Gentianales > Apocynaceae > Voacanga > Voacanga thouarsii. The sequence goes on along the minus strand of JANUWF010002256.1, from coordinate 463,937 downwards.
TAAGAAAGGCATAAAGGCATTTCATGGGAAGAGGAATGAGTCAGTCTAGTGAATGAAATGATAGTTGAACACACTAATAGGTAGTACTCTAACTCTTATTATAATCCCTAGTACCTAATATATGATTCTAGAATTCACTCATTATTTTTATACTTTATATGAATTACTTACTCTTAGTACCTATCATTATTGTAAACATACTATCGATTCATTAGAAACTGTTAACCAGTACTTTGTGTACCTTGATATTGTGGAAGAAGAGATTTGCAATATCTCTTATCATCAACCTTGGTCATAACCTTTATCCCTTAAAAAGCTAAAAGATATTTAATTTGACAAAAAAAAAAAAAAAAAATTGAACTTCGAATCTTTTTGGACATAGAAATATAGACACAAACATTGTGTTAAAAAAAAAGGACTCACGTGTTTTGGTTGTTATCCCACTAACAAAAAGACAGAAGGACTCCTTTTTCTTCTTACAAGACTTTTTAGTACCTTTTTGACATTTGCACTTTAAATTTGCTTTCCTTTGTGGTTGCTCCAAAATTTGTGCTTCAAATTTGTGGTTACTCCAAAAAAGGCGCACACGCACACAGACACATACACACCCATATATATATATATATATATATATATATATATAACTAGTTTATCTTGTTAGAAAGATCCAAAAGGCTTTAATAATGCCTTGTAAGTCTTTAATAGCTTTAAACCTACCTTAAAAGCTATTCATTCATTCATGGCAGCCATTCACATGTATAAATACATTCATATATCCATATCTCATAAAATCACATAATTATAAAATATAGCATGCTCCATTCAAAATTTTAATATGAATTACACAAAATTTATTCCTATTTAATAAGCAAATTGAAAGAATTTATTCCCCACTATCTCTAATCGATAAAAACTCAAATATAAAAGTCGATTCTTGCATTTCTCTTAACTCTTACATGTAGATTCATCGCTTGACTGCTCTTTGATAAAATTAATAATGTTTCTCTACCTCTATTATATTTTATTAAATAGTCTAAAGTTTTTCTTTTTAATAATTTTATGTTAGTCTCTACTTTATTAAATATTTATTTATTGTATGATAGTACTCTAATTCTTTAGGTTTGTTGGGAAATCTAAATCGAGATAGTCGACAAAAATAGAAAAACGAATATAAAGAATAAAGTAAGGCACAAAATATTTGTATGGTTCAATTTATCTAACCAAGCTACGTCTACGGTGAAGATCAAGAAACACTTTATTAATCGTTACTAAGGGATTTACACAAGGTATTCTTGATATTTTTTCAATCCCTGGATCACACCACTCATACACTTACTTAACCTATAGCCATACGCTAGAAAACTTGTGACTCCATATGTATAGAGGTACCAAATCATAAGACTCCTAAGTAACATGGAATGTGGTAAGAATAACTTTCTAATTCTAATATACACAGGATAATAGCAACTTTCTAATTCTAAATATATTAAGAATATCTTTTTAATCAAACTACCTTGTCCTAATCAGATTACGAATGTACGACAAAACACAACAATCTCTACTTTGGCTTGTATTTCACCTTCGTCAAACTCCAGGATATGTAGCAACATCAAAGTCGCAATCCTCTTGACTCCATAGGCCTTCATAACCACTAAATTTTATTGGTGCCCAACTACATATCCGAATCAGCATGATCCCTGTAATTTAAATATTCTTGATTTAGCTTAGTCAATGAACATGTAGTTGTCCTTGAGTCCAACATGATCCGTTAACTCATATGAGAAAGCCTTGATCTTTTCTTGCATTTGCAGGATAGCCTTGATCTTTTCTTACCTTTGCAAGATTTTCCCTCACACTATCATCTACCCCCTGAAAGTAATACCTGCTTCCCTTTTAGGTCCTCGAGGTGCTTAACTTTTTTTCTTACAGATGAATACTGTTGTCCATTCTTCTCTTATTATACTGGATTATTCTAGCCATGTGTGATTTTATAACTCTATCTCCATTAAAAATCATAACCATATGAATCCTATTGGCTCAAGAAAATTAGATTCCATACATCTTTAAGCCATCCGTCACACCACCTAAAATGCATTCCACTCTAAAAAGAAGTATCTATATTCTTGAAGACTGTGAGGATATCTCTGTGTCATTATACTACTATTGCTAACATTTTTCCTTTTCCAATGAGTACATAAACATTAATGAAAACAACAACCGTTTGTTCTTGAAGGATCATGGGAAACCATTAAATGCAGCAGAGCAAAAATTTTAAGGCAGATTTTTCATTTAACATCTAGGATATACTTACTTTTCCAGTGCAGAAAGCGAACTATTGGTGATGGAATCAGGTTACACGAGATCTCTTTCAGCAGATTACTCGAGCTCGGTGCCTTTTAATTTGTGATATATACTTGTCCTGTAGGGATACTAGCTAAGCACCTAGTCCTACGCATCAATCACACTTAAACATACTACTTTTTGATCTTCTAGAGTATCCTCACTCCTATTGCGGCTATCTACTGGTGAGAGTAGAAAACTAGGATGAGAAGAAGAAGAATATGGAAGAGAGCATAGAGAGAAAGAGGGTGGTTGTAGCCTTAAGTTAACTAGGGCTAGGGTTTTTTTCCTTTCTTTTCTGAGACTTGCAAAAAACTACTTTCAGAAACTTGCAAGAAAACTTCTAAACCCTCTCCACTCTTAGTGGCTAACCACCAAGGGTTATCAACCTTAATAGCCGCCTCTCTTGTACTTTGGTAGGCTAGGGTTCTGATCTAACCCACCAATCAGTCCATGACTGATTATAACCTCTTTCATTAATTAATTAATTTTACTAGGTCTAATATAAAATTATCCAAGGCAATTAATGAATAATCCAATTAAATAAATTTGACCTTTTTCTTATTTCAGCCCAAATTAAAAAAAAAATGGAATCTTAAAATAATTCTTCCGTATAATTATCTCATCCAGTAAGCCCATATAGTAATTAAATTACTAAGGTTACTTGAACTACTTTAGGACTAAAAGATATATTATTCTTGGTTACTAAAATGACTAAAATATCCTTACTAACAAATAATTGTATCTTATCATTTTAAATATTTCATCTATCACAATATAAAAATATTGACTCCAAGAACAATATTACAAATGCAGTGTCTATGATCTACTAGTGTAATGATGAAAATACTTTTCTAGGTAACACTCATAATTAGGATAGAAAAAATATGCTAACATCTTTCTCAATGATATCTACCACTCTTAGACATCTAATATGATAATTCATGACTTTTAGTATGTATTTTGCTTATCTCTAGGAGCTACCCAAAAGTATACATTACTAAGTCACGTTTCCAAAGCTCTGGATCAGTAAGATTATCCTGGACAATCACAATAGGGTAATTTATCTAGGCTAAGTAAAGATTAGAAATACTATTGTATAAGTTTGTCTTAATTAACTAAAGCCATATACATAATTATAAGGTTATTGATCTCATGAAAAAATCTTACCTATCACACATTAAAGTGTATGAGTTCAGTTTCACCATACCACCAACTTATACTCAAATCATATGGTACTCATTCACACTGTAGTGGTAATAGCCCGGCTTCTTTAAATATAGTACTTTATTAGATACCATTACTCTATGTCTAGTTCTATATATTCCAAATACAATTATACTTATGATGTAAGAGGACTACTCACTAGTTAAAGGTAAATTATTTTTTATTTAGAAACTAAAGTATAATGATTTTATATTGATGAAAAGCCTAATTTCATTAAAAGACCAAAAATAACATTTTTTTGCATATCAAGTATCCATGATCTACTGTGCAGAATGACCCAACATATAGGTCATTTATCCGTCATACTTGAACTTCAGTGTGCAAAATCTATGTGAATAAATAATCATGAATAAATGAAATAATTGTTGCAATTCATAGTACAAAAATACACAGTCTATTTTTTTGGCATGCATTCTAACAATTCTTTCATCTGATTGTGTAATCTGGATCTACCTATCCAGATCCATCATCAGATGCTTTTGGTCCAAAACATATCTAGTTCACATAAGGGATACAATCATGTAAGTAATTTTACTAGTGTCTACTCTCTCCAGACATAACATCGTCAATAAAAGACATATTAAAAAATATGTCATTCCCAAGAGAGATTCATGTTTCTATATTATAACATCCCTCCCTTAGATACTCTAATTGGTGACTGCTTGTTATTGAATAAGTGTATGGTTGAAGACTCACAACAAGAAATGATCAATTTAATTAAAAGAATATTTTGGTGAGATGAAAATTTTAAGGGGGTATCGACATGATTTTCGATTGCAAATTGAGAAAAATCGAGAAAGAATATGAAAATTTTGAGAGACACCAAAATACTCAGTATAATGTGTAGATTTCATTGGCGGAATAAAAAATTTTACCAACCGAGATGAATAGTGACGCTAACTACGATTAATTTTGGGAATGTATGGTTAACCATGGTTAAATATTGAGAAAGTGATGGACCATTATATGATTAATAGTTAGTGTGCTATTTTTTTATTCATGGAATTATTTAGTTGGTTATATGATTAGCTACATGGCACTATTTGGTTGGTTGTATGATTAGCTACATGGCATTATATGGTTAGTTATATGCTTAGTTTTATGGCATTATTTGGTTGGTTATATGATTACAAGTATGACTTGGTGAATATTCTAAAGAATTCTACAAGTTTCCTTAATGTTCCACTAAGTTTTACAATGTGCCCTACTTATCTTGTTGTGCTTAGTCACTATACTTAGTCATAATAGCATTAATTAGCTATGCTAAGTCACTACCTATCATTAATTAAGCTAAACTTAGTCATCACCTCTCATGACACCTAATTAGAGCACATGGTGGAATTAAACAACAAAAGAATAAGAATGGTGGTGGAACAAGGAAAAACAGCTAGAAAAAGAGAAAGAAAAAGGACAAAGAGAAAAACAAAAGAAAAAGAGAAGGAAAAGGAGAGAAAACCGTGAGAAGGAGAGAAAAGGGAGAAGGAAGAAAGTTTGGGCATTTTGAGCATAGCTTCCACCATACAGAAGATAAAACATCTCTTTTATAGAATAGTTATAGTGATTTGTGATAATTTGGTGTTGTGATGATATTTTGTTCAAGCAATGCGCTGGCTACTTTGGGGATTGCTTTGATGTCATTTTTGTGTCATTTGGAGATGTTTTGAAGGAATTATAATGGATTGATCATGGCTGTAATTATGAGAGAAAAATGAAAAAGAGAAGAAATGGAAGAAATAAGTTGTGATTGTAGAGAATCAAAGTATTAGTATGCTTTATTCATGGCTGTAATTTTGTTGCATATAAATCATGCTAGTTTTGTTTCTTTCATGGCTGAAAGCATGCTGATTTGATGATGTTACAATGAAGGAGTGAGTGAATGGATTGATATTTTAGTGCTAAGAGAAGAATGGACAAGGAAATCTAATATTTTGCAAGACAAATATTATATGTTGGAAAAACAGCAATGAATCTGTAACACTAGCAGATCTGGCTGTATTAGATCTACAGTTTTGTATTTATAGGTTTTAGGAGTATTTTGGCACAAATTTGAAACCATTTAGACTTGTGAATCAAAAGTTATGGACAAAATCGTGAAAGGTACCAAGGCTGAGGAATTCTGGATGCGCAGTATGTTCATACCTTAACCTGAAACAAATAACAAAAGAAATGAAGGTCTCATAACCTGAAACTTACAGAAAAATGTCTTAGAAACATTTTGGGACAACTTTCATAGAATTTTGATAAGTACATAAAAAGTTATGGCAAAAATACAGAAGTGTGCCATGATGCGAAAATGCAGATTTTTTTTATTGAAAATAATGAGAGTTGTTCCATTGAGATTAATGAATAAAATGAGAAGTTAAGAAGCCGTTTACATGACTTATGAACATATTGTCAAAGGGATCAAGAAATGGATTAAAAAAGAATGATGTACCCTTTTGATTACTCAAAGTAATCTATTTCCATTTTAGTGGGAAATTGAAATTTAGGAAATTACTGATTTCCTTATTTGTGCACTTGTTAGTAATATATGTATCAAGAACCTTTAGATACTAAAGGAATGTGTGAAATAATCCTGTGGTGTAGGCTTTAGTACTACGAGGATTTTGTAAAATCTTGAAGACTGCAATTTACTAAGTAGTAATGCTGTTAAAGGTGTGTCCCTCGATTTCAAAACCCGTTTTAGCTAAGTGTTTTTCTGATATAGTCAAATTCTTTCTTGATATAGTAAAGTTTTTCTGATATATCATGACTTGAATTCCCTACATGAACTTGAGAATATTATCAAGTTCTTGATTCCCCGAATGTTATGTATTTCATGTGAGTTCCCTGGTTCTTAAAACTCCCGAATGCTAAAGTGTTTTTCTAATATAGCAAAATGTTTTCCTAATATGGACAAGTGTTTTCCTAATATATTCTAGTACAAGTTTTCCACTTAAATTTGAAGACATTATGAACATTATGAATCTTTAATTCCTAAGCATGTTTTCACTACCAGTTAATACCCTATTTTAAAGATATTTCTTGCATGTAATACATGACTAATATGACAAGTTGTGGAAAACAGGATGATCACCCTGTTTCCATCACTTGAACAAGATCATATGTATCTTGTGAACATTGAATACTCAGCAAGAGCTTCTCTTCGTGTACTAGCTCGTGTTAGAGATAAACAGTCCCAATAACTTGATCAGTTCTAGGATTCATTTTACTTCAAACTGGGTGATGAGACATTGAGATTAGCTAAATTCGTGGTATAAGCACAATTCTTGAATAACCGGCACAAATGCATCATAATTCTTGAATTCCTGAATAATCGGCGTAAGTACACCACTAACAATTCCTGAATTCCTAGCATGAGCACTAATCCTGGCATGAATCAAAAATATTTTACATGCATAATTCTTTGAAATTCCTCTCATACAAGAATTCTTGAATTCTAGAACCAGCATGTTTTCATATGAAAATTTCTGAACTACCATGTTTTCACACAAGAATTGCTAAACTAGTATTTCTTACCTCATGAAGTCTTGCACACTATTTTCAAGAAATAGCACATGGATTTTAATTCTTGTTTTTCCAGCAAATCATTTGTGAATTTATTCCTACATTTTCTACATGAAATTGAGTCCTCGTTATTGTTTACATGTTTACTAGAAGTTCAAGTACACTATCTCGCCTAAGTTTTGGAAATTACTCTTTAGAAGCTGGTTTTGGTAGAAAAATATTAGTACACACGGGACTCACTGATCTTTATGCTCACACATGTGTTATTGCTTTCTTGAAAAATTTTAGAGATTGAGGTGTAGCGGTAGCACAGTGGACTCCCAGAGGCCTATGCCACATCTTGAACCAATGTAGAGGCTTGGATGGAATCCTGTGTATGTATAGTAGATTTGATGTTTATTTTGGGCATATGTATTGGAGGTCAAACTTCATGTATACTTTTGATATTTAATGTAAAATTTTGAGAAATTTTCGTTTATATTAAGTTAAGATCGTTATAAAGACTCATTGTCTGGAAGATCAAACGGGGTGACATCCCACAAAGATAGTGACCGCTACGCCATAAGAATGTAGGGTGTTACATATATCGTCTACTGCCTAAGTTATTCTTCTCATTGATTTTCACTATCTCAAAATATAGAATCCTAAAACCCTAGAAATCTAGGAATTAGGCTTTGATACTATTTGTTGAGAAAGGTCCTAAACTGAGATAGTTTACAAGAATAGAAAAATGAACATAAAGAATAAAACAAGGTACAAAAGATTTATGTGATTTGGCTTATTTAACCAAGCTTACGTCCATAGTGAAATTCATGAAATACTTTATTAATCGCTACCAGGAGATTTACACAAGATATTCTTGGTATTTTTCTTAAACTCTATCTTGCACCACTCATATACTTACTTAACCTACACACATACGTCCCATAATACTAGATACATCAGAACAAACCAGGACACTTAGAAAACTTATAACTGTACATATATAGGTGCCAAGTCATAAGACTTCTAATCAATATGGAATGTAGTAAGAGTAACTTCCTAATGCTAATATACATAGGATAATAGTAACTTTCTATGGATTTAGGAATAGATAAGAGATAAAAATAGGGTCATAGAGATGATAGAAGGCTTAGGTTTAAGCTTCCAAAATTGAGCTTTCCTTTTTTTGAAGGAAAGACTCTAAGAGAGTGGTTGTAAAAAACTAGAAGGTATTTGATTTTAACCAAATTCCTAAAGGAGGAAATTGGAGATTACTAAGATTTTACATTAGGGGAAGGGCTTTGATTTGGTTTAATGGCTTTTAAAATCTCATAGACACTTATTAGGAGCAAATAGCTACTGCAATGTGTAGAAGATAAGAGAACTGATGCAAAATTGATGGAGGAGCTTATTCAGATTAAGCACTTGGACATAGTAAAAGAATATTTGAACAAATTTCACCATTATGAAGTTGAGTACACTTGATACTATGAAATCTTGTTGTATCTCAGTTTTCATTATTGGAGATTGAAGGATAAGTTGAAACCTATGGTGAAGGTGTTCAAATTAGGAAATTTTTAAGAAGATTTCGTTTACACATGCATACTTCCCTCTCAGCCTTGTTCAAAAGAAAAAAATTAGTCATCAAGACCTACGAAAAACAACACACCACTAAAACATCATTCACCATTACAAAACCATTTTTTAAATCCATTCCATTTTTTTTATAAAGAAACAAAATCCAAAATCTAAAGAGTTTTCCACCCACAAAATTATTACCCCAAATTAATTGCATAATAGAATAGAGAAGGGGCTTTGTTTCAAGTGTGAGAAAAATATACCCTTATTTAAGTTTGTCCAAAAGTGCAATTGAACTATATCCTAGTCGATGAACTTAGTGAATTAGATGAAGAATATATTATTAAGGAAGGAAGGAAGGGTGAAAAGAGATTGAAGTAAATAGTATGAAAGCGGGAAAAGAGAGGTACAGTTATCAATCAATGCATTAACTGACAATATGAATTATAGCACTTTGAGGATCGATTGGAAATTTAAAGATCTTGAATGACTCTAAGAGTAGTACTAGCTTTATAGACAAAAGGTTGGTGGAAAAATTGAAGCTTAAGAAATTTCCTACCATACCAATAGTAGTTACAATAGCCGATGGAAATAAGACAGAAATTGAGAGGTTGGTGTTTGAAATGCTTCAAGATGGAATTACTCAACCAACGAGCAGTCTTTTTGATTCTCCAGTGCTACTAGTCAAGAAAAAGGATGGCATTTTTGTGTGGACTAGCGGTTGTTAAATACTCTCATTGTCAATGATAAATTTTCTATATCTATCATAGATGAACTACGAGATGAATTATATGATGCTCAATATTTTTTTAGAAATATATGTTAGATTACAATAAGAGAAAAGTGCTTGCGATGGTTTGGACATATACAAAGAATACCGAGAGATGCCCCTGTTAGGAGAATTGAGAGATGGATGTAAGATAAGTTGGATAAAGATAGAGGTAGGCCGAAGAAGATGTGGATGGAGGTGATTAGAAGAGATATATATCTATTGAATTTGGTTAAGAATATAAAAGTAGATAAAACGAAGTAGAATGAGAAGTTTTGTTGTTGTTGTTGTTGTTGTTGTATATGTTAGATTAGGATATTTCCAAAGGGTAAAAAGCATCACTAACTCGTGAATTTTTCGAATTTTAATTTTTACTCTCAAACTTTCAAATGTTTATTCTTTGCCCTTGAACTTTGAAAATGTATCAAATCCTATCTTTTTGTCCAAATTGCCTGTTATAAGCCTAACAAAAATAGGGTTTTGAGGATATTTTGTTAATTTGAAAATTTTAAATTTGGAAAAATGTCGATACTTCTTCAACATTTTTTAAATTTTAGTTTTTACCGTTGAATTTTCAAATATCTATTCCTTATTATAAATCTTCCAAAATATATCAAACCTGTGACTATATTCATATATTTGAAGATGTTTTCTTAACGCCGTCAAAGCACCTCGCAATGCTAATTCTAGAAAACATATGCAAGGCATTTGAAAATGTTGCTATACGCACGAAGGAATCATCTTATGCCCTGAATATGGAAGCTAATTCATAGCACCCTTGCTTCATTGACAACAACAATGATTATGAAGTTGATGTTAGATTGACCAATCTTAGAATATAATTATTAATTTCAATAATTTTAACTAGTCTAAAAATGCAGTTACATTTTTTAATAGAAGGGAATTTAATTAATCAATTATTTTAGATTAATGAAATAATTTATTTGAATTTAGTATAATGGTATCCAATTAGGTCTCTTCAGTGGTTCTTAATTTTGGGATAAAATAAATTATAGATATTCGTAATTTATTAATAGTAAATTGCAGGAAACTAGAAATCGTATTTGAGATGGAGTAAGATAAGTGGAGATAGTTGTACTCAATTATACTTATCTAATTTTGATGCTCTATCAATATTGGTATTTAAGATAGAGTAAAATATGTATAAATAATTGAATATAGCCAACTATACATATTTGTTTAAGACTCTATACTAATATATGTGAGAAACAGTGTATATGTGAGAAACAACATGCATACATTTACATTCTCTCAAAATTTGTGTGAGTCTACCCTCAACAAACAAAGAAAAGATATAACAGGTAATTTCTTGGTCTCAGAAGATTATACTAAAGAAGACTTGCTACTTGTATTGTAGTTTTGAAGACGATATTTACAAATGTACAATTGGTTTTCATGTATTTATAGATTTTAATCGATTAATGTATAAATATATCAATTTTATTCCAACAATCGAATTATTTGTATCAGAAACCCAAAAAGTGATATTATTTCGTCTTCTATCATCTTCGATCTTGGCTATACTTGCCATAAGAAGAGAGAGAGAGAGAGAGAGAGAACCATATCTACCACGGATACTACTATTTCTTCCATTATATCCACCAGCACCACCATCTCTATTACAACTTTAGAAATGGTAGCTCTATGGCTAGTGACATTAATTGCCTTGATCATAACCCACTCCATATCAACTAAAAACTCAACAGTATGGCCCTCCTTTAGTGTGCAATAGTCTTTAAAATTGATTTTTTTAATTTGAAATCCTAAACGCCATTATTAAGCTTGATAAGGCCATAGCCCTTTTGATTATTAAACTTTCTAACCACCCTTATTGACCTTGTATTATTCACCATTAATCCCAATCCCAAAGCAAAAAAATTAACTAACTGTCAATAGAGGGAGAAAGAAAGAATTTAAAAACAAAATTATAAACGCATGGGACCCATCCTAATTTTCTAAAAACGAGAAAATTATAACATAATAATTTGATAAAAATAACTTTCAATCCCTACTTTTATTAAGGACTCAAGAGAAAATGAATAGTGTGGCAAGTTTTCATACGTTTTGGAAATTTGAAGGTAAGCAAAAATGTACAAAAATTCAAAGACAAAAATCAAAATTTAAAAAGTTTAGAAGATGGTCCCTTTTATTGATGCAAAAGATAGTGATTTTGGAAGACTATCTTTTGGAAGTTATTGAGTGGCTTCCAAAATCATTGAGGAAAAAAAAGTTATTTTTTATCCATCCATATTGCAACTACCATTAGGCTTTCGAATATACCTTGTTATTTCACGTCAATTTATTGAAGAAGAAAGCTGGCGATGGAAGGGTTATTCGGCCATGATTTACGTACCTTGGGTAGTGATAGAAAACACAAGCATGGACCATTTGGCTATGTTAGATAGGAGAATAGTTAAAAAAAGAAACAAAATTGTAGTTCAATGAATGATGTAATGGTTGAACTTGCCAAATCAAGAACCTTCTTAGGAAGACGTGTATTTTGTTTTGCAACAATTTCTAGGCTTTCAACCTTTAGGACAAGTTTGTTAGAAGGGAGCAGTAATGTTATAAAAGGAAGCATTTGAAATTTTAATACGTTTGTTGAAGGATGGTACAAAATAATTGCTTTTGATGTGTCTTTAATAGGACCATTGCAATATCACCATTTTGATTGAATTACTTACTAATTTGTGGGACATGAAATGGCAAATGCTATCGATTAAATAGGAATTTAACCCTTGTTTACCTTCTTATTTATGAGCAAAGGTAAATGGCTAATACAAGTTGATGTTGGGATAATGTTAGTTGATGTTGGGAATCAATGAATTCTTTGGATTGATTGCATTAAGAGTTTCATTAATTTTCATTTTTTCTTGATCATCTTCAATAATCCCATTGCCCAACTTTATGTAATTATCCTCTTGTTTACTTTTAATAAAACTATCTATTGAGTCATTAGATTAATTGCATTCATTTTCCTCATACTGAATTAATTGAATCATATTAAAAATATTGCATTAAAACATTTGGGATCTGATGTATTTGTTGGGTCACTATTAAAAAAAAAAAGAAACTTTTTTCAATTCTTTTATTTTCAACACCTTCCACAACTATGATAAATATTCAATTTTAACCACAATTTAGCAACTATGATAAATAGTAATTTTTTACGATTTATTTTTACCACAATTTATTATCTATAGGCAAAAGTTTTTTTTAAATAGAAAAAGTAATTATTCGAACAATTTTGGACTAAATATTATTAGTTTTCACAAAAATTTTAGAATCATGATAAAAAGAAAATATTAACCATAATATTCTAAAATTGTGAAAAATATTATTCATTATTTCATTTTTATTAAGAATTTCAAATCATATTTTATTTTTTCACTAGATGAATCCAATCCTATCAACTATACTAAGTTGTATTATTTTCTTATATTATTTTGACATAATTTAATTATTTAATTAATTGAATAGTGTGAAGACATGAAAATTTATGTGAAGGCTTGCGGAAGAGAAGAGACAATATCATAGGAGTGCTAAAAGAGGAGAGTGAAGAAGATGGCAGGTAGTCTTGGAGGCAAGTGTTGGTGCTAACATTAGCAAGTGAGCTGTCTCACACAAGTTCGAACTGTGCTATGGGGACTAGCCCTTGGGCCATGTAGGTTGGTCCCATACAAACTCGGGGTGTGTCATGACCAACCCAGGGCTAGTTACCCTGGGCTCGGCACAAACTGACCCATAGGACCACGAGGCCCGCAGTTCTAGCATGCCAGTCTATTGGGTCTTCCTCTTTTTTTTTTTTAAATGTGTTTATGGTTTTTTTTTAAATTTTTATTACTTAAATAATACGATTGTTTAAATTATAAAAAAAGCCATCTTGAGATGGTCAAGGTTTAGCTTGGATCCCCACCAATTTTATGAATTAATAAAATAAAAATTATTTAAGAGGAAAACTTGATTTCTATACCTTTTTAAGAAGTGTTACAATGATTAAAATTTAAATTCAGAAGAAATATCTTGAAAATAAAACAATTACATTATATTACTTAACCTAATTATTCGAAATACAAACTACTTAACTCACCCCATTCTTCATCTGAGTCTTCATCAATAATTCACGAATTAGTCATCCTATCTTCAATTGCGAACTAACTTATGCTACACATTAACATCTCCAAAGTATAAAGGGTCAATTGAGCTCTTCTTTCATCAATTATTTGGGTGCTCTCAATAAAGATAGTTTTAGATGGCACTATAGAGATAAGTGGTGTTAAAAGATCATATACCATTTGGATAAAATTGGATATTCCTTTATATGATTTTTCCACCAACTACAAATGTTAAAAGATTGATCCTCATTTTTTAGCAGAAGTTACATCTTGTAAATTGTCATTTCATTATAAGTGGTAGTTAATCTTTTTTAACTCTTCATGATACTCCACTGATTAAATTTTGATGAAATCGAAGAGGTAAATCTTCGTGGTGGTTAAAATTGACTGTTAGATTGAACATTCTCTATTTATAGTACTAGAATTAGAACAAGAAGACTCAAACTCATATAAGTTATGTATATCGGATAGAGCTTTAACTATTTTATCTTTTATGTCTTTTATCATACTTTACTTAAGTACTATAGATTCATCAAAATCTAAAATTTCATAAAGAAATTCAATAATACTATAAAATCTAGTGGTTGATCTAAATATAATGTCATATAATATAAAATAGAAATATCTTCATAATATTTCTTATATTTTTCAAACATACTTTACACAAAGAACCATATTGAGGATGTTCATTATACTCACTAAAAATATGTGTTACTTTAGCAAATGTAGGAAAAATATGATGAGTAATTAAAAATCTAGACAGAAGTTCAGTTACTTTAGCAAATGCTACTTTAAGATCCCGATAAAAGCTCGATTACTTCTTTAAAAGTAATTAAATATAATGAAAGAGTAATCTAATTTTGAAAATAAGCATTAGTGAGTTGAGTTTGAAATTTGGTATTGTTACAAATTTCAATAAGTTGATTTTGGAAAGGTATAACACTTTCAAACATATCAAAAGTTAAATTCTATCTAGTTTAACAATCTCATTTATTTTTTTTAAAAGACCTCATTCTCGGTATAAATTTTTAATAAATAAAATAATATTTTTAATTATATTAATAGTATTATTAATATATTTATATCATTCCTTAACATACAAATTAAGTATATGGCAAGTGTTAGCCCTAAGGGCATTCTCCTGTGTTTTGACTTATGACAAATATTGATGAGGACTAACTTATGTGATTTATATGTGATAGGACATGTTCGACCTTAGTTATTTCAAGGCATGCAAATGAGGTTACTAAGAAGCTCTTAAGGAAACGAAATCCAAATAAGTGATTGATCAAGTACAGTATCAAGAGCTTGCAGTTCGTGAAGTCCTTATGAAAGAACATTAGATTAGGAATCGTTTGTCAAGGTATAATGTGTAAATTCCTATGTCTCCTTTACCTTATGATTCAATTTGTTTCTATATTGAAGCACACAAATTAAATGATTTCAAAAAGTAGATCTTCAGATATTTAGATTGGGTAGTTCGGATGAACCTCTGCATCGAAATTATCGTCCAAAACTCTGTAACAGTTTCTAAATATTTCTGCCTAAAAAGTGTCATTTTTCACTCACCTTTTGGACGCACTTTCTTCCGATCTTCGAGTCCAAAATTCTGAAAAATCTGACAGTAAAAAACTAGCCACTACTAGTCGTTGCTATCCTATTTTTTGCTCCTATAAAAGTTTTCAAAACTCGATTTTGAAGTAGATTTTTATGCTATTTTTCTCAAAAACACTCTTACATTTTAGAATACAAAAAAAATCTCCCTTTTCATTTGTGTTTCAAATGTAAAATTAAATTATTCAAAAGGTAAAAGGTGTTTGTGCTCATCTGTTTGCAATCTACTTAAATCTGTGAGCTATTTTTGTAAACTTTCTTTCATTCTAACTTATATCAAGATTAAGGAGGTAAAACCCAATTAAGGTGAGTCTTGATTGTTATGTTTAAAGAGGTTGGGTGTAAAATCAAGTGTGGTGATCCTCTTGTGTAAGATTGGTGTCACCTACCACCATTGATTTGCAAAAATGTTTCTAGTGAGTGGTGTTGAAATCATTAAGTAAAAACTTAAGGTAGTGGATATAGATCATTTGAGGATCGAATCACTATAAATTCTTGAGCATTTTCTTGTGCTATTTTGCCAAAATTCTTTACTGCATTTTTCACTTTTCTCAAATATAAAATGTTGTATCTTTTACTCTAAAATCAACAACTCATTTATGACCATTGCATTCTGATTTAAACTTATCCTTGACATCTTAACTACCCATCTTGATTTCATAACATTTTCATATCATTCTGTGCTAATTTAAAAGACACCTATCCGAACTCCTGAAGTTGCAAAGCTGTAAAACATTTCTGCTACTTAATTCAAATTTTAAAGGGGATAACAAAATTTTTAATCTGTATTTGTTTACCAAAAATCTTATTCACCCCTCTTTAAGGTTTTTCAATTGGTATCAGAGAATTGGTCTACTTTATTTTCGGTCTAACAACTATGTAGAAAAAATCCTTATGGCAAACATATCTACTCTATCTTATGTTGAAGGGTCTTCAACAAATAGATCTCCTTTGTTTAATGGAAGCAACTATACATTCTGGAAAAATAGAATGAAGATTTTTGTTTGTTCAATCAATTTTGAGTTGTGAAATCTAATTGAGAATGGACAATTTGTTCCGTCAAAGTTCATTGAAGGGAAAAAAGTGCCTCCACAAAGCGTTGAATATGACAATGAGGATATTTAAAAAATGACCCTGAATTTTTAGGCAATGAATATATTGTGTTGTGTTCTTGATACTAATAAATATAACCGGGTTAGTGGCTGTGATTTAGCTCATAAAATATGAAGACTACTCCAGGTCACCCATGAGAGGACTAATCAAGTAAAAGAATCGAAGTTATGACTCCTTGTCCTAGATTATGAATTGTTCTCTATGAAGCCAGGTGAGAACATAACCAATATATTCACTCGATTCACAAACATTATGAATGGTCTAAAAGCATATGGGAAAACTTATTCCCTTGGAGAATAAAATAGAAAATTACTTGATGCTCTGCCAAATAGTTGGCAGCTAAAAACCTTGGCTATAAAGGAATCTAAAAATCTAAATAACTTACTCACTCAAGAGCTAGCTCTCTTTTGACCTATAAAATGAAACTTAAAAGGTTTTAAGAATATGATGATGATAAGAAAGGCAAACGGGGAACTGCCTTAAAAGTAGTTGATGAAGAGCCTAACAGTGATTAGACTGATTATGATGATGGCACTGATTTAGACATGGAAGAATTGGCTATGGTAGCCAAAAAGTTTAGAAAAATGTTTAGAAAGGGCCATTTCAAAAAAAGGTAAAAAGCTCGTGAAAAGAAAGGACAGATTTCCTCTTTCAAACCTCAATGCTTTGAAAGTAAAAACACGAAACATTTCATTGCTGATTGTCTAGTGGCTAAAGAAAAGAAGGCCAAGCAATTTAAAAAGAAAAAGAAGGACATAAAGCTAAAGAAAGAAAAAGGATTGATTGGAACTTGGGATCAAGCAGAATCTAAAATTGAGGAAAGTTGCGATTCAGAAAATAAAAAGGCCAACACTTACTTCATGGCTTTGGAGGATACAGTAAATCCTACATCTCTAGATTTAACAATTGATTTACATGTTTCTGACTGTGAAAAGCATCATAATTCTAGTGAATTGCTTTTTTATATGTTTCATGAACTAAAGAAATTGTCTAGAAGAAACAAAAAAATGAAGATAAAAATTGATTCCTTATTAAATGAGAATACAAAGTTGTTAAATAAGAATGAAGTCTCAATTGAGTTATTTATGCGTTTGGACATTGAACAAAATATTTTCATCACCTCCTTTCATCATATGTCTTTAGAAAATAAATGCCTATATGACAAAATTTGTTCTCTTGGAACTATGGTTAGCAATTTTGACGATATAAAGAGTAGAGTCGATGATCTTACCATATGCATTGAAAAGTTTACAAATGGCAAAAACAATTTGAAAAAATTGCATGGGGCACAACACACAGCTGGAAACCGAAATGATCTAAGCTATAGACATGACATTAGAATTGAAAATTACAAATTTCACTTTGTAAGAGTTGCTTTATCACATATAACACATAATTGTTGCACATATTATAAAAAATTGGGACACAAAGCATCTAAATGTTATATTAGGAAGAAGGTGTAGTATGGTATGAAAACTATTTGGAGGATAAACGGAACTATCACTAACCCATATGGACCCAAGAAGGTATGGGTACCCAAAGTCACTCTTCCATCTTATGTATAGGAACATTTGTTGGACAAGGGGATCTCCACAAAATAGTTTTTGGATAGTAGATGCTCACGGCACATGACAGGAAATGGCAGACTGCTGGAAAGTATTCACGCTACAAGCAATGAATTTTTCACTTTTGGAGACGAAAAGAAAGGAAAAATACTTAGGATAGGTAATATTAGTAAGGGATCTTCAACTATCATCAAGCATGTCCTATTAATTGATGAATTAAAGTATAATATTCTTAGTATCAGCCAACTATGTGATAATGGATGAAAATTTATTTTTGAAAAAGATTCTTGCATCATCATGGATAGTTTCAACAATAAAACTATTCTTGTTGCTAATTGTATTGGAAATGTTTATTTTCTCTATCTTGATGATCTTGTAGCACATGATATTATATGCCTCTTTGTGAATGATGATGATAGCTATCTTTGGTACAGAAGGCTAGGTCATGTATCTATTGATTTGTTAAATAAATTATCTTTAAAAGAACTTATTAGAGGACTACCCAAAATGAGATTTGATAGAAATTGAGTGTGTGATTCTTGCCAATTTAGAAAACAAACGAAAACCTTTTTTAAGCTCAAGAAAATGATTTCAACATCAAAACCTCTTCAGCTCATACACATGGATTTGTTTGGACCAATAAGGACCACTAGTCTTGGTGGTAAGAAGTATGCTCATGTAATTGTGGATGACTTCTCAAGATTCACTTGGACCTTGTTTCTTACTCAAAATGATGAAACCTTCTTTGAATTTTCAAAACAACTCAAACATGTTCAAAACTTCATTGGTTGCAAATTGATCTCAATTAGAAGCGACAATGGTAGAGAATTTCACAACTATGATTTCACTAAATTTTGTGAGGAAAGTGGTACTTCACACAATTTTCAGTTGCCAAAACTCCTCAACAAAATGTTGTGGTTGAGAGGAAAATAGAACCTTGCAAGAAATGACAAGATCAATGTTATGTGAAAACTCACTTCTGAAATATTTTTGGTCTGAGGTTGTGAATACAACCTGCTATATTGTCAACCGAGTTGTGCTAAGACCTTTCCTAAGAAAAGCTTCTTTTGAACTCATATTTGACAAAGTTCCATCCATTTCATATTTCAAATTTTTTGGATGCAAATGTTTTATCCTCAATACTCATGGCAGCCTTGAAAAATTTGATAGCAAATTTGATGAGGCTATATTTATTGGATATTCTTGCAACAAAAAGGTACATAGAGTGTACAATAAGAGAACTTTATATGTGCAAGAATTCGTACATATTGTGTTTGCTGAATCAAATATATATTCTTCTAGAAATGATAATGATAATATAGGTGTTTCAAAAGAAAAAGGTAGTGAACATCATATGGTTCCTCCACTTGATATTCATGCTAAAGAAGAGGAATTAAAATAACAACAAACTGAAGAAAACAATCAAATGACTGAAGAGATCATGAATCAAGATCTGCCAAGAGATTAGAAGTATAAAACTGTTCATCCAAAAGAGCAGATCATTGGTGATCCTAGTTGTGGAGTCAAGACTACACGATACTTTGTTGACAACTTTGCTCTGCTCTCCAATACTGAACTAAATTATATTAATATAGCTTTACATGATGAATTTTGGATTATAGCTATGCAAGAAGAGCTGAATCAATTCGAAAGAAATCAAGTTTGGAACTTTGTCCCTAGATTACTTGACCATCCCGTAATTGGTACTAAGTGGGTGTTCAGAAACAAACTTGATGAGCATAGTAATGTTATCAGAAATAAAGCCAGATTAGTTGCCCAATGATTTAATCAAGAAGAGGGCATTGATTATGATAAAACATTTACTCTTGTTGCTCGACTAGAATCAATAAGAATGTTGCTTGCATTCCCTTCCTTAAAAGGTTTTATACTCTACCAAATGGATGTTAAAAGTGACTTCTTAAATGGTTTTATTGAAGAAGAAAGTATATGTTGAATAACTTCCTAGTTTTACTCATGAACGTTTCCAAACCATGTTTTTAAACTCTCAAAAGCCTTTTATGGTTTAAAACAAGCTCCAAGAGCAGGGTATGAAAGGCTAAGTGATTTTCTTCTCTCAAAAGGCTTTTCAAGAGGGTTAGTTGATACCACATTATTAATCAAGTCTAAAAAATCTGATAATATCTTAATTGTGTAAATATATGTTGATGATATTATTTTGGAGCTACTAATGATTCCTTGTGCAAGAAATTTGCCAAGACAATGCAGGAAGAGTTTGAAATGAGGATGATGAGAGAACTTGACTTCTTTCTCGGTCTTCAAATCAAGCAAATTAAAGATGGAATGTTCTTAAATCAAGCCAAGTATGCCAAGGAACTGCTCAAAAGTTTTGGTATGAATGAAGTAAAAGAAATAAATACACCAAAGAACACTTCGTTAAAGCTTGATAAAGATGAAAAAGGTAAGAAAGTAGATGAATCAAAATACAAATGTATGATCAGAAGTCTCCTCTATCTTACCGCTAGCAGGCCTGATATTATGTTCTCAGTATGTCTTTGTGCCAGATTTTAATCATGTCCAAAAGAATCTCATCTATGTACTGTAAAACGGATCCTTAGATACTTAATTGGAACACATGATTATAGATTGTGATATCTTCGAACTAATTCATTTGATCTTATAGGATATACAGATGCCGACTGTACCAGTTGCAAGGTTGAAAGAAAAAGTACCAGTAGACACTGTCAATTTCTCGGACACTCCCTTATCTTGTGGTATAGCAAAAAGCAAGCTTGCATCTCCCTTTCAACAACCAAAGATGAATACATACCAGCAGGTAGTTGTTGTGCGCAAATTATGTGGATGAAAAACACCCTGCTTGATTTTGGTTTAAATTTTAATTGTGTGCCTATCTTGTGTAATAATATTAGTACTATTAATTTAATTGAAAATCCTATTCAGCATTCTAGAGCTAAGTACACTAAAATTAAACATCATTTTATTAGAGATCATATGCTTAAAGGTGATATGTGTGTTGAATATATTCCAACTAATGAATAGCTTGCTTATATCTTTACAAAACTTCTAGCCAATGATAGATTTAATCATCTTAGAAGAGGTTTGGGAATTACTAGAATTTTGTAACTGACAATTTTGCCAAGGATTTATTTGTTCACTTTCACAGAACTACTGAAGATACATGTTTCGGACAGAAATTTTGGACACAATACCTGAGAAACATGAGTCTAGAATCCCATCAGCACAACATCATTCATTTTACTTTTTAGATGAACTAATTTGGACTCAGTCCACTTCCAAAAATAGCAACAACCTAAAATTCATGAAAAGCCCAATTTTTTGTTATTCGGAAGAAAAAATACATAAGTCTAGAAGTCCTTTTTTAAAATTTCAAATGTCCATGCTTTTTCAAAAAAATAACCCTATCTCTAGTGAAAAGTATCTAATAAAAAGTATTTGATTGTATTTATTCACTTTAGAACCTAAGAAATCCCAAAAGGCTATCTCTTTCTCTCTCCTACAAATCTAAAACTGCCATTATTCTCTTTGCTTCTCTCACAATCGTATCTTCATTTTCTCAAATTGAAACAAAAATCCTTCACTTCCTCTCGCTTCTGTCAAGACGAAAGTGTTAAAGTCTGACAAAGGAACCGCGCAAAAGACGAAGATGGGCAAGAAAAGCAAAGCAACATCTAAGACAAAAGCTGTTACTACCGCACAACCTGCCACCAAGCAGAAAGAAAAGAAAATCACTGAAATAGCCCCTCAATCTGACTCATCAACAGAGCATACTACACCAGAAATGTCTGAAACCCAGGTACCTCACTTTCTTGATAAAAAATGAGAGTTTGATTTTAATAATTGGCTATCTGGAAATAGGACTGTGGTCATGGGATATCGGGCTGATGCTGAGGCATTTTTGAACTTCTCTGACATCCTGAATATATTTGAAAATCTTGGTTGGGGGGCCTTGTTGTCAATAGATAAGAAAATGTACACCCTTCTAGTTTGGAAATTTTATGCAAATCTGAAAAAGGAAAGGTTTGAGGAGATTGGGAGAGATTTTATAGTGCAATGGTATAGCACTGGAGTAGGATCAGTAAATATAGAATTTGATCATCGGTTGTTAAACTAAATTTTTGGAGTTAGAGATGAAGGGATTCAATTTTTTGAAATAAACAAATTCCCTATGGAATCGAACTTATTTGATTAGGAAGGTTTAAGGTAAGGTTTACTAGAGGGAAGAGTTTTAAAAGTTCAAATGACAGAAATTCAAAATGGTTGAATGGTTCTGGAAGGATTTTGCATCATATGGTGTCGACTATGGTTGCTCCAAGTTTTGGGCACAAGACATCAGTAAGTATCATGCAAATGATACTAATGTTGGCCCTATCTGAAGTTAGATAGATCAGTTTTGGTTTTTTGGCAGTTAAGTTAATGTTGCGGTCAAGAAACACATTTCACAAGGCACTCTTTTATGGCAATCTATTGACTAAAGTCATCAGGCATTTTAATGTGAATTTAAATACTTGTGCTCCTAGTCAGTTTAAGACCAATGTGTATAATATGGAATCTTTTGAAAAAGTGGGTTTTATTCAAGTGATTAAGAAATGGATTTTACTTAGAGATGTATCAGATGAAGAAAAAGAAAAGTTGTTAAAAATCAAGGTTGAAAGAAAAAGAATTGCACATGCTACCCAAAACGGGGATAAAACAAAAGTCTAAAATGGGGGAAGAATCCACAAATAAGGGCAAGCAAAAGTTTGAGGAAAGCTATCTGAATCAAAGCATCTTGGATACCATTAGTAGTTTAACAGAGAAATTTGATGGATTTTGGGTAGAAGTCACAATTGAATTACAAAATTAAGGAAATAGATTGAGGGATGTGGAAGAAAAGAAGATTGAAAAGCCCACTGAGGAAGTCCATGACGAACAAGCTCCTTCTGAAGAATAAATGACTAGAAAAGAAACTGCCTGCCCTTAAGTTGAAAACACAGCTGGAAAATAGACTGAGCAAGAAGCAAAACTAGACTAGGAAAAAGAATAGAGAAAGAAGAAGAAAGCGGGAAGGATAAAGAGAAGGAAAGTGAAGTTCCCACCTCTACTGCCCTTACTGCATTGCAAGCTCCCAAGCCTACCATAGTTGGAGGTTCCTTTAGTAAACGTCAGAAGCACGTGGTAATAAAAAGAAAGTTCAGCTGAATTGCTAGACAATATTCCAAAAAGGGTGTCGGGACTAAGTCTGCAACCATCTATATTTCCGAATTGGACAATCATACGTGCTGCTTACTGATTTCCTATGCTTGAACAATTTTATTGCTCTCCCATTGAAAAATAATTTTATGATTTCTGCACTAGTACTTAAATAATTTTATTTCTGCACTTATCTACTGCTGATCTTTTTGATTATATATATTTACTCTCTTAATCGAGGTCTGACAATGTGCATTCTATCTCTACTTAATCTCTTTATTCTGTCATTGTAGTTTGATTGATGACAAATAGGGAGAAAATAGAATGAGAATGGTGGATTGTGAGCAGTAAATGATGATATGTGAATTAGAACTGTGAAATTGTGAACAGTAAATTATAGAATTAGAATGGTGGATTGTGAAGGATAAATGATAAACTATGAATTGGGATTTGAGAATATATATTATGAATTTTCAGATTGTGATTGTGACTGTTTATGGTTTGAAAATGCGGACTGTGAAGAATTGGGTGAATTGATGGAGACTATGCTGAGATGTCATTGTTATTATGGATTAAGGAATTTTGAAGTATGCGTATGAGTTTGTTGTGCATTCTAACT
This sequence comes from Voacanga thouarsii, assembly GCA_026120185.1. Taxonomy (NCBI): domain Eukaryota; kingdom Viridiplantae; phylum Streptophyta; class Magnoliopsida; order Gentianales; family Apocynaceae; genus Voacanga; species Voacanga thouarsii. The sequence continues at coordinate 440,318 of JANUWF010002256.1, read as the reverse complement.
AATTTTGAATAAGCTGGATGATTTGTTTTGGCTATGGTTGTGATATGCACCTTGATAAATATTTGGATGTTGAGGATACTTGAGTAGACTTTTATGAAATCTAGACTGATTCCTTTTGGTTGCTTAGTAAAATCCTTATGACGATATTCCTTGAGAAAAATAAGTTCGATCAATTCTAGGAAAAATCACCAATCTATACTCTTGGGAATTTTTTTTTTCTGCACATACACAGGGGGAGTTTTGGACTTGCATTTCTTCAATCCAAAATATCAATCTAAAAATAACTTTTAAAAGTCCATCTCCTGCCTTATTTTACCCCATTTTGGATGCATATTGAAAGTCCAAAACCTTGGAATCCAGTCTTATTTTCAAACGCATTTCATAGCTAGCATCTCGTTATCCTTTATTCATATATGCACATACATATGGGGAGTATTACATCTTTTGATCTATCTTCTATACTCCTTTATGTACATATTAATACATTTTTTTAGTGACTATTAGTGTGGCTATTCCCTTGTGGAATAGTCATTTGATGGAAGAAAGGAGGATAAGGAGGTAGATTGGACCATAGGCTTATTGAGCCATGTTTGTGAGTATATGCTTAAATTTTATTATCGTAATCTCATAAGCACTCTTTGAGTCCTATAATGAGAGAATGCATTTTAGTTAAAAATATTCTTATTTCTCTTGATCTAATATTTTCGTACTGTACATGTAATTATTTTTTATGTCACAATCCCATTAAATTTGTCATCACTTAAAAAAGGGGGAGATTGTTAGCCCTAAAGACATTCTCCTGTATTTTGACTTATGACAAATATTGATGAGGACTAACTTATGTGATTTATATATGATAGGACATATTCGACCTCAGTTCTTTCAAGGTATGCAAATGAAGTTGCTAAGTAGCTCTTAAGGAAATGAAATCCAAAGAAATGATTGATCAAATACAATTTCAAGAGTTTGCAATTCGTGAAGTCTTCATGAAAGAACTTTAGACTAGGAATCATTTGCCAAGGTATAGTGTGTAAATTCATATATCTCATTTACTTTATGATTCAGTTTATTTCTAAATTGAAGCATACAAATTAAATGATTTCAAAAAGTAGATCTTCAAATGTTCGGATTGAGTAGTTCAAATAGACCTCTGCATCCAAAACTCTGTAATAGTTTCTAAATATTTCTATTTAAAAAAGTGTCGTTTTGGACTCACCTTTTGGACGCACTTTCTTCCGACCTTTGAGTCTAAAATTCTGGAAGACCTGACAGTGAAAAACTAGCCATTGCTATCTTACTTTTTGTTCCTATAAAAGCTTTCAAAACTTGATTTTAAAGTAGATTTTTTTGCTATCTTTCTCAGAAACAGTCTTACATTTTAGAATACAAAAATCTCCCTTTTCATTTGTGCTTCAAAAGTGAAATTAAATTGTTCAAAATGTAAAAGGTATTTGTGCTAATCTGCTCGCAATCTACTTAAATCTGTAAGTTATTTCTGTAAATTTTCTTTCATTCTAACTTGTATCAAGATTGAGGAGGTAAAACCCAACTGAGGTGAGCTTTGATTGTTGTGTTTAAAGAGGTTGAGTGTAAAACCAAGTGTGGTAATCCTCTTGTGTAAGATTGGTGTTATCTACCACCATTGATTTGAGAAAAGGTTTCTAATGAGTGGTGTTGAAATCCTTAAATGAAAACTTAAGGTAGTGGGTGTAGATCATTTGAGGATTGAATCATTATAAATTCTTGAGCATTTTCTTGTGCTATTTTGCCAAAAATTTTTATTGCAATTTTCGCTTTTGTCAAATCTAAAATGCTATATCTTTTACTCTAAAATTAACAGCTCATTTATAACCATTACATTCTGATTTACACTTATCTTTGACATCTCAACTACTCATCCTTATTTCATAACATTCCTATCATTCTGTGATGATTTAAAAGACACCTATCTAAACTCCTGAAGTCGCAAAGCTACAAAACATTTTTGCTACTTAGTTCGAATTTTAAAGGGGACTAAAAATTTTTTAATCTGTATTTGTTTGTCAAAAACCTTATTCACCCCCTAAGGTTTTTCAACAAGCACACCTAGTATGAAATAAAATACCATTTAATATATAATTTCTATTATTATTTTTTAAAATTATTATGGTAGAATTGTTATTTGTAGTATTATCTAAAGAAATAGAAATAATTTTATTTAATCCTATATTCACGACATATTTGAGTAATCATTCTAGCAATACTATTACTTGAATGAAGATATTCAAAAAAATTAAAATAAATAATTCTATTTTGTACTAACCAATCATAATTAATCTAATGACATGTAATGCACAAATAAGTTTCTTTAGTAATTGCACTCCAATTTTTACAAGTAAGAGTAAATTTCTAATTACAAGAATTAAATAGGACAATAAGATAATCTTTAATCTCTTTGTATATTTTTATTATATTTTTTAATATTGTTTTAGGAATTGTAACAGCTCTCTACATATGTAGCCTGGAGGGGTCAGGGATGTCGCCCCGTCCTTTCGGACAAAAGGTCTTTATAACACAGGAAGAAAAGAAAGTAACAAAGTATAAAAAAATATTAACCTCAAAACAGAAATTAAAATACTTGTCTAAATAAAATCCAATACATAATTACAAGAATAAGACCTTGCAAACCAAAAGAATCGTTATACATCATCACTAGAGTGTTGGTAGAAGAGTATCGAAACCTAATCTGTTATAAAATAATCTTCAACACTTGGTCTTGATAAATTTATACTACCCTGAAAATCATAGTTAGAAAAGTCGTGTGAGATTATAAATAATCTCAGTAAGTCCGTAGTGTGTGACAGTGACATTTCTGAAATCAATGGCATGATGCATGATTATGCAATAAATCGAACGGATGTAAATATCAGAACATTTACATTTGTTCATCTCAAATTCTTTATCAATTTTTGGACAAACAACCACAAGTACATTTAATAATGAAATGTAAATAAGAATTTTGTTGGACAATCAATTCACATCAAATGTCTGGAATACAAAAATTCATTTTGGCAAAAGTCTTAAACCTGTCATCAACCTACCATATTGCGTATCGAGACTGTAGATTAATGATACCGCACGAATATAGCTACGGCATCCAGAATGCCAAAAAATCACATGTAGGGGATCAACCTACAGAAAGAATGCTTCTCATTCTTCTCTCTCACACAATTACCTCAGGCCCAGATGTCCCACGTCCGTCGGTTAGAGTTCTCATAATTCCGCTACTAGCTAAGGACCCAGCACAACTATTAGGACTGACACCTTATTTGAAAAGAACAGTTTCCCGGAGACGACCTATCAATCGGAACTCTCTCATAATCTAATGAAAGCTAGACCTATAGCCTCGCCCCTTAAATACTCAAGTCTTCAACAAAGTGGTACAAGAAATTCCCATTTCGATTTTGAATATATAATTTCATTTCCAAAACATTATTTCAGTCCCCCAAAACCATATTTGGTTTAAAATTCAGCCCAACCCAAAGCCACAACCGTACTTTCTCTCCAAAATATTTTCAAAATTGAAATCCTTTCATTCGTTCTAACCAAATTTGCTCAAGGCACAAATAAATCAAATCAGTTCATATCCTGCTTCAAAGGCGATATTGTTTGGAGCCAAAATATCATGCTATGATTTTCGCAATTATGTGCATGAAGGAAAAACTGTTATTAGATATAAACACTGATGCATGGCTTCTAATCATATCATAACATTCACAAGAAGATTCCCAAAATTGATCATGCATACTTTTCCTAAGTAGAAGCCATAAAGTGGTAAGAGTGATATCAAGTGCCATAAAATGGAATTCATAAGTGAAATCATATATCATGTACTTCTTTGTGTCATAAACAGGTATGCATGATCATATGAATTTTTCATGGAGTTATTTTTGCATAAACGAGTCATGAGATGCAAGGACTTACCTCCATCCAAAAGCTTAGCAAAAATCTTTTCAAAATCTCAAGCGTTCCTTCCTCCCAAATCTGGCTCCAAATCTAATAGAAATTATATAAGAATTAATCTCTTGATTATAAGTCCTTAGAGATCAAACCACATAAATCCCTAAGGAAAAAAAATGTTACTTATACTCCAAGTAATCTTTTCTATCTTCTAACGCTAATCACAATTGCATATTCTAATCCTAAACCCCTAATCAAACATTTAATTCACATAGGTTAGGCAAGAAAGCATCCCATCAAGTTAAAAGGATAAATAATTTAAACAACGAATAACTGGCTAAATTGATAAATAAATAAATAAATAAGTTAATGAATAAATAAATAGATAATAAATAAGCAGATAAATAAATAGATAATAAATAAATAAATAAATATTTAAATGAATAAATAAGTAGACTAACAAGTAGATAGATAATTAAGTAGCAAAATAGATAAGTAATTACCTTTAAGACTTTGTACTTAAAGATTACTAGGGTTTTCCAAAATTCCAAAAATACAATAATTATTTAAGCATAAAAATCATAAGAGATATTTTCCTAGTAAATCAAAATATTTCATAAATTTCATTTTAAGTTAGTTAAAGAAATTTTCAAGGCAAAATTTATGTTTTAAACCGTTAGGCTAAAATTCTATTTTTAAAGCAAATCAAGGGTCTCAAATGCTGATTTAATTTTCTAAGAAAATCATTTTATTTCTTGATAGAAATTTTCAGAATGATACTCCTATATGTTAGGTGAATTACCATGTAATCCCCTTCCAAAACGTCTTTGAAAAACTAGGTTAATTAAGTTTTCCAAAAATCTCGCCAGAATCGTGACTACAATGGAGCAACAATTTTCAAAAATTCATAACTTTCAAAATACCAGGGGTTTTTTGATGATTCTTGAACCAAAATTTTCATAACATATCCAAGTTTGTACATTACAAATTTCATATAAAAATTCCAACCAAGAGTGTGTTTTTCTGGGGTTTAAAATTGGATCTCTAAACAGGGATTTCTAGCAGCAACCATGAACTCAACAAAACACCAAAATTTTCAAGCACCAAACTATTGTAAATACTCAAAAATGTTTCCAAAACACCTTAGATCCTATAACATATCATACACAAGCCACATTATTACCATTTGGCTCAAATAAAATAATATCTATAGCACAATCCTCCATTTCCAGCAGCACCTCTGTTTTTCCCCAACAATACTTGAGCAAAATAACATCAAAACTCCTCCAATAATCTCAATACATAATCACACTCATAAGGCATAATTTACATAATATAAATATCATATTATTCAACACAAATTCATGGAAAAATCATTCAAACAAGGCTTCAAGCCATAAAAACGAAAATCTGGGCAGCAACACTTATTTTTGGTTCCATGCTATATTAAAGGATAAAAAAAATGACTTCTTTGCATACAAAACTTTATTTCACACATCATACAACATCCCTTAACATAAATATCACAATTTGCATCCCATATCACCAACCAAAATTCTTAAATAACATAAAGCAAAAAATCTATCTAGTAATATGCAATTTTCGGCCAAGGCATAGAACAAGAGAGAAAATGTATTCTTTGATTACCTCTTTGAAGATCTAGTCTTCTACAAGGAGAGATAGTAAAGTAAAGGTGTGTTCTTCAAGCACTTCCTTCTCTCAAGGAGTGTTTGCAAGAAAATACAAAGATAAGATGAGAGCATGAGCATGGTTGTTTTTCTTTTGTTGTTGTAAGAAAATGGAGAGGAAGTGGAAGTGTTTACCTTGTCTTTTAGCTTCAAAACCACTGAAATTGATCTTCAAATCTTCAAGATATGATCCTTGCTTGTGTTGAATGAATACAATCCAAGAGAAGGAGTGGGTGCTTGGTGTTTTTCAGTGGAATGGTGGAGAACATTCAAGCTATTTGATTAGCTTGGAAAGTAAGAGGAAGGCTACGATTTTTGGTGGGAGAAGAAAGAAAAAAAAAAATGGCAAAGGAAATGGAGAGGAATTTCGGCCAACTCTAGGGGGGGGATGGGAGAAAAAAAAATCAATTTTATACTAGGGTATTTTGATCCAATGGTTGTGATGAGTTCACTTAAAAATACTCTAAGTTCAATGGCTAAGATTAAGAGTGTTTTGTTAGGTTAAAAAGATCCATGGGTCTAAGAAATGGGTCTTGGATCAATTAGTGAAATTAAGTTAAGAAGTCAAAAATTAAATTTGACACGAAATTTGATCGAGAAAATTAACTTGATAAACGAGGCCAAAACCCTAATAAAAATTAAATTTGTTTAAGAGTGGGTTTTGCACAAGAAAAAAAATCATTTTGATAGTTTTACTGAAAAAGTAATTCACAAATTAATTTCACTAATCAATTTGCTACACATAATACATATATGCATAAAATGTATAATTACTTATATATAAATTACTTACCATATTCAAACAAAATAATTAACTTGTCACGCACATTTTCCTCAAGGGAATACATATAAAAAGCACCTAAGATGGCTATGATGTATTTAATTTATGAAGCGAACTCTAACGGTAACATAATTTAGCTCCCGAACCCTCAATTAAATGGGGCATCATATCCTTCCCTACTTCTAGAAATTTCGTCCTTGAAATTGAACTATGTCGTACCTCCCATTAGGTTAGGGTAATTTATTTTCATCTATTCCTCGGCCTCGCAGGTAGCATCTCGAGCTCAATAATGTTCCCACATCACCTTGACCATAGGGATTTTCTTGTTTCTTAATTCTTTCACGCTTTGCTCTAATATATTAACTAGTTTTTCCACATATGACAGATTTAGTTGCAGTTGTAATGGTTTATTGTTTCGAACATGCTCTGGATTGCGGTTGTATTTCTTTAGTTGTAATATGTGAAATACGTTGTGGATACCTGCCAATCCGTCTAGAAGATCTAACCTATATGCTACAGCTCCGATTCTCTCAACAATTGGGAGTGGTCCAATATATCTAGGGCTAAGCTTTCCGTCCCCAATCTATCCCCAATATAGTGGTGTTCGAAATTTCTGCCCGTACAAGGCTTCATATGGCGCCATACCAATAGACACTTAATAACTGTTGTTGTAGGCCAATTCCGCATACGGAATACTATCAATCCATTGGTTCCTAAAGTCCATCACACACGCCCTCAACATATCCTCAAAGATTTTTATCACCCTCTCAGATTGTCTATCTATCTAAAGGTGGGCAAAAGTATTAAACTTTTAAAGTCGACCCTATAACCTCTTGAAGTTTTGCCCAAAATTTGGAGATGAATTGAGGATCTTTATCTGATACGATACTTGGCAGCATTCCATGTAACCTCACAACTTCCTGAATATAAATCCGTGCCAACTTTTCCATTAAATACCTCATGTTTACTAGGATAAAATGCGCAGTTTTCGTCAATCAGTCTACCACTACCCAAACAGCATCCTTCTGAGTTCTACTCATCATCAGTCTAGTGATAAAGCCCATCGTGACATATTCCCATTTCCAATCTAGCATGATAAAGGTTGTAGTAATCCTGCAGCTTTCTTATACTCCGCTTTCACCTTCTGACAGGTCAGGCACACAGACACATACTGCACTATCTCTTTCATCATGCTTGACCACCAAGACATTCTCTTCAATTCTTTATACATCTTAGTCTCCAAGGGATGAATGGTGTACTGGCTTTTTATAGGGCTTTCCCCAGAAGTTTCTTACCTTACTTTCTTCTCTTTGAAAGCTTAAAATTCTTGATTATTCATCTAAGCATAACTGATCTCTCGGAATCCTCTTTTATAGAGATAATGTCTTCATTTCTTCAAGACAACTACTATCGTTGTCAACTTGAAATCATAAGCAGACTTCCTGATTTCGTGCTACTTGGTGTGATGTGTACGCTGTAGTCTCAATCTTATGCACACCCCATTCTAAGGGCAAAGTTATGAATTCGTAGGGAATGAAGAAATGAGGAGTAGACTAAATTCAATGTCGTAGAAAATTTAATCGTTAAGAAAATACAAAAGGGTATGAAAAGATTGAAACAATTGTTTATTCAAGAATTTATTGTAATTTATGAGAATTGAATACTTGCAGTGATTGAATAGTAGAAGTTCTTGGATATTCAAGTGTTACTATAAGAAGTGAGTTTAAAGAAGATATTAAGCTAAAAAATAAGCACAAGAAAGCAACATTAGAAAAACTAAGAAGTTTTGAGCAATTGTGAAATCTACAAGAAAATAAAGAATGAATTAATCATCATTTTTAATTGTCAATGTAAGTATTATTATGGAAAGGAATCGAATAATTCAGCTGAATAGTGAGGAGGAGTTCCTTGATTGCTCAAACTTTTAAGAGAAAGGGTGTATTATGAAAAATAACAGATTTCTAGGAGATATTGGATGAAAGGATAATCATATCAAATCAATATCGTTAAAATGGACAAGAAAGTTTCGAGTATCAAAGAGAACTACAAGGGTAAAGAGTGAAAGATTTATGCAAATGGTGACATTAGGATCTCAGAGATATGAGGAGCTAACAAGTTAAGATACAAATCAAAGTGTGCTAAATCAAATCCATAAAGGTTACTTAAATCAATCGAATCTTAGAAGAAAATTCACACCAAACGAAGGAGACAATAATTGGCGAAGCTCAAAAAGCAGAGGTACATGCCAATGTGCAGCATCATAGAATTGAAGTAAATCATAAAATAGATAGGTTAAGTCTGATGAGATAAGAAATGATAATGTAACATAATGATGTCATAAGTGAAGTAGAACATAATGTAGATGCGTTTAATGAGGAGTAATTATCTATCAAGGAATAAAGTAGCTAAAGTGGTCTTGACAACCCAGCCTTGGTAGAAAATTCATAACAACAACATAAGATGAAAGAAAAGAGTTCACATAAAAAGTTTAGAGGAAAGAAAGAATAATTGGGATCGATTAAATCAAATGATCAATAAAGAAACCGACACGTCTTTCCTTCCTTGTTTTGTTGTATCCTCATAATAATGTATAAGGTCCGTCTTCTGACAGAGCGTAGTCAAAGACAGCGTACAGATTGTGCATTCTTAACGAATGGTGGTTGTCGCTCTCCAATATTAGAAAACTTTTAATGTTCGTGAAGTTCTTGCATTGTGTCGGTTCCCAAATTTTTTCCTGTTCCAAGCGAGCTTTTTAATAAACATTTTTGGCATTGATTTAATACCTCCAATTGGTCGATCATAGCAGTGGAATAAGGTTTCCTCATTTAAGCCGAAATGGTCGCGAGCAATTCGCCCTCAGATTTGTGTAATCTTCGCAAGTGTTACTTCTCTTGTTTGACTTTCAGAACTTTTAATCCTTTTCTGCATGTCAATTCCTCTCGTAGTGATTGTCAAATATTGATGCAGCTTCCACCAGAGTTGTCTTTGCCCACTCTCCCTTGTAATTCCATTATTGCCCTAACAATCTTTAGAAGAGTTCCACATCCTTAGGGACGTTTGCGAAATCATGCCATCTGAGTCTTCTTTCTTTTGCTGTAGTAGTACACAATATAGATGGTACCTACTACCCACATCCATCACTTCTCTCAATTATACTTCTAAATAGTATTCTAATACTCCTCGTTGAGACATTCCTCAACCTTAATGATCTTAACCCCAAATGGATGTGCAAATATGTCACATACTAAATTCAAAGTAATGCATGGCATGCTTCATCAACTAGCAAGACATATAGAGTAATTTCACATAACATACATAGCATGCACTTGTAAGAACATTCCAAACAATATCCCTATGTCATACATCATCACATGTATTTATAGGAGCATTCCAAAGAATGTCCCCTATTTTCACAAATTTGCAAAACATAACGGTCAAAATCCTAGATCCTAGCAAAATCAACATCTTTAAGCTCTTAGACCAACGTCATAACACAATTATAATTACCAATTCTAAAGGTGGTAATCAAAATCAAAAGACTAACTAAGGTATGAAGACCATTCACTTTACTATCACATCCAATCCTTTACACTTAAGGACTCTCACATAAATATACTTATCAGTTCTCCAAAATCTCTACTTGCTTTTATCGACATAGACTTTTCCTCACAACGTCATAAGTGACAGTTCTGAAATCAATGGCATGATGCATGATTATGCAATAAATCAAACGAATGTAATCATTGAACATTTACATTTGTTCATCTCAAATTCTTTATCAATCTTTGGAGAGAAAACCACAAGTAGGCTTAATAATGAAATGTAGATAAGAATTTTGTTGGACAATCAATTCACATCAAATGCCTGGAACACAAGAATTCATTTTGGCAAAAGTCTTGAACCTATCATCAACCTATCATATCGCATATCGAGACTGTAGATCAACAATACCGCACGAATATGGCCACGGCATCCACAATGCCAAAAAATCACATGTAGGGGATTAACCTACGGAGAGAATGATACTCTTTCTTCTTTCTTACACATTTGCCTCATGCCCGGATGTTTCACGTCCGTCCGTCAGAGTTCTCATAACTCCACTACTAGCTAAGGACCCAACTCAACTATTAGGACTGACACCTCATTTGTAAAGGACAGTTTCTCGGAGACGACTTATCAATCGGAACTCTCTCCTAGTCTAACGAAAGTTAGTCCCATAACCACGCTCCTTGAGTACTCAAGTCTTCAACAAAGTGGTACAAGAAATTCCCATTACGATTTGAATATACAATTTCACTTCCAAAACATTGTTCCAGTCCCCAAACTACAACCGTATTTTTTCCCCAAAAAATTTCCAAAATTGAAATCCTTTCATCCGTTTTAACTAAATTTGCTCAAGGCGCAAATAAATCAAATTAGTTCATATCCTGCCTCAAAGGCGATATTGTTTGGAGCCAAAATATCATGCTATGATTTTCGCAATTATATGCATGAAGGAAAAACTGTTACTAGATATAAACACTGATGCATGGCTTCTAATCATATCATAACATTCACAAGAAGATTCCCAAAATTGATCATGCATACTTTTCCCAAGTAGAAGCCATAAAGTGGTAAGAGTGATATCAAGTGCCATAAAATGGAATTCATAAGTGAAATCATATATCATGTACTTCTTTGTGTCATAAACAGGTATGCATGATCATATGAATTTTTCATGGAGTTATTTTTGCATAAACGAGTCATGAGATGCAAGGACTTACCTCCATCCAAAAGCTTAGCAAAAATCTTTTCAAAATCTCAAGCGTTCCTTCCTCCCAAATCTGGCTCCAAATCTAATAGAAATTATATAAGAATTAATCTCTTGATTATAAGTCCTTAGAGATCAAACCACATAATTCCCTAAGGACAAAGAGGTTATTTATACTCCAAGTAATCTCTTCTATCTTCTAACGCTAATCACAATTGCCTATTCTAATCCTAAACCCCTAATCAAACAGTCAATCCACATAGGTTAGGAAGGAAAGCATCCCACCAAGTTAAAAGGATAAATAATTTAAACAATGAATAACTGGCTAAATTGATAAATAAATAAATAAATAATTTAATGAATAAATAAATAGATAATAAATAAGCAGATAAATAAATAGATAATAAATAAATAAATAAATATTTAACTAGATAAATATTTAAATGAATAAATAAGTAGACTAACGAGTAGATAAATAATTAACTAGCAAAATAGATAAGTAATTATCTTTAAGACTTTGTACTTAAAGATTACTAGGGTGTTCCAAAATTTCAAAAATAGAATAATTATTTAAGTATAAAAATCATAAAAGATATTTTCCTAGTAAACCAAAATATTTCATAAATTTCATTTAAATTTATTTTAAGCTAGTTAAAAAAAATTTCAAGGTAAAATTCATGTTTTAAACCATTAGGCTAAAATTCTGTTTTTATAGCAAATCAAGGGTCTCAAAAGTTGACTAAATTTTCTTATAAAATCATTTTATTTCTTGATGAAAATTTTCGGAATGATAATTTTATATGTTAGGTGAATTTTCATGTAATCCCCTTCCAAAAATTCTTTGAAAAACTAGGTTAATTAAAATTTCCAAAAATCTCGCCAGAATCGCGACCACATTGGAGTAACAATTTTGAAAAATTCATAAACTTCAAAATACCAGTAGTTTCTCGATGATTCTTGAACCAAAAATTTTCTAATATCTCCAAGTTTGTACAGTCCAAAATTCAGCTTAAAAAACCAGTAAAAAAGTGTATTTTTTTGGGGTTTAAAGTTGGATCTCTAAACAGAGGTTTTTGGCAGTAACCATGAACTCAATAAAACACCAAACTTTTCAAGAACCAAACTCTTGTAAATACTCAAAAATCTTCCCAAAACACCCTAGATCCTATAACACATCATACACAAGCCACATGATCACCACTTGGCTCAAATAAGACAACATCCATAATACAATCCTCCATTTCCAGCAACACCTCTATTTTTTCCCCAACAATACTTGAGCAAAACAACATCAAAACTTCTCTAATAACCCCAATACATAAATCACACTCATAAGGGATAATTTATATAACATAAATACCGTATTATACAACACAAATTTATGGAAAAATCATTCAAACAAGGCTTCAAGACATAAAAATGAAAATCTGGGCAGCAACACATATTTTTGGTTCCATGCTATATTAAAGGATAAAAAAAAAAAATGACTTCTTTGCATAGAAGACTTTATTTCACACATCATACAACACCCCTTAAGATAAATATCATCATTTGCATCCCAAATCACCAACCAAAATTCTTAAATAACATAAAGCAAAAAATCTATCTAGCAATATGCAATTTTCAACTAAGGCATAGAACAAGAGAGAAAATGTATTCTTTGATTACCTCTTTAAAGATCTAGTCTTCTACAAGGAGAGATAGCAAGGTAAAGGTGTGTTCTTCAAGTACTTCTCTTTCTCAATGAGTGTTTGCAAGGAAATATAAAGACAATATGAGAGCATGGGCATGGCTGTTTTTCTTTTGTTGTTGTAAGAAAATGGAGAGGAAATAGAAGTGTTTACCTTGTCTTTTAGCTTCAAAACCACTAAAATTGATCTCCAAATCTTCAAGAAATGAGCCTTGCATGTGGTGAATGGATGCAATCCAAGAGGAGGAGTAGGTGCTTGGTGTTTTTCGATGGAATGGTAGAGAACATTCAAGCTGTTCAATCAGCTTGGAGAGCAAGAGGAAGGCTGTGATTTTGGGTGGGAAAAGAAAGAAAAAAAATGGCAGAGGAAATGGAGAGGAATTTCTGCCAGCTCTAGGGGGAAATAGGAGAAAAAAAAAGTAATTTTATAATAGCGTATTTTTTATCCAAGGGTTGTGATGAGTTCACTTAAAAATACCTTAAGTTCAATGGCTAAGATTAAGAGTGTTTTATTGGGTTAAAAAGATCCATAGGTCCAAGAAGTAGGTCTTGGGTCAATTGGTGAAATTAAGTTAAGAAGTCAAAATTAAAATTTATACGAAATTTGACTGAGAAAATTAACTTGATAAACGAGACCAAAACCCTAATAAAAATTAAATTTGTTCAAGAGTGGGTTTTGCACAAGAGAAAAATCATTTTGATGATTTTACTGAAAAAATAATTCACAAATTAATTTCACTAGTCAATTTGCTACATATAATATATATATGCATAAAATGTACAATTACTTACATATAAATTACTTACCACATCCAAACAAACAAAATAATTAACTTGTCACACACATTTTCCTCAAGGGAATACATATAAAGAGCACCCAAGATGGCTATGATGTATTTAATTTATGAAGCGAACTCTAACGGTCACATAATTTAGCTTCCGAACCCTTGATTAAATGGGGCATCAAATGAATCCTTTTAATTGTAGGTTGGCAAGAGATATGCATGAACTTTTCATAATATGGATCTTCAGAAAAATTAAAAGGTAATATAGTATTATCAATCATTTTAACCATCTGATTTCTAGTTTTTTTATGATCATATTGAAAATTACTTATAACTCGACCTCTCGTAGTTTGGATTTATTGTTTTTTAAGTTAGTTATCTAACCAATTTTTATGTTACATTTTCATGTGTCTAACTAATGTTCATGTCCCTCATCTATTCTTATGTGCATATACCACCTTATAAATTTTACATATTGTACTATCATTATCATTATTCTTTTCAAAAAGATTCTAAACCATAGATGCTTTTTCTCTAACTATAGTTTTAGAAGATTCATCATCATTAAGTTTAGGCACACTCATACTAGATTCAAGATTAGTATTTTGTTATTGTACACTAGGGCCTTTACCTTCATCATCTATTTTATTATTTATTAAATTCAATATTGGATTTATATTGAAGTCAAAATGTGCATATGATTGTAAAGAAAAAGGATGACGTGGATTTATTTTTCAAGTATTTATTATGTAAACTAACCAAGAAAAATCAATTAAAATTCAAACAAATAAATAATAGTTCAAATAAAATTAAATAAAATATTAAAAATAATGAAATATGAGAATTAAAAAATATAAATAACTTGTAAATTAATTTAAAATTAAACAAATAGCTAAAACAAATAAACAATTAATAAAGTTAGAAATAAGAATACACAATTAAGAAATGCTAACTAGTTGATAGCCAAAAAATAAGAACACTTTGTTGAACTTTACTTTTTATCTTCTTCAAGACTTAATCCATCCAGTGTTCTGCCATTTAATGATCTTCCAAAATGTGAAGAATTTGCTTGAAGAATTCAGAAAATATATAAAAAATAAATTCTATTCTAACATTTTTTGTTGATAAAATAGAGAAAATTGAGGATTATGAGAGTAAGAAGAATGAAAATAGAGAGTTGCAAAGAACTAGAGAGAGTTAGGGAGAATTTGATGAGTTTTGTAGTAAATTGTGGGGTATCTATAGAATTTTGGTGATTGGATGTGAATTAGCTATTGAGGGGCTAAAATGTAAAAAAAAAAATGGAATAACTATTGGTAGGCAAATTGACAGGCCGACCTACCCATCAGAGAGTAGTCCGTAGTCCCAGAGGGGCTAGCCTGCCCATCCGCTAGTGGTCCACGGTTCCCGATGAGTCGGCCTTGCACGGACCGACTAGGTAGGCTGGGCCACTTTAGTGGTGCCAGTTCGACTACTGGTCCTAGATCGGTATGGACCGACTTGTCGGACCAACAAGCTAAACTAACCTACTCGCCAATGTTAGTTGGTGCTAAAAGAAGAGAAGAGAGAAGAAAATGATGTGAGGTCTTGGTCGCAAGTTTTGACATTAGAAAACCAAAAGAAAGGAAGAGAAATAGAGAAAAATATAGACAAATGAAAAAAGAACATAAATTGAATAAAATGTCCTCGAAACCATATTTCTATTAACCTTTTAATGGTTAAAATAAATGGAATGATGTATTTTATTACTTTCATATAGTTCGATGTCAACCTTAATAAGTTTAAGGGCAAAAGATGTTAGGCACATATGAATTTTTTAAAATTTTAATTTTCACCATTGAATTTTAAAATGTATAATTTTAACTTTCGAATATTTAAAGCACCTAAAAACAACACTTTTAAGCCCAAGTACAATACAAAACTACCATATTTTAGCCCACATTTTCTTATTTTTTGCTTTCAAAATATTGTTCTTCAACTTTAATATTGCTATCTTTTCTTCGAATTTCTTCATATTATCAACAATAATTTCAAGATTTGACTAACTCAATAATATTAGGATTACTTTTTCGCACATCTTAGAATCCAATCACACAACAAAAATCATAAATTTTACTCTTTAATAAACAAAATCTAGACATAAAGATAAGGGGGAAAAAAAAAGAGAAAGAAACCAAATTCAGTTCTCGACGGAGTAAAGAAACTCAGATTCGATTCTCGATAACATTTATACAAGAAAAAAAGAATGGATCTGAAAGGAGAAGTGAATTACTAAAAAAAAAAAAAAAAAAGATTTGAAAGGAGAAGTAAAAGACGTGGAAGTCGCGACAATCTTTTTTTGTCATGTACAGAAGCCATTTTGTAAGAATTAGAGAGAAACTTAGTGTCACATTGTGAGGATTACGAACGGACGAAAATACTAATAAAACAAGACATGTAGGATCTATGTAATGAACTTCCGTGAACACTTAACAGTTTTAATTGACAGAAAGGCTATTTTTTAGGTGTTTCAAATGATTAACGGTTAAAATTACACATTTAAAAATTACAGAGTGAAAATCAAAATTTAAAAAAGTTCAAAGATGATTGGTATATTCTACCATAAGTTTAATAGTTAGAAGGAAAAAATTAAAAAATTTGATAATTTTACACCTTTCGCCTTAAAACATATATAAAATAGAGCAAACTATTTTGATAACCCTCAAACTATTGCAAAATCTAACTTTTGCCACCAACTAAAAAAAAAATTGTAAAACAATTCCTTGAACTTTCTAATCGTCTGGATCTTACCATTCTGTTAGTTGACCAACGGTCAACTGATAATTGCATTAATTTTTTAAGGGTATTTTAGTAATTTTGTATTTTTATTAAAATATAGAGTTATTTTATTTTTATTCAAAAGAAAATAATTTTTTTTCTCTTCTTCCTCTTTTTTCCTAGTTCCCCCCCCCCTTTTCCCCTGTTCCTCACTAAGGCAGTTCCTCCGTCGCCGTAACTTCAGACCCTTGAAGCAAATTGAGGCATCGGCTTTCTCAATGGCCATCCAGTGAGAATCAATGTAAGGTTTGGAATCTCATTCAGAAATGACTTGTAGGTTCGTGCTCAAGAACATATTCTTGACAAAAATATGGTGTCCTTTTCCTCTAATAAAAGACTTCTTTTTCCTCATCTTTTGTTTCAATCCATAAATTGTCGAGACTCGATTTGTATAGTGGCTATAAAATTCCAAAGACTTAAATTTTCCACTATGGGAAAAGACCCAACTTTTTACTTCTGGTATCGACTTCAAATTGGCCAACCCAACAATTCGTCTTAAAATCTAGAAAATTTTGTCCCTATTATTTTGGGTTTTTGACCAAAATAGGGGAATTTTGGAAATGATACCCAAAAGTAAGAACACTTTGGGGGGGGGAGGGGTACCCGGAGGAGGGACCTAGCATCTACGAGATGTGAGGTGCTCGTGTCTCCCAAAAGCAAGGTCACCCCAGCCTCCATCCACCATGCAAAATGCATCCAATTCCGCAACGCATTAAATGACTCCAAGTTGTCAATCTCGTGTCTACCAGACACGAGGTCTTGTGTTTGTGTTACCTCATGTCTGGTAGACATGCCAAACACGAGGTATGTCACACCTGAGTTTCTTTTTTTTACCACACGCCATCCTCCAACAAAAAAAAAAAAAATTATAGTTTATTTTTATTAAATTTTAAAATAATTTTAAATCTCAATTAATTGTAAAATTGAATCTTAATTTATTTTTATTTTCAAAAAATGGCAACAATTTTTAATTTTTTTATTTATCTTTAATTCTTTAAACATAATATTTTTGAAACAATAATTTACTATTTTTGTAATTCATTTAAATTTAATTCTAGCCTTTAGAGTTTAATTATTTATTTTGGATACTAAAATTTAATTGAATATAATTTCATTTATTGTAGTATCATTTCCATATACAATTTAGAGCCAGAATTATTTAGATTTTTAATAACTAAAAATATGATTTTAAAATATTATGAAATAATCTTGAGGAACACAACTCATTTCCCAATGTCAATGCATAATTAATTTTTTAAGTAATAAAAAAATTCTATATAAAACTTGAAAATATTACCTATAATTCATTCATATATAAATTATAACACTTTTTGAGTTAAAGTATAATTTATAATATTTAATTATAATTGATTATAAATAATAATTATTTGCAAAAAATTTTTAAAGATATTAAATGTTGGGTATCTAAATTTATAATTTCCTTATGTTTTAATTCGAGTAATATATATTTTAATTGAATTCAAATAATTGGTCTAAAAATCTAAATTTGTCATTAATTTTATCTTTAACAATTAAATATATAGTTTCGAATCCCCATTAAATTTGAATAATAGGTGAAGAATTAAATATGGATTTTAATTAATATTAAATATTTCAGTAAATAATTGTTAAATATTTCATGTATATGTATATGATTTTTTATTTTAAAAAATAATTTGAAAATAAAATATTATATTTAATTTAAGACTACGTACAAAAATTAATTGTAATTAATTTTAAATCTCAATTATGTATATCTAAAATTGTCAAAACCAAGTATGAAAACTAGTCCCACAATAAAATTCTCAATGGTGCCTTGGAGGTTGAACCCGTTTTGGAGGTTGTGCTTCAAGTTGTCCCTCATCTTATTCTTCTGTAGCATACTATGGACTTACATCCTCCTCAAACTACCTATACTATCTCCGAGACAGTCCAGTGGATGTACCATCAGCAAACATACCAGTTGAAGATACATACCTAGGATAAAAAATTAAGTGTTGTGGAGTTAAAAAATCATCATGCCTATCTTCAACCCCCTGCACCTGGGGCATAATCATCTGCAACAGCTAGAATTGGGACATAGTCATCATCAACTGTTGTAGGAGCACCTGGCACATAAACATCTTCATCTCCATGCACAGGTGAGTAGTGCTGCTGCGGGGGAACTTCCTTAGTTGCAACATGCTGACATGCTCGTCTACCTCCTTGCCGTATTGGTGGTACTTATCGAGGAACTTCTTGTAGAATCGACGATATCAGATCAGAAGCACATGATCATTTGGATAGCTCATACGGCATTCGATTTAGATGATCTGCTTCGTCGCCAGCAGTCAAAGTACGCCTGGCAATATCTGACATTCTTCCAACTGCTTAATGCGCGTATGATACATCATCATGCTGAGATGCTCCAGTGCCTATGTACAAGATCCGGTGTAGCACGTCGACCTGCATGTGTATTTTTAGAAATATCACTAAAAATTTAAATAAATCAGAATTCTATATATGCTTACATAAATAAGAAAAAAATTACTTATATATACTTCAACTGTTAAACTACTAGACGGTAGCCCATGGGATTCAGTTGTTATATGGTAGGATTACCAATTGATTACCATGCGCAAGTCTAATACCACACAAAATAATTAGTTGAAACAACAACTTACCTAAAAGGGGATTGTCCTGTCAGAATATATACGTGTCGGTTGATCCAATTAGTACGGTGCAGCGCATCAACCTCATCCTACCCACCACCAGTAGTCCGTAGGTTATGCTAATACAAATCCAACCCTATATCAACAATATTAGGAATCATTTAAAATAATCCAAATTGTCGCATAACTCGATCGAGGTAATGTAACTCAATCATCTCCCAACACAGGAGAGATGTGATAAACATCTAGATTAGTTGCTCATGCGTACAATACAGAGGTAGAGATGCTAACATATTCTCATCATAAGGTTGCCAAATAAACTACAAAAAAAAAAAAAACGAATTCAATATTAAACTATAAATAAGAAATAATTTTTTAGACATTTGATTGCAAATTTATCATAGTAATACATACGTGATTGTGTCGCATCCAATCCAACTGATCTCTGTACGCAATCAACACATGTGTTGGGATGCAGGAGAGTTTCAGTGGACTTTGCTATACTGATCATCTAGGCACATTTGGGCAAATGTCCTCTACTAAGCGTACTCTATCCTATCTAATAGTAGAAACGCGCTCCCAACCCATAACTATTCCAAAAGAAACAATAATATTAGAAAAATATTTCATGATTTAAAATAGTTAATTTAATTTTGGATTTCATTTTGTATCTGAATCAATAGAAGTGGACTACTGATCTGATGCGTCGTATAAACAATGGCGTTGTACATATAAAGATACAAATGTGCTAAAGTTGCACTTCCCAACTTAGTGTGCCAGCTAACTCTAGATTACGTATATATCTAAGGAAGCACAGATGAACTCAATTCTTGGATTTGTTGGAGAACAAAAATCTATCAAGAAGTTACATAATGCGACCCCTTGCATGCTGTTCAACTATATCCGGAGTAGCGTGTGCCGGGAGAGATTGAGTCAGGACTTTCTTGAGTGAGCTTAATTTCAATCGAGATTCGTCTAGGTCTGTACTGTCGTGCAAAAACCAAGGAGCACGTCGCATAGGTCTAGCAACTCTGCCTGTGGATAATTGAACCCACAACCAATAATTGGATCACCCTTCACACGTAATCCGAAAAGAATCTATATATCTTGCAATGTAATAGTGGTCTCTCCAAATATAAGGTGGAATGTGTGTGTCTTCTAGTGCCATCTTTCTACCAATATATAATCAATGGATGATCAATCTTCATGTAGAGCAAATGAATAATCTCACCGAACCCAACTACATCCATAAGTTTTTTGACCCGAGGATCGAATAGTCGAGCAACCTAAAAAAGCATTGTCATTGCGCTTTGTAGTGAGGACAGTATCTTCCAACTGTTCTGCTCAAATATATGTCGATCTATATCTACGCTGTAGAGTCAACAAGTCCAGAATAATAGGGTCAGGATCAACTCCGTCTTGAGTAAGGTTGTACATGGTGTCTTAAAACAAGAAAATACGATTGTAATTTATTATTAAACAGAATAAAGTGAAAATATCAACATAAGACATAACTATAATATTACAAAATTTGTAAATATATGCGATGAAAAGTATTACACATATAAATATACTTTGATACAACATATCAAAGAAGAAATATTACATCAGTCCTATGAAATAAAAAGATATTACATGTAAATTATTTTAACATTAATCTACAGTACTGTGGGTGCAATTCCTCCTATTATATCCGCTGTGATGGCATATTCCACATTGAGGAGGTAAATCAGGATTACGTTCACCCATTTCATTCCAAATATGCGCTATTAGTCTTCGATTAGCTTGACAATTCTTGAAACGGTGAGCGAACGGTGCTAAGATAAAACTAGGGTTGTGCTAATAATCATCATGTAGAATGAGTCTGAATTGTGTCGTATACGTTAACCTGTAGGATATTATTGTGTTTTTTGATGACACGAGATCCCCAGGGTTCAACTCCAGTTGCTGATATGCTGCAAATGCGTGCAAATAAAGAATTCCATATATTTTCCTTTTGCAGCAACTACATGTCCTAGTACCAACATTAATCTCGAAAGAATTATTTTCCTTTTCATGCTCATGATGTGCTGACCTCGATCCTGATTAAAAGTCAGCACACGGTGTCTCCTTCTTTTCATCTCATTCTTCACAAACTTTGCCTATATCGTTGAAGGAAAGTGATACCTACCGTGATTAGCGTCTATGATCGTTGAAATATTTGACCATTTTTTTTTTGATGAAGAAAGACTTAACAATAACCATGATGGGCAGGGCAAATATACCTTTGACGATACTATTGAATGACTCTGCCAAATTAGTTGTCATATTACCCCACCTATGCCCACCGTCATAAGCAAGCGTCCATTACTCCTTCAGAATCAAATCTAATCATACATTTTCTTGGGGGTTTAGCAGACTAATTTCTTTTATAATCTACAAAAATTTTCGCTTCTTACATCAACTTCTTCAACTGATGATTCCTAAACTTTGTATTAAAGTTACTTCGGATATGTATAAGACAAAATATGTGTACTGTCATTGGCTTTTGCCACTCGGGTAGTCGATGAAGGGTATTCACTATCCCAATGTGTCTATAGGATATTAAATAATTTTTTTGATCTTTTAGTACATGCGCTCTAAGTAACAACAAAAATCAACCCCAACTGTCATTAGTTTCTTCGTCAATGACTGCAAAAGTAAGGGATAAGATATAATTGTTGCCATCTTGACCAACTGTTGTTAAGAGTTTTCCCTTATATATACCCCAAAGAAATGTCCCCTCGACATTGACCACTAGTTTCATGTGAACAAAAACATCAATACATGGCTTGAACGTCCAAAAAACATATCTAAATGTCTTTGTACCATTGGTGTCCATAGGTAAGAATTGTCATGCCACAACAGTGCCTGGATTGGCATCTTGCAAGGCTTGCATATACTGTGGCAGTTGTGCGAATGAAGAATGCCATTCTCCATAAATCATCTCAATAGCATGCCTGCATGCATTCCATCATTTTTTGTAAGACAAAGTGAAATGCAATGTGCTATGGATATGATTGTTTATCTTGCTGGCCTTAATTTTCGGATTATTATGAATCATTAACAAAATATGCTTCATCATAAATTTTGCGCTTATGTTGCAATGGTTGCCATCTATTATCTAGACTAGACAAATGTGCTCTCCATGCCATCGAGTAATTTGCTATAGACCACAACCTTTTTTCTTTCACGCACAGATTTGCCAATAATAGGGATGTTGGCGAGTTAAATTTTTATACTCAGCAACACATGATGTGGCTTTGCTTTCTTGTACAATAAACTCATGACCTAATCTGACAGACCACGATTGAATGGCCCAAAGTAACTCATCCTTATTTTGAAACCACATGCTAATATTCAAGTCATTGTTGGATTCTGACCATAAATCCATCCCACTTCTACCTATCACCATTCTATCTACTTCGTTTTCTATTTCTTGAGAAGTAGCCAACTAGTCAAGATATATTGAATATAGTGGATTATACAATTGGTCCGATTCAATGGGTGTATTAGTTAGTTGTTGCATTTACAAAAGGATCAGGAACTTGTTCTCTAGCATCACCATCCCCTTCGTCCTCATCAGGGGTATCTTCAGCATCAGGTCCATCATATTAGTGTTATGCCCTAGAAGCAATTACTTGTACATTGTATATGGCACATTTTATTTTAATAAAATGCATTATTTATCTTACAGTATCTTTTGTTTACTTTTAGGCAAAATAACTGTTAGATAAAGTCCCCAATACAACACTATGTTAAGGAAATCTTGATAGAGAACATGATATGAGATTCCTACTACACTGTATAGTGTTAGTACTTAAATAGTCCCTAGTCGTAGTATTAATGAGACATGATATCATTAATGCGTTGAGACTAGCATGTGGTAGACTTCCTGATTTGATCAGGCGGTGGTTCTCATATCCGTGAGTATTGAGATACTCAAAGTTAACACATAGATGCTTGTTAATGGAATAGGTTCATTGGGTGACCTGACCATGAGATAATCACATGGATAATTATTTAGTACCATTAATATAATCTCAATATAACAAACGTGCAAGTATCTTTAGACTTGAGATCTCTAAGGTATTTTGTTTGCTGAGTATTGTGCTTTGATTTCAATCTCTGGAACTAGATCGAGGGCCACCTATAGGATGGATATTGGATACATTGTGAGGTAAACGAAAGTAGTTGAGAGGGTCAATAGAGGATTCACCACTCCTAATAGTAAGGGCAAATATCTCATGGCCACTTGTAGGAATTACTACTTAAGAAGTCCTTGGGCAAAGAGATTGTGCATTGGAAACAGTTCCAATTGATACACATCTAGAGTAGTGGGTTTTTGGTACAAGTACTATTATATTCGTGCCAGAATTAATATATTCTGGAAGGAGTTGGCACTAATTTCGTACTCCAAACCGAATGAGATAGTATATGGTGAAAGGAGTTAATTGCACTGTAGTTTGTTATTGAAGGATTCATGTCAAGTCACTTAACTTCCTAGACTCTTGGGAGGTCATGATGTGTTGTTAGACACTGCTCATAATCTGAGAATATGGATTTATTAATTAATGAATTAATAAACCAATCTTGATTAGAATTAATAGGATTAATTCTAATTAATTATGGATTATTAATCTCAAAGATGTTTGGATTAATTCATATTCGCTACCAATTGACTAAGAAACCTAATATGTTACACACAATAGAGGATTATATACTTAAAATGTTATTTGATAACATAGTGGGGTTAATTGCGAGAAAGAGAAGTTGTTCTGGACAAATTATAATTAGTTATAATTTATAGTCCAAATTGTAATTGTAAGAACTTGGTATTTCCAATTACAATTAGGGAATTCTAACTATTTTAGAATTCTCAGTTTATCAATGATTTTTCATGGCATATAGGATATATGCACGAAACCCTAAGGGTAAGGGTGATTCACGAAACAACAGCTTCCAACCTTCTCTTCTCTCTCATTTTTCTGAAAACAAGACTAACCCTAGCTGCCATCTTGTTTATGCTAGCACATAAACATCTTGGTGCTTGAGTGTCATCCTCCGTGTGGATTTCTATTAGAGATAATCACACCCTGTGATTATAGTGGTTGGACACTCAACTCTCATGGTGTTCAATCAAGAGGATTGCTAGATCGCGCCTTGACTTGAAAAAGGAAAATTTTTATTTTTCTACACGATCAAAGAATGGTAAAGCTATTACCTTTGTTCTCTTTATATCTTGTTTTCCACATATATATAGATCCTAGGTTGGTATCTTATTCTTATTTTTCCGTTGCGCTATATATGATATGCGTGAGATACCCAACGCATCAATGTCCGATGTTGGGACCGCCATTTTCGCTACCAAAGATGGGAGCCAAAAGCATTTTCTCAAAATTTGTTTTGAGACAAACAATTTTATTTTTCAAGATTTTGAAAATTTAAAATTAATGTATTTTTCTAAAATAATGATTTTAGAATTTGTTTTATTTTTCCAAAATAGTAATTTTGGAATAATAAAAATTATATGTTTATTTTGTTTAAGCATAATTAATGGCATGGTGGATAGTTATGGACTAAAATCAATTATATCTGTTCATGCATTTTTCAGTTTTGATTTTTTTTATGAAATAGGGCCTGCGTGTCCTGTCTTTTCTAGAATTCTTGTGTAATTCTGTTCTCATTTAACTCCTCTCGAATGTAACTTGAGGTTTTCTCTCTTTAGGAAATTATGTAATTAGTTTGCATAAGTTATATAGGAGTAGAATTATTTTATTTTGGAGATGGCAACCAAAATAAGGCGAGAAGGTAAGACCTTCTACTTAAATCATGCATGAACACATATGGTTAACTATATTAATTTCTTTTATGGCTCAAAGAAATTAATTTAGGGTAAAGTTCATAACCACACCACGTAATCGCTTTATTACCATGATTATCAATTTTGTGATTTATTGATTTTTATACATGTCATTTATTGAAATCACTAAAAGGAACAAAGCCCTCAATTAAAATTAAATCTAATTCCTTCCGTTAATATAGGAAGAACGAGAGTCCTTTTTCGAGACCAGGTTGTTGGGCAAACCCAAGCCTACTTGACATCGTGCATGTTCAAGCTATGGAATTAAATTCCTGATTAATGGGTCGAGTTTAACTAAATTTTTTATCCTAATTGGGCAAACTCAAGCATAAAGAAATTTAGAGGAAAAGTTAGGGTAGCCCAAAAAGCTTTAAGATTAAAAGCTGTTAATCACTCAATGATCTGGTAGTTACATACGATGTAATTGGTATTGAATACCTACCAATGAACTCAAGGGTGGCTTGTTGGGCAAATCCAAGGTTATTCTTGAGGAATTTGGATACCGGTCCACTAGGAAAGCTTCCAATAGGCTTTCCCGAATCAGTAGTAGGGGCTATTGGTTTGAGTAAAATAGTGGAGTAAAAATGCGTTTAATTAAAGTCCTAATTATTTGCATTTCATGTGCATATACAATAGCTAATCCTCTCTATCTTTACATATAGGACACTCGCATCATGTCAACAAATCTAAACCTATGTAGCATCTTGGAAACCAATAAATTAAACGAATCAAACTACCTCGATTGGTATAGAAATTTGAGAATCGTTCTCAAATCAGAAAAGTTGCTCTACGTGCTAGATGTTCCTATTCTGCCACTACCAGCTCAAGATGCTCATGCTGATGAACATGCTGTCCACAAAAGGCATAAGGAGGATAGTGATACATCATCATGTATTATGCTGGCATCTATGACTTCCGAGTTGCAAAAACAGCACGAGAATATGGATGCTCAATCGATTATACTACATCTTCGAGAGCTGTTTGACGCCCAAGCTAGAACTGAGAGATACGAGATCTCGAAGCAACTATTCCATTGCAAAATGACAGAGGGTTCTTCTATGGTCACTCATGGGCTGAAGATGCTAGACTTGATAGAGAAGCTTGGATCTCTCAGGTTTGAAATGGATCATGACTTAAGTGTTGACTTAATTCTACAATATTTGCCTAATAGTTTCTCACAATTTGTGATTAACTATTAGATGAATAAGATTGAGTCTACCATTCTTGAGTTGATCAATCTTCTCAAAACTGCGGAGTCTTCCATGAAGAAGGATTCTAATGCAATTTTAATGGTAGAATCTTTTTCTAAGAAGAAAATTTAAAATAAGAAGAAGGCTCCCATAATGCCCAAAGGTGGTGTGAAGAAGAAGGATGCAGCTACTAAGGGCTCATGCCATCATTGTGGTAAGATGAGCCACTGGAGGCGCAACTACAAAGCCTACTTGGAGACCATTAAGAACAAGAAGTAAAAGGAAAAGCTTACAAGCACTTCTACTTCTACCTCGGGTATGTTTATGATTGAGATAAATACTGCCTTTAGAAATGAGATATGGGTATTAGATACTGGATGTGGATCTCATTTGTAAAATAACTTGCAGAGACTAAAGAGCAGTAGAAGGCTAGGGAAAGGTGACGTGGACCTACGTACTACAAATGGGGCAAAGGTTGCTGTACTTGCTGTAGGGACATACGAGCTGAACTTGCTTTCGGGATTAATTCTAGAACTACAAAACTATTATTACGTACCAGTTTTAATGAAAAATATTATCTCAGTTACATGTTTAGACTTAAATAGATTTCATTTGACATTTAAGAAGAAATGTTCTTTTTTATTGAATGATATTCATTATGGTTCAGCAATTCTGGTTAATGGTTTATATGTTCTAGACTTGGATAATCCAGTTCTCAATATAAATAATAAGAAACCAAAAATGGATAACTCTAACACCTCTTACTTATGGCATTGTTGTTTAGGCCATGTAAACGAAAATCGTGTTTCTAAGTTACACAAGCTTGGTGACTTATGATCATTTGATTATGAATCATATAG
Organism: Voacanga thouarsii; assembly: GCA_026120185.1. Lineage (NCBI taxonomy): Eukaryota > Viridiplantae > Streptophyta > Magnoliopsida > Gentianales > Apocynaceae > Voacanga > Voacanga thouarsii. The sequence continues at coordinate 413,286 of JANUWF010002256.1, read as the reverse complement.
CATATGGGAATCTTGTTTACTAGGTAAAATGACTAAAACTCCTTTTTTAGGAAAAGGAGAATAGGTCAAAGAGTTATTAGAACTCGTACATTCTATGTATATAGCATAATATCAATACAAGCAAGAGGAGGTTATAACTATTTCATAACATTTATCGATGATTTCTCACGATATGGGTATTTGTATTTAATGAAATACAAATCTGAGGCCTTTGAAAAGTTTAAAGACTTCAAAAATGAAATAGAGAAACAACTTGGCAAAAATAATAAGACTCTAAGATCTGATTGGGGAGGAGAATACTTGAGTCAAGAGTTTCTGAGTTATCTCAGAGATAATGGGATATTATCCCAATGGACTCCACCATATACACCTCAACATAACGGTATATCTGAGAGAAAGAATCGAACCCTTCTAGACATGGTACGGACCATGATGGCTTCTGTAGACCTACCAAAATCGTTTTGGGGGCATGCATTAGAAACTTCTGTTTATATACTAAACAGAGTTTTATAAACAGAAGTTTCGACAAAAACGGTTGATTCTACCCTATTTGAGACGTTCTTTGGTAAGAAACCAAAGTTATTTCACTTGTGAGTATGTGGTTGTCCTACCTTTGTCAAAAGGCCACAGTCAGACAAACTTGATAGTAAGTCTGACAAGTGTTTGTTTGTGTGATATTCGAAAGAATCTTTTTGATATTATTTTTACCTCCCTTCCGAAAACAAATTATTTGTTTCGAAGCATGCTATCTTCTTAGAGAAGGAGCACATGCTCAATGGGGACAGTGGGAGTAAAATTAAACTTAGTGAATTTCAATAAGATCAAACAAACGAGGATTAACCGTCTGATCCCACATCTATTGAGAGAATAGATGAACCTTCTACTACATAAGATCCTCGTAGATCTAGTAGGATACATGTGGTACCTGAGAATTATGGATTTCTCATTAGTGACCACAATGATGTATTGCACATAGAAGAAGATGAGCCTACTACCTACAAGGATGTTTTGAACAGTTCAGAATCTGGCAAATGGCTTGTGGCCATGAAGTCAGAGAAGGATTCTATGTACGACAACTAAGTATGAACTTTGGTTGATCCTCCCAAAGGAATTAAACCTATAGGGTGCAAATGATTTTTCAAGAAGAAAACAGAAAAGGATGGTAACATAGTTACCTATAAAGCACGACTAGTGGCGAAGGGTTATTGTTAACAACATAGTATTGATTATGATGAAACCTTCTTACCAGTAGCCATGTTAAAATTCATCAGGATACTCCTAACCACTACTGCTCATTATGATTATGAGATTTGGCAAATGGGTGTGAAAACAGCTTTTCTAAATAGAAATCTGACTGAGAAAGTGTATATGCCACAACTTGAGGGTTTCACATTCAATGATAGCACAAAGGTGTGTAAGCTGCAAATGTCCATTTATGGACTTAAGCAAGCTTCTATGAGTTGGAACATCCGTTTTGATGAAACAATTGATGTGTCTGGATTTGGGTATAAAAATCATACAAAAACTAAGCACATTCCCAATCAAGTTTAAATTAAAACGTTAAACCCAAATTACACATATAAGCAAGCGTACTCATCATTAACTGAGCATGGGGTTCAAATGAGTGTTGATCCTCAAGGGACAAGTAGACATTAATTACCTTTCTTTCATTGTTTAACTGACTCGATAAAATAAAACCAAAATAAAATAAAACAAAAACAAATAAAAACAAAAATATACATATGTCAAGGATGTAGATTTATGTAATTCAAACCATTGATTAGACAACCATGATCTTAAAGTACCCAACTTCTATCATAACTAATTATTCTCTTGGCATCATGAAGAATTAAAGTAGACTCACTTCTTTCTCAATCCATGAATCCCTATCTTCTAGGTAACTTAGTATCACATACTCTGTCTCCACCAGTCTTACCCAAAATATGCATTAAACACAATTCTTTCGATTAAGTCCCATTCTTAGGCAAACTTAACCCATGAAATTAACCAATTGAATCCATATTCTGGTAGACATCAATTAACCTTTAATTACTCTGTTCTTGCAATTAACCCCATTTTCAGGCAAGTTAAAAGGCAACAAATATGAAATCAATCAATTTAAACCATCAACCCTATTCTCAAGGAAGTTAACGGCACAATCAATTAATCTCGCAATCAACCCAAGTACTTAAATACAAAGCATAACAATTAGTTAATCAAAAGATCAAATAACTCTAAATACCATGAATGTTTAAACCAATGTCAAATTACAATAAAACAATTAAAACATTATCAAGAAAAGAAAATAAAGTAAAAGAAAGCACTCATAGACAAGCATCCATCTTCTTTCTTTGAAGACCTTCTTGTATAACCCTCCTTGAATTGAAGAATTCCTTCTTGGATTGAGTGATTTTCTATAATGAATAATGAATTCTCCCATTTTCCTTTGTGTTTTTCATCTATTTATAGACTTAGGAAGTACCTAAACTCGTAGGCACAAAGTTTTTGGCCGAGTAAAAGTTGGAAGATACTAAAACTCCTCAAGTTTCCAAAAACACGTAGAAAAATCGCAGCACCGCCTCAAGAACAGAACATAGCCGGCGCCGCCTTGGTCTTTCAGAGCCGGTGCCGCCTGGGTTCTGCTTCTCCACTTGTTCATCGATTTTTCTCCAAATTTTGCGCATAAGTTCCAGCCTTACAGCCGGCACCGCCTCTGCTCTGTTTCGCGATGATTTTGCTTCGTTTTATCCAAAAATCTGAAATAATGAACAAAATACATTTCTAAGGGTAAAATCTCAAATATAAAAGAATACGACTAGTTATTGCACAAAATATCTTATAAAAGAGCCTCAAATAACTAAGAAAAGTATGACTAATTTAGCCCCTATCATATTCCTCCACACTTAGCTCTTTGCTTGTCCTCAAGCAAAGTATCAAGAACAAGTAGAAAAAAACACAAGGTTTCAATCAAGTCACTCAATCAATTCCAAAACCATATCTTCAATGCTTTCTTCATTCATGAACATAAAACATATTATACTAAATCTTTCACAACCAATGTAAGACTTGTGTAGTGATAAATGACTTAGTAGAACTATCTCAATACTTCACAATATTTTCAAACCATTGGAAAGAAGTCAGTTCAAAAAGAATATGCATTCCATATGCTTATTTTTCATACACTCTCTCCACTAATCCGAGATATAACATGATTCTACTTAGATCACTAAGAGTTAGCAAGAAAAGGGTAACGAAAATAAATCTATAATTTCCAACTCTTCTTGCTCTCCTATTCCAAGAATCAATCAAACCATAACCTTATATGACAAACCTTATGCACTTCAAGCAAATCCTGCATTGTTCTCTTTTTCTTACCACTCTTCTTGTCATTAACTCTTTTTCTCACAAGATCACTTAATTTTCCAGCAATGGTGTCAGATGTTTTATATGAACTTAACTTTTACAGTTCATTCACCATCCCTTTTTGTGATCTTTTTTTTTCTTTTACTCCTCTTTTGTTTTCACTGCTGTTGTTCTTTCTCATTCTTCAGCTCAGAATTTTTTTCTTTCTTCCTCAATTTTTTTAACTTCTTTCTTCCATTCTACTTCCTTTCTTTTCCGAACTCCACTCGTAATTGATTCATGACTGAAAATAACAAGTCATAATCTTTATCCCTGCATTCTTTCTTATCATACATATACTTTCATCCTTCAAGAGTATAAAGATTTGGAAAATTATGCAAACTCTCAGCACAAACAATGGCCAACATATTGTGACGGGTTTTAATGAAAGAAATCAACAATTTAGGCTCAAAATAAGCACTAGGGATATTATGAAAATAGGTAGGCTTGAAAAGCTCAAACTATCCAAAGAAGGCCTATTACCATTTTCCTTAAATTAAATCATGATTACCTTTCTTATTTCGCCTCAAGAGGTATTCAAGTAAGTTCTAGAATGCTCTATGAATTTTAGAAAAAAAAAACAGGTTTAAGAACAATGCAAAGCATTTGATCAAGAACTACTTTGTCCAAGTGAGTGCAAAAAGTCATGCATAAGCCATAAATGATCTAGAACACATGCTCTATAATCCACCATAAAGACATGCATTAAAAATATAGTTTGAAATCTCAAAGAAAGTCAGAAAAATTTTGAATTTTTTTTTTTTTGAAAAAAAATTTTGCTCACAAGAAAGCTAAAGAATATGTATAGAAGACTGGTCAATCAAATCTTTCCCCCACACTTAAACTGGACATTGTCCTCAATGGCCAAATAAATACAACAAAAACAAACAATACCATGGGACCAAAAATAGAAAGGAGAAAAGATAAGAAAAACAAACTTCCATTCATTGCGCACTGTGTCGTACAAAAACTGAATGCTTGAAGACTGAGGCATCATCAAAGTACCTAAAAAGAAAAATACAAAAGAAAACACCAAAGCATAAAAACTAGAAAAAAAAATAAAGCAAAAACAAGAGAAAGAAAATAGTACAAGATAAACAAAATGAACTAAAAAAAAATAAAAACAGGAGAAGAGAAAAGAAAAACAAGAGCGATCGAGAAAATAAAGATAAGTGTCAGTAGTCCTCCGCATCATCATCATCCTTATCATCATCAGCCGGGGTAGAGGTACCCATCCCACCTTGTGACCCAGAAGAATGCTGCCTCAACTCGGCCAACTGTTGCTCCATAGTAGCTTGCCGTCTGACCAAGTCATCCATCGTGCCCTGCAAGCGTAAGAGCACCTCCATTTGCTGGTTGAGGAGTCCCAGCACGGTTTTCTCATAGTCAGTCTGGGAGTGGGACTGAGAACTGCCAGCTCATGCACGTGTTGGTAGTGGTGATTGCTCTTCCTCCACTGTGGATGGCCGAACTTGCCCGAGATGTTTGACCTCAAAAGGAGTGAGCCATTTCTTCACCTCTTGGCTGTATTTGTACCTGCAACTCATAAGAGTGTACTCAGTGACCATATTGTGCTCCGTGGTGACCTCCATAAGTTCTCCCTCAAAACTCACACCAAAATATTTTAGAATTTTCATTATAACCAAGGGAAAAACAAAGGCTTTTGTGAAGAGACGGTGATGAACAACCTCCCTAATCGATTAGATGATCAAAGGGGCGAGAGGAATAGGTAATGTGTTCGTCATCCGATGTAAAATATAAGTATCAATAAGCTTAGTCTCATTGAAACCACTAGCACGGGGCATAACATTAAATCCAAACATGTAGACTAGAGCGCGAAAGTTGGCTGCCAGATCATTATTGGAATAGAAACTATTAGCTTGAAAGGTATTGTGCTTGTGTAGTCCTAGGATAGCTCTAGTCCTTCGAACATCCCAATTCGGGTTTGAAAGAATCTTTTGATTATTGACATCTATCCCTTACCACGTCTCATCGTAAAAAACCTGAAGGAGATTGGCTAACTGATTTTGGGTGATGACAATGGGTACTCCTTTGACTCTTGTTTCAATGTGGAGGAGATGTTTATTGCCTTTATCTACCATATTGGCATAAAATTCCTTTACGAGAATTGGACAATACTTCCCTTTCAATTGTACGATCGACCCCCATCCTAGCCGTCTAAACATCATTCCCGATTTGAGTGCACGGTCTAAGGTGGGTGAGAAAGTACGCTCGACAATAATCTTATTAGATGCTCTCCTACTATACCATTCCTCACAAGAAGAGGCATCTATAAACTCAGTAGGTCTAAGGAACAAAGGATCAACAGATGAAGGGGCTGAGGAAGAAGAGGTTCTCGCTCTTTTAGAAGACTGCTCCCTTGCTCTAGACATGGTTAAGTAAGGAATGGGTGCAATAAGAAGAGAGAACAGGTAAGCTCAAGGCTGGCGGCAGGATAGCAACCCCTGCACAGATATTCCTCAAATCACTCACAACCCTCAACCAAGCTCACACTCTACAAAACCCAAACTCCATCAATATATATCCTCCCATCCATCAATTTAATCACCTTCGCTCTACACAACACACCCTGCAGAATATGTGTAAGTTTACTGTAAAGCATAATATATTGATATCCTCAAAGCATGCTAGTGAACATGATTATATGAATGAAGGCAGTTATTATGGTATTATGTGATCCACAATGCACGTTCCATATGTTCAAGTATCACTAATAGCCTCGATTCTAGCCTTAGCTACATGAAGTCTCGACTGATCAAAGCATGAATCAAGTATTAAAAGCTCATTAAGGCTGAATGTAATCCAATGCATGAAGGAGTAATGCATAATTAAATTACAGCATATATAATCCGCAATTTTGGCCAAAAATGCCCCTAGAATGAGAAAAATCAGCTTCATTATTTTAACCGTAGGAATGAAAGAAAAATCATACCTTTATGCTCTTGTATGCATGGGCAAGCAAAATATGCAAGCTTTTTGGAAAAATCTAAGCTCCTTGCTTGTGAATTGAAGGTGGTTTTGTTGTGCAAAATCGCAGCTTTTGAGGTTATTGATCCGTAGGATCAACAAAAAAGAAGTCAATAGATGTTATGGAGGTGTTTAAGAGTTGGAAAATCAAATTTTAGGAGATGAGGGATGTGAAGCTGGCGCGAGCTTGAGAGAATTTGAGAGGGAGAATGGATATTTTGAAGAAAAAGTGGCCAAATTGGTCCTTTAATTGCTCCCCCCGACAGGAACTGGCGCCGACGCCGGCTCTGTTCTGTCCGGTTCTCCGTTGGTTTTTATTTATTTATAATAATGCAGAAAAACACACGAATGCTGAATAATGTACTAGAATGAGAATAATATAAATAAAAAATTGTCCCTATCACAAAAACGAAAAGTAAAGAAAAGAGAAAAGAAATGCTTCAAGATTTTCCACGGTTGTGATCCCATGGATTTTCCTCCATATTCCTTGGTAGTGTCCCTGCTTGACGATCCCCCAAGAGTTTGACTAGTTAACCAATTTGGTTCTCCAAATTGCGCATGGATGCCTCTAGGTTCCTTGTTGTCGCATCAACTCCTTGGAACTTAGTCTCTATGGTACTTATCAATTGGCCAATCAAGTCTTCTAATAGTGGTTTTTGAGGTGCTGCCGTGGTGTTCATGGGGTTTGGATTCCTTTGGTTACCTCAAAAATTGAAAGAACTTTGCCTAGGTGGATTCCCATTGCTCCAAGAGAAATTAGGGTGATTTCTCCAGTCAGGATTATAGGTAGAGCTATATGGATTGTTATCTGGTCGGACATTACCTACGAAGGCTGCTTGCTCCGAAGTTTCTTGGAGTGACCCTATCTTTTGGCATTCATGATTGGGGTGTCCTTCTCCGTAGAAATCGCAGTTGACGTTTAAAATTTGGCCTTGAGGCATCACCAACCGTTCCATCTTTTGAGTTAAGGCCTCTACCTTAGCCTCTAATGCTGTTACGGCATCCACTTTGTGCACTCATTGCACACGAGCCTTCAACCTTGCACTTTCCTAAAAATAGTTATTAGAAGCCAAATTTTCAATAAGCTCAAATACCTGTTCCGGGGTCTTATGGTTGATAGAACCCCTGCAGAAGAGTCCACCACTTGCCGTGTTGCGAACGTGAGGCCATTCAAGAAGATAAGCATTTGCATTCCCAGTTCGAATCCGTGGTGTGGGCATTTTCTTAACATTTCCTTAAATCTCCCCCAACTCTCATATAAGGGCTCAGAATCTAGTTGTTGGAAGGCGAAGATTTCATTCCGAAGTTTGGCTGTCCTAGTTGGAGGAAAGTATTTGGCAAAAAAAATTTCAGCTAGGGCATTCCAAGTTGTGATGGAACCTGTAGGTAAAGACTTTAACCACGATTTAGCTCTATCTCTCAAGGAAAAAGGAAAAAGTCTTAATTTAATAGCATCTTCAGAAACACCATTCATCTTGAAGGTATCACAAATCTCAAGAAAACTGGCTAAGTGAGCATTGGGATTCTCTTCTGGTAGCTCGTCAAATTGAACCATATTCTGCACCATTTGGATAATGTTAGGCTTTATTTCAAAATTGCTTGCATCTATCCTAGGTCTAGTGATACTCGAGCCTATGCCTGAGATTGCGGGTTTCACAAAGCCGTCCATAACCCTCCTGTCATTCACAGCATTGTTCTGTTGAGCACCATCCATCTCGACAATCAGATTCCTTTGAATTGTCCGGCAAATTTTTGATAACGTCCTCTCGATTTCAGGGTCAAAATCGACTATCTCACCGTTGGATTTTTGGGTCATGTACCAAGGGTAACACCTAAGAAAACAAGAAGCAAATTAGATATATAATTAATGGTTAAACAAAAAATAACAAAACTACAAGGTTAAAAGTTAGTAATTCAAACACAGTCCAAGTTAGTTGGTTAAGTTAGGTTAAGTTAGGTTACAAGGTTATACAAGAATACACGAAATACAAAAGATAGCACCGTTTTGTGGAAAGAACAAGTATACATATTTACATATTTACATATTTACATGATTAAATCAACAAAATCCAAGCTTTCATGCTATTGTTCCTCGGCAACGGCGCCAAAAACTGGATGTGTCCGGACTTGGGTATAAAAATCATACAAAAACTAAGCACATTCCCACTCAAGTTTAAATTAAAACGTTAAACCCAAATCACACATATGAGTAAGCGTACTCATCATTAACTGAGCATAGGGTTTAAACGAATGTCGATCCTTAAGGAACAAGTAGACAATAATTACCTTTCATTCATTGTTTAACCGACTCGATAAAATAAAATTGAAATAAAATAAAACAAAAGAAAATAAAAACAAAAATATATACATGTCAAGGATGTAGATTTATGTAATTCAAACCATTGATTAGACAACCATGATCTTAAAGTACCCAACCTCTATCATAACTAATTATTCTCTTGGCATCATGAAGAATTAAAGTAGACTCGCTTCTTTCTCAATCCATGAATCCCTATCTTCTAGGTAACTTAGTATCACATACTCTGTCTCAACCAGTCTTATCCAAAATATGCATTAAACACAATTCTTTCAATTAAGTCCTATTCTCAGGTAAACTTAACCCATGAAATTAACCAATTGAATCCATATTTTGGCAGACATCAATTAACCTTTAATTACTTTATTCTTGCAATTAACCCCATTTTCAGGCAAGTTAAAAGGTAACAAATATGAAATCAATCAATTTAAACCATCAACCCTATTCTCAAGGAAGTTAACGGCACAATCAATTAATCTTGCAATCAACCCAAGTAATTAAATACCAAGCATAACAATTAGTTAATCAAAAGATCAAATAACTCTAAATACCATAAACGTCTAAACTAATGTCAAATTACAATAAAACAATTAAAACATCATTGTCAAGAAGAGAAAACAAAGTAAAAGAAAGCACTCATAGACAAGCCTCCTTCTTCTTCCTTTGAAGACCTTCTTGTACAACCCTCATTGAATTGAAGAATTCCTCTTTGGATTGAGTGATTTTCTATAATGAATAATGAATTCTCCCATTTTTCTTTATGTTTTTCATCTATTTATAGGCTTAGGAAGTACCTAAACTCGTAGGCACAAAGTTCTTGGCTGAGTAAAAGTTGGAAGATAATAAAACTCCTCAAGTTTCCAAAAATGCGTAGAAAAATTGCAGCACCGCCTCAAGGACAGAATATAGTCGGCGCCGCCTTGGTCCTTCGGAGCCGGCGCCGCCTGTGTTCTGTTTCTCCACTTGTTCGCTGATTTTTCTCCAAATTTTGCACATAAGTTCCAGAATTCAGTTGGTGCCAGTTCCAGCCTTACAGCTAGCGCCGCCTCTTCTCTGTTTCGCGATGGTTTTGCTTCATTTTACCCAAAAATCTGAAATAATGAATAAAATACCTTTCCAAGGGTAAAATCTCAAATATGAAAGAATATGACTAGTTATTGCACAAAATATCTTATAAAAGAGCCTCAAATAACTAAGTAAAGTATGACTAATTTAGCCCCTATCAACAATCAAAGAGTTTGGTTTCATACAAAACATAAACGAGTCGTGTGTATACAAGAAGGTCAGTGGGAGTGTAATTGTTTTCTTATTGCTTTATGTAGATAACATATTACTAATAGGAAATGATATACCTGTCTTGTAAACGGTTAAAGTTTGGCTGTCCAAACAATTCTCCATGGAAGACCTTGGAGAAGCAACCTATATTTTTGGAATAAGGATTTAGAGAGATAGATCCAAAAGGTTGTTAGGTCTTTCGCAATCTACATACATAAATAAAGTGCTAAAAAGATTTAGCATGGATCAATCAAAAAAGGGATTCTTACCCATGTCAGATGGTGTAAGCCTTTTAATGTTAATGTCTCCCAATACACAAGTTGAAAGGGATCACATGAGTAAAATTCCATATGCTTCGGTAATTGGATCTATCATGTATGCTATGATATGTACAAGGCCCGATGTATCTTGTGCTCTCAATTTGACGAGCAAATACCAATCTGACCCTGGTAAGGGTCAATAGGCGGCTGTAAAGAACATCCTTAAGTACTTACGAAAGACTAAGGATGTGTTCATAGTATATGGAGAAGGTGATTTGAAAATAAACGGGTATACTAATGCCAGTTTTCAATCTGACAAAAATGATTTCAAATCACCATCCGGCTATGTGTTTATGTTGTGCGGAGGGGCAATAAGTTCCAAACAAGAGACTATTGCCGACTTTACGACAAAAGCTAAGTACATGGCAGCTTCTAAAGCAGCTAAGGAAATAAAGATAGAGAGAGTTCCCACGAATGAGAACATAGCTGACCCGCTTACAAAAGCACTATCCCAAAAGAAACATGATAGGCATGTTGAGTCATTCGGTATTAGATACATGAATGATTGGCTCTAGTACAAGTGGAAGTTTGTTAGTGTTATGCCCTAGAGGCAATAACTTGTACATTGTATATGGCACATTTTATTTTAATAAAATGCATTATTTATCTTACAATATCTTTTGTTTACTTTTGAGTAAAATAACTGTTAGATAAAGTCCCTAGTATAATACTGTGTTAAGGAAATCATGATAAAGATCATGATATGATATTCCTACTACACTGTATAGTGTTAGTACTTAAATAGTCCATAGTCGTAATATTAATGAGACAGGATATCATTAATGCATTAAGATTAGCATGTGTTAGACTTCTTGATTTGATCAGGCGGTGGTTCTCATATCCGTAATATTGAAATACTCAAAGTTAACATATGGATGCTTATTAATGGAATAAGTTCATTGGATGACCTGGCCATGATATAATCACGTGGATAACTATTTAGTGCCAGTGATATAATCTCAATATAACAAACGTGCAAGTATCCTTAGACTTGAGATCTCCAATGTACTTTGTTTGCTAAGCATTCTGCTTTGATTCCAATCTCTGGAGCCAGATCGAGGACCGCCTATGGGATGGATATTGGGTACATTGTGAGATAAATGAAAGTAGTTGATAGGGTTAGTAGAGGATTCACCGCACCTAATAATAGGGGCGAATATCTCACGGCCACTTGTAGGAATTACTATTCGAGAAGTCCTTGGCCAAGGCAATTGTGTATTGGAAACAGTTTCAATTGATACACATCTAGAGTAGTGGGTTCTTGGTACAAGTACTATTATATTCGGGCCAGAATTGATATATTTTGGAGGGAGTTGGCACTAGTTTTGTACTCCAAACTGAATGAGATATTGTATGGTGAAAGGAGTTAATTGCACTGTAGTTTGTTATTGAAGGGTTCATGTCAAGTCACTAGACTTTCTGGACTCTTGGGTGGTCATGATGTGTTGCTAGATACCGCTCATGATTTGGGAATATGGATTTATTAATTGATGAATTAATAAACCAATCCTAATTAGAATTAATAAGGTTAATTCTAATTAATTATGGATTATTAATCTTAAAGACGTTTGGATTAATTCATATTCGCTACCAATTGACTAGGAAACCTAATAGGTCATACACAATAGAGGATTATATACTCAAGATGTTATTTAATAACATAGTGGGGTTAATTGCGAGAAAGAAAAGTTGTTGTGGACAAATTATAATTAGTTATAATTTATGGTCCAAATTGTAATTGTGAGAACTTGATGTTTTCAATTACAATTATAGAATTCTAACTGTTTTAGAATTCTCAGTTTATCAATGATTTTTCATGGCATATAGGATATATGCACGAAACCCTAAGGGTAAGGGTGATTCACGAAACAACAGCTTCCAAACTTCTCTCTCTCTCTCTCTCTCTCTCTCTCTCTCTCTCTCGTTTTTCTAAAAACAAGACTAACCCTAGCTGCCATCTTGTTTATGCTAGCACATAAACATCTTGGAACTTGAGTGTCATCCTTCGTGTGGATTTATGTTAGAGATAATCACATACTGTGATTATAGTGGTTGGACGCTCAACTCTCATGGTGTTTGATTAAGAGGATTGCTAGATTGCGCCTCGACTTAAAGAAGGAAAAATTTTGTTTTTCTACACGATTAAAGAAAGGTAAAGCTGTTACCTTTGTTCTCTTTATGTCTTATTTTCCACACATATGTGGATCCTGGATTGGTTTCTCGTTCTTATTTTTTCGTTGCGCCATATATGATATGCGTGAGATACCCTACACATCAATATCCAATGTTGGTCCTAAACCATCCACGGTCGCCTCTGGAGTACCAACCCAATTGGGCTCTCAAGCATCCCATTCATCGACTAGGGTTATATCTAATGTAACACCTATTTCCGTAGTTGAAAACAACGACAGGTTGGGCTGTGTTTGCCTAGGCTGAATATTGACATGAAGTGGATATGTAATAAACCCCATTGAAGTTGATAGGTATTGATTTCTTGATCTGACAACTGGGGTATCCAGAACTGCCATAATATGAAGGGATTAAAAATTGTTGGTTGGGAGATATCCGGGATTATTGGCATAAATTGGTGTAGGTACATTTAAATCAATATTAGGCATGTTTACTGGAGTAGCTGAATTCATTAGCTTAGTGAAAGACACAGTAATAAGAGTGGGGTTGTTATATTTTGGAAGATTTGTAATTGTTGTATTTTGAATCTGTACGATCTCATGATGAACATACAGATTAATTAGTTGTCCCTTCACAAAGGATGCATAGTACCACAAACTTTCCACATCTTCATTGTCCGTCATGGAAGTTGTTGTAGACCTTACTGCAGCACCAATAATAATATTTTCTCTCATTGTTATTTGCAACTAAATAGTAGACATATCAAATCCATGAAATGTGCATACTTGGCCGATTAAACTGAGGTAACTAACATGATTTTTAACAATCAACGCCTTGTGACATAGACCATTAAAAAAATTGTCGTTTGGGGTGCGTGTAATTTCGCAATCCCAATACAACCATAATCTAATAGCTTATTTTACTGACATTGTGCCTAAACAAATTTGGAAAAAAATTCTATTAAAAAAAATTAAGTAAGTCATAGCCTAAAATTACTGTATAAAACTAATATCATCATTCTTCAGCACAAATTAACCCAAAATAGCAAAATATGCTATACAATCTAATATTAAATAAATCAATTAATCGGCATAAATAATCAAAAAATGAATATCATTCAAAATTTAGTCTTTTTATCATGCACGTGAAATTATATTAATCCAAATATTTATTATTCAAATGTATAATATTTAAGAAAATTTTCATATAATATTTTAGATTAGTTTATATCTTGAGGAAGATAAAAAAGATACTTTGTTTAATTTTTTGTGTAAATATTATACATTAATTTATATTTTTGTAATTTTTAGTTTAACTTTTATTTCAGCAAGATGAAAATTTATCATGTAATATTTATATCTCAAAATCAATATGTAATTGAAAAAAAAATTAACGTTGAATTTTTTAAATTTTAATCAATAGAAATTTTCATTTAATTCAAATTGTTATTTGAAATTGTTTAAGTTCTCAAATTTAATAAAAGTTAAAATTTTAATTCCTATATTTTTCACATTTTAAATTTATTTTTGTATTTGAAAAAAAAATATGATGATGTACTTACATTGGGGTTCTTTTATTTAAAAAAATAAATGCATTTTTATTTTAACAAAAAATATATTTAATGTAAAATAAAATTTAATTGTTAAATATTAATAATTATATTATACGCTCTGAATTGATTAATATATTAATTTTTGAATTTACAAATCTTTATAAATATCAAAATTATGGATTAACATATGTACTAATTGGCAAAAACCTCTTGGTTTTTAGTTTTTAATGGTTGCTCTATTTTTTTTCTATCTTCTCAAAATATTGGAATATATACTAAAAATTACAAATAAATTAAATTATGAAGTAGAAAAAAAAACCTATAATTCAAGGATTGTATATAATTTTTTTTTTAAAAAAATTGTCTTTTAGTCTCCAATTTTTTTTTAAAAAAAATATAATATTATTTCACATAATTTTCTAGATTCATGTGAGATTACATCTGTCTCTTTTATTTTTTATATATATGAAGTCAGGATGATATAGGTCAAAACTAACTTATTAAAAGTATTTTTAACAACGAAGTTATTATTTACTATATGAAATTCAATACCTTAGAATTGAAACAAAAGTCAATTTAAGAGCCAAATTTCAATCCTATGCAGTTTATACCCATTCACCACAATAGAAAATAGACTAAATCAATAATTCACCTCAAATTTTGATTAAACATATCAAGGCCGAATATAAATCAGTCAATAATTTACCAAATATAATTTTACAAAATCCCAATAATTTCACTACAAGTACACAATCTAATAATTAATGTTTTAATAAATTCTAATATATCTATATCAACAAATGAATGAACAAAATAAGACAATCACTATTTTTTATTTAAAAAAAACATGTTATATGGACATTGTCTGTGAATGGCTCAGGTGCACAGGCAGCAACACTTTCTCCAATTTGTAGTTTCAGCACAAAACTCTAGTGACAAGTTGGCGGAGATTAAAAAAAAAAAAAAAGCCAGATGATACGTAGTTCTGGATAAATGGTTGTTCTTGGAGAATTTAAAAAGGAGAGGAGAAAAATGGCCTTGCTTCCCGCGAAACCAGAGACGGAAGCTTTCTGCGGTGAAGAGAAATAAAAATGGTCTATGTTGTGTTGTGTTTGGTGTTTGGAAGCAAGGGCATGCACGAAGAAAAAAATAAAGCAAATGTAAAGCCTTCGGTATGCATCCATATGTATAGGCAAAAATTCTATCTTTTGCTTCTCGTGACCTCTTCCTTTTTTGTTCCTTTCCCATGAATTGGTCAAAAGCAATTTCAATGTATCTGCCCGCATCTTCAGCCTCTTATTCCACTGAAAAAGGCACGGCTTTAACTAAAAGCATGCATCTCACATTTGTGAGACACGAGGTCTGGTAGACATGAGATCCACAACGTTGACTGTTTTTCAACTTTTAACTAGCGCAAGACCCGACTTTTCAGAGGTGATTGTCAACTTGTTGGGGGAGTGGGACCTCATGTCTGGGAGGAATCTCATGTCTCCCTCCTCCGGATACCCCCCAAGAATTATTCCTACTATCGGACATCAATTCCAAAAAATACCTAAATTGGTTAAAACTCCATTATTTTACTTAATTGGAGGAAAGCCCCATTTGGAGCTTGATTTTGCTGCCAGGCAAATAGCATCCACGGTGGAGAAACCCCCCGGACTAGCGAAAGCAATCAGGAGGTCTGGAGAGGAAATTGGAGGAGTGGTCATGTTGAACATGTAGTGGGCTAAGAGGACCAGATGAAAGAGCCTCGTGCATAGCGCCTTAAGCATTAGACTTTCTTGGCCCCCGCCATAGATGAAGATTCGAGCTTTACGGCTATGGTGGCTACGATTTCTTCCACCATCACATCAAATGTCCCTTTAGAATCTTCATCCCGACGACATACTGGTGTCCTTTCTCCATTAACTAAATTGTAACCACAACACACAACAAAAAATTACACTTCTTTGGGCCTCTCCCTCATTCTACAAATACTGCTTTTCTTTTACACAATGCTCATCTACCAAAGATTAGATTTGCAGGCTTGGTTATAAAATTTAGGGTGATTTATCTTCCAATTTTTTGTCAAGAAATTTTAGAACTACATTTATGGTTCCAAACATAGATTGAACAATCAAGAAAAACTATTCAAAAAACAACCCTAAACTCTTTTCCAGAACTCATATCTGACGTTGGCTGGAAAATCAATGGATTAAAGAAAAGTTCTAATGAATCAGAAGAGGAAGAAGAAGGGAAATTAGAAAAGAGGATGAAGAAAAGAAAGAAAAAGAAAAATTAAAGATAAAAGAATTTTTTTAAAACAAATAAAAATAAGATAATAATATATTTTAATTAAAAATATAAAATTATTAAAATACCCTTAGAATTAACATATATTTAACATATCTTTAAAATTACTAACTAAAATGACTATTTTACCCTTCATTTTTTGACAAAATAAAGGGTTGACCGTTAATGAACGGATGGAAGGGTAGATTCTAGACGATAAGCAAGTTTAAGGAACTGTTTTACACTTTTTTTTAGTTAGATAACAGAAGTTGAATTTCACAATAGTTTCAGGATTATCAGAATAGTTTGCTCAATAAAATACACTCCCTTCGTCCAAACTAAATTGAAGTAGTTGATTTGGTACGATAATTTATGCACAAGTAAAAATTAAAATATAATAATAGTAAATGATAATATAGTATAATAAAAGTAGAAATTATGTGAGTTTCATAATACTTTATGTCAAATCTAAATATATAAAAGTAATATATATATATATATATGAGATATATTATTTATTTTATAATATATAATTGTTAATGTCAACTTTGCCAAGCCGACGCAACGGTTACTTTGAGCCGTTGCCGATTTGATAAGTTTTTTTTAGCCAATAAAGTCAACGTTTTGAGTAGCCGTTAGTCATAGTCAATATCGGCACCACGAAGCCGATAAGAAGTAAAATGAATTCCTGATCTTTCGGTGGGAGAATTCTGCGAGCTTATCCACGACCATTGGGAGCATTCTTTGGCTGGTAGAAACTCTACGATCTGTTAGTGACTCAATTGCAGCAAGTATAAAATGAGAGCGCTGCCCAGAACCCAGACACGACCATCATCAACCAACAATATTAAATTTCAATTTCTTTTACTTTATCGCCATTTACAGCTTTTTAGTCTAGGATTTTAATTTCTTATACCTTTCTTACTGCTTTATTACAGCTTTCCTTTACAGCTTTATTTCCTACTTTCTTTATAGCTTTCTGTTCTTTTTTCAGAATTTAAATCTTTTCTGTACTTTCTTTGATGCAAATCAATACACATATCTGTTTATTATTCTAAAAAGTTCTTCTGTTGTGCATTTTTAGCTGACTTTCTTGAATCCTTTCTATAGTAAGTTCAAAGAACCCTGTCCCTAATTCAAAAAAGATATGATACCGTTTTCTATTTCACCATATTGGATCGTTTGTGTTTATCAGAAGTGTAGCCGATACCTAGTTATATCAGCTCATCATTTTGACAGCAACACAGATTGGCATGCCCAATGGGACCCGAGGTCAGTTTTCGCATGTAATTGCGGTCAGGTCGTTTGATGGCGAACAATTCACAGCAGCCACCTACACCGGAGTCATCTGAACGACTCCCAATCCGTGCTCTCCGGGGAGTTTTTGATCCTTCTGTTACTACTTCTAGTTATACTCAAGTTATTCCTCCGGAGGAAGGGTGTCAGTCCTCATCCCCACCGCAGGTGTCTCAGTCGACCCCTACCTTTCTAACTGCCATCCGACATACTATGGAACAATGTACTGGTGAGCTCTTGTAGGGTCTTATCCCACAATTTGCTACTATTTTTTGACCTCTACTTCAGAACGAGCTCCAACAATTTGCACAGAGGCAAAATGTGCAAACTTTCACTTAGGCACCGGGTTACCTTGCACAAGGGACAACCATGGCACTTGTGTACCCCATGCCATCGGCTAATGGCACACCATCTTATGGATAAATTCACCTTCTGCGTAGAGAAATGTCTTTCCCTGCTACTGGGGGACATCAAGTTATTCCAAGAGTAGTGGCTCAGAACACTATGCCAGCAAAAGTGTTTCCAAGAAGGAGTCCTATTCCAATAACAGGATTACCAACAACTTATGAAGCAGCCCCAACCTTTGTTAGGGGAAACATGCCACCTTTCGGGAGGCAGCCGAATTACTCTATTTCTTATCCTCATGTATATCCGGCAATGACAACGGCTTATCCAGTGCAGGGGATCAGAAGTACTAAGCCTTTCATGGGGCAAGGTTCTCGACTTGTCAAGTAAGGTCCTTCACCACATATTTAATAGCCATACCAGCCGGCCGATATACTGACGGAAGCATTTCGTCGATAGTCATGGGATCGGCTTGTATACCAAAAATCTTATCCTGATTGGGTGGATTCCATGGTAGTACTCCCTCGAGGTTTTAAGCTACCGGAGTTTTTTACGTTCTCTGGTGAAGATAATAAGTCCACCATAGAACACATCGGAAGGTTTATAGCACAATGTGGTGAGTTGGGAAATAATGAATGGCATAAATTACAACTGTTTTCGTTGTCTTTAACAAGGGCAGCATTCACATGGTATGCCAATTTAGCTCCTAACTCTGTATACTCATGGGCTAACATGGAAAGAATTTTTCATCAACGGTTCTTTAAACCTACACCGGAAGTTTCCATTGCCGATCTCTTCGCAATAAAACAAAAGGGATCAGAAGATGTTGCGGATTTTATTGAGCGTTTCCGGCAGACTAAGTCCAAGTGCACAACCTAGTTGCCAGAAACAGAATGTGCAAGAATTGCTATCAAAAGGGTGCATCTGCAACTCAAAGAACGACTCATTTTCTAAGATTTCTCTGATCTATCCCGTTTATTATCTCATGTTGTCAAAATAGAAGAGATGATCAAGGAGAAAAGGCGTTCCGTTAAGTTCTCCCATGGCCAGACAATGATATCAGTTATAGACGATACCAATGAGGACGATGAAGAGCAAGCTATAGAGGTAATGGCAGCTGAGTTGGTAAAGGGTTCCTCCTACACGTGTCCACATTTGAAGCTTGGCAAAGGGAAAGAAGAAGTTGCTACAGCAGGACCATCTTACTCTTTTGATGTTTCAAAAGCTGAACAAATCTTTGACCAGCTAGTGGTAGATAAACAAATCCGTCTGACTTACGGACATAGGAGCCCAAGCCAAGAAGATTTGAAAGGAAAAAGGTACTTTAAATGACATAATTCTTTTTCTCATAATACTAATAGTTGTGTTGTTTTTAGGAATACCATTCAAAATGTTATCCAGGATGGAAGATTAAAGTTTGCAGATAAAAAAGAAGAGACTTTGGTAGACACGGTTCCATTTCCGTTAGTCGATGCACACATGTTGCAAATAGAAGAGGGTAGGAATTATGAAAAACCCACAGAAAGCAATAAACTGAAGGTGATAGGGAAAGGATTCCAAAGATTAGATGGTAAACCATCTGTTTTTACCCGTCTATCTCCTCCCTTATTTGTAGTATATTTCCATGGTAAAGAAGAGAAACTAACAGTGCAAATGCCCCAAGAGAAGCCATTTCTACCCGGCCGTTGTTCCCGACCATCAAAATCCCAAAAAAGATGAGAACAGTGGAAGTGAGCACAACAAAGGCGGCTTCTTGATGCTTGGGTCGAAGAACAATTATCCTATGATAATGGCCAAAATATGCTCAGCATCTTGCTAACAAGTTTTTGAGCTACCTCTCGTCAAGAGTCCATAGAAGAGGATTTTCATGCGGAGGAAAAAGCTGCAGTGGAATTGGTTGATGTCAAGGTCCCATCAGAAGGGATGCTCTTTCCAATTCCGACAGCCTAGAGTGTTAACTACCTTAGGCCCTTATATATCAAAGCACATATCAACGGTAAGTCTTTTACTCGGATTTTTGTTGATGGTGGAGTTGTCTTGAATGTAATGCCTTTCTTTACATTGAAATGATTAGGAAAAGATAGGATAGATTTGTCTCCTACCAATGTGCAGATGGTTAACTTCACTGGAGAAGAAGCTGCGGCAGAAGGCGTTATCACCTTTGAAATCACAATCTGTGAAACCCCACCTAAAGCCAACCCTAGAGTAAGGGGGTCAGGATGCATATCATATTATTTTTCATGAATATATATATTTTTGAATGATTTTATACGCTTTAGAATTGTGGATTATAGGTTAGAATGCTTAGTTATGCTTATTGAGTAGGAAGGGTAAAATGATAATTTTGTTTGAGGTCAAAATAGGAAGATAGTTTGAGGATTTCATAAGAAGAATATGTGGTTGAGAAAATAAGAACAAGAATTGGTGTGGTTTAGTGGTTAGAGTTTGGTGAATTAATTTCTAAGGTCATGAGTTCAAATCCCATCGTTTAAGCTTTTGTCATGATTATCTTAACTAAGTTTGAATTTTTGTTTTCTCGCATTCTATGAAAATAGGAATGTTATCTTAGGGGAGACATGAAGAGAATGTCCTAATCTTATCCTCATGTCCTAAAAAGAATTTTAGAGGAATTCTTGTCCTTTTTATTACCTCTAGCTTGTCCTAACACCTTTGTAATTTAAATCCATTAAATCTCTTCTTTTGAACTCCAAAATTCTGTGATATTCCTTCACCTTGAATTTCGAATATCAGCTTTGGAGGATGGGGAGTTGGCCTAAAATAGGAGGGGAAATAGGAAGGGTTTCCAAGAGAAATCAACCACCATGAAAGAACCTTCAAAATTCACCTTCATGTTGTTCATGTTTTAGTGAAGGGAAATCTGGAAAATTTTCCAGAATTTTTGCAGACCATCTCTTCGAAAATTCAGCTAGTAAACCTCTTCATTTGCTGCCAAGAAAATGGTCATTTCATATGGCTTGAAGGCTGGAAAATTTGTACAATTTTCAGACTGCACAAACTGTGCAAAATCAGAAAAAAAAATTCTAGACATTTCGCAGCTTTCAACTAAGGGAATGAAGCTGTTTTAGTCCATCTTCAAGCCAGCAAAACTCCTCTGTATTTCCCTAGAAAGAAGGCTGGAAAACCACCTTTGAAAGACCTACAAACCCCCTCAAGAACCAGCTGCAAATCGGGTTGAAGGAGTGCAGAAATTCTACACAGAAATTCTGTACTAACCTTCGAAACCTTGGATAGCTTGAAACCAGAATTTTTTCAGCTTTGCTTCCTCCAAGCCTAGGCCGAAAACCACCCCTCAACTTCTACAACATTGATCCTTGATTAGCCATGGACTGAACACCATTAACCGCACACTTACCTTGAACTCATGGACTCCATAACCACACCTCAAAACACTCCTAAGATCACTCCATTCAAACTCTTTTTGAACTTCAAAAAAATTCCAACATTTTACTCCATTAAACCACTCTTGCATTAGGCTAACTAACCAGAATTTCCTCTGCCTTCATAGACTGAATTTTGGTCAGCTCTATAGCCTGAACAAGCTCCATTCATTCCATCAAAACTACCTTGTTCAGCCGGCACCATTGAAGAGTGAAGAAACCTTCCTTGAACAAACACCATAGCTAACCACCTACCTTAACCAACTCCACAACTTTCTCCATTTGAATTTCAAATAAAATCTAATCATTCTCTCTCCTTCTTGCTGAAAATCGAAACTCCCATTCACCCTAGACCATTCGGCCAGCACCTTACCAGATTTCGTACAGCAATCCTCTCAAACTCTCTCCATTTTCACCAAGAACACACACTAAACTTCTTCAAGCCTAAACCCACTCTAAACACCTCCAATCACTCTCAAATACTCCAGATCATTTCTATTTAATCCCTAGACTTCATTTCTAGTATTTATAACACAAAACCTCGCAAATAAGAATTTTCAAACGGATCAAAATTAGCCTTTTCCCTTGAAGGTCTCAAGAACATCAACAAGGTAAATCAAGAACAACCTTCTTGTTCATCCTTTTCCATTCAATTCTTAATATACCCTTCTAATGCTCTCTCTCTCTCTCTCTCTCTCTCTCTCTCTCTACCGAAATGGTTGATCAACCATCAACCATGGCTATTTTTCCCCGTGGATCACTCAAGACTCTCTATCGCGCGTGAACCTTCTTTTGTCTTCATCAAAGCAATTGACAATCAAGTATTCATTCTTAAATCCTTTCTTTTTAAATTCTGAAATCATGTCTCCTAGCTGTTGATAGGGAGATATAGTATGAATGGAGATTGAGTATATGCATGTGGATTAAGGGGATGGAGTTAAGATATGATGATTGTTGTATATTGCTAAGTTGTATATGTTTTCTTTTTGAATCATTGTATGTTGTTCGTGCTTAATGAATTTTACGGATGTTTGAAGCATGTTAGAGATCATGACACCAAAGGTGATTAGGCTCTTATGTTTCTATTTTCCATTGAAGCCATTAATGATGATTATGCTTAGAAGGAAGTTAGCCTTGTGATAGTATGTGTCAAGTCAAGCATGTGTTCATGAATGGATTGGTTAATTATTTGATGTTGGAGAATGTGTTTATGAATCTTTTCTAGCAATAGGAAAATCATGGTGGAAGAGTATTTCCTTGTTAAGTCTAGGTTATTTTTATTAACAAAATTTTATTGCTTTAAATAGAATTACTACTATATTTTTCTCTATAAGGTCGAAACTCTAGGAGGATTTGGATTGGTTTATTAATTAAAATATTAATATTTTCTTTACCAAATAAATGAGATCTTTTGTTAAAAATAATATATATATATATATATAGTAATAAATCTTTTATAATAAATAAAATATTAGAATTAATTGATGACCTTGTAGACCTTAGTTCAAACTTTTACCTATATTCCTAAATATTATTTATATTAAAATATATTTGTTATTTATTAATTAAAATTTTAAAATTTAAAATAATTCATTTATTATTAATTTTTTTATTACTAATTATTTATTATCTATTAAAAATTAATTAAAAATTATATGTAATTTATTATTTACTTATAATAAAGCTATTTTTAAATTACCATTTATTAATATTATTAGGACTTAATATTATTTAAAATTCAAACCTTCTTTTATTTATTAATGATAGCACTCAAGAATTATTAATTGAGTCTATAATTTATTAGCAATTATTTTAGAACCCCAAGTTATTTTAACTTATCAAAATAGACTTATTTTATAATTTTTTTTTTTTAGCTAGCCTTAAAGCTTAGAACATTAGGGTCGTGATGGTACTAGGTTGAACTAGGATTATTTTGTGTAAGTGAGTTTAGCTTGAATGTAACCTTATGTTTTGTGTTTACCCCTGGCGGGGTTAGGTCAGCCTTGGAAGACTTTTGAGTTTGAGCAAGTAAAGAATCAGGTAAGCTCCTGCATGAAGTTTTGTGAAGACCAAAAATTACTGTTGCAAGCCAAATGCGATGCGTATGGACATTTATTTTGTGAAGTCAATTAAGGACTATTTTTTCTTTTTATTCCAAACAAACAAATTATTTGGAAAATTAAACAAGCAGTTCTATACAAAATGCTAAACTCTTTCTAAAACCCAACTCTGACAAGACTTTTAGAAACCCTTAATTGCTATTTCTAAATAAAGCAGATTATGATCAATTTTCTCCCAAGTGGGACAATCAACGTTGAGTACTCAATAAGGGTAGACCACTAGGACTAGTCTGTGAAGGGTTAGGGTAAGTCTCTCAATAGGTGGCCACCTCTGAGGGGTGAGTCCTTCCTGGATAGGATGCCAGTCCGGTAGGTCATGTTGGTCCGAGCTAGCAAGTTTCAGTCATGTGGACTGTGTGTTCCGAAGTGGACAATCAGTAAGTTTGGGTGTAGAGATGGAGGAGTATCTCACCCGGTAGGCCGTACACCTACCCTTTGTCAGCTTGCACAAAGTGTGGCACTATGACCGTTATTTAGTCATGGGGCCCAACGTGTGGTAACTCATGGCTACCCATTTGAGTGGTTGTATTTATTGGGCACATGTATGGATTGAAAAGCGAAACGCCACTCTTTATTTTCAACACTTATTTATTGCTTGCCAGCACCTTTCCTTATGAAACTTTTACAACTTGCATACATGAATTATTTTTACCTGAAACACTCAAAGCATACACGGGTTTACTGAGATTTTTGTCTTACCACCTTTTATGCTATGTTTTCAGGGAGATCCTGCTGTGGAGGTCATTAGCTAGATTATTGCCTATGCTTTGAAGACTTGTGTTATTTTCTTTATGTGACGTTTTGAGAGAATGTTGCAAACAATTTATTTTGGATTTGTACCAGTATTTATCTTTTGGGTTGTAATAAGTTTAAATTTTTAAGTCTTTAATTTATTTTATTCTATGTAACCTGGTTATAAAGACCCTTTGTCCTTTGGACGGGGCGACATCCCCGGCCCTGATGGGCCTAGGTAGTGGGGTGTTACACAATCGGGTGTAAGACCAGTAAGGCGGTCTTTTTTATAATTAATGCAAAGCCAGCTTATTCCATTTTATTGGGCAGAGATTGGATTCATGCAAGCCACTACGTACCGTCCACTTTACATCAAATGACGTTGATCTGGGATGAAGAACGGGTAGAGTAAATCCCAGCCTATCCCAATCTATTTTCAGCAGAAATTCACATGAACGAAGCTTTATTTTATCATCCAACCTTTAATCGTAGCCAGTATGCCAAGCTAACTATGGCTCATAACCTGATCACGACTGAAGAGCCAAGGGGAAATGGCTTATGACCTGAGGATCCAAAGGTCCGACGAGCTCCTAGTTTTATTGCTCAAGATCCGTTAACAGAAGTAGACATAGGAGAACCTGGGGAGAATAGAGCAATCAAGGTTAGTCTACATTTGTCTATTGTGCAGAGAGATATGTTGACCTATCTAATTCGTGGGTATAAAGATTGCTTTGCGTGAGACTATCATGAAATGCCAGGATTGGACAGAAGTATTGTGGAGCATCGTCTACCTGTCAAAGAGGGCTTTAAGCCTCATAAACAACCGGTAAGACGTTTTAATCCTGCGTTGCTACCCAGGATTAAGGAAGAGATAGAAAGGTTACTTCGATGTGGATTCATCCGTATGTGCCAATACGCAGATTGGATCTCTAACATTGTGTCGATCATTAAGAAGAATGGTCAACTACGTGTCTATATAGACTTCAGAAACATAAACTTAGCTACTCCGAAAGACAAATATGCTATGCCAATGGTAGATATGTTAGTGGATTCCGCTGCAGGTAACCAGTTTTTAAGTTTCATGGATGGTTATTCAGGGTATAACCAGATATTCATAGCTGAGGAAGATACGCACAAAACAGCGTTCCGGTACTCGGGGTCTATCAGCTTGTTCAAGTGGGTAGTCATGCCATTTGGTTTGAAGAACGCTGGTGCCACTTTTCAGCGGGCTATGAACTTTATTTTTCATGATCTTATCGGAAGCACAATGGAGGTTTACATAGATGACTTGGTCGTAAAGTCTCCCGCTTTCTTACAACATTTGGCTGATTTGGAACAAGCATTTCTCCGAATGCGCAAGCACCATTTGAAGATCATCCTACTAAGTGTGCATTTGGAGTTACTGCTGGAAATTTCCTTGGTTTTTTAGTACACCAAAGGGGGATTGAAATAGATCAGAACAAAGCCAGAGATATTTTACAAGTAAGACCTCCTCAGACGAAGAAGGAGCTTCAGAGTTTCTTGGGGAAGATCAATTTCCTACGACGTTTTTTGGCAAACTCTGCAGGTAAACAGAAAGTTTTTTCCTTTTTATTACGATTAAAGTTATCTCAAGATTTTATTTGGTAGCCAGGTAGCATTTGATCAAATAAAGATATCTTTATCACATCCACCGGTGTTAGCACCTCCACACAACCAGTCTCCCATGAAATTATACATTTCAGCTACACAAGAATCCATTGACAGTTTATTAGCTCAGGATGACCGACAAGGGATTGAAAGAGCAGTATACTATCTTAGTTGAAATCTATCAGACACAGAGACCAGGTACACCCCTATTGAAAAATTGTGCTTATCTCTCCACTATGCGTGCACAAAGTTGGAACATTACTTGTTATTTAGGAAAGTACATATCTTGTGCAAGGTAGATTTAATTAAATTTGTTGAATCGTCCTCTGTTAAATGGACGACTTATGAAATGGGCAGTCAAATTACATGCTTTTTTCCTAACTCATATGCCGTTGAGGGCAGTCAAAGGACAGGCTATTGCAGATTTCTTAGCCGAACACCCTTCTTTGGAAGTACCACAAACGGAAGGAAATACAACACAGAGGTACATTTCTTTGATGCCTTGGGTTTTACGATTTGACGGCTCAAGCACCCAACAAAAGGCCGGCATTGATTTGGTTATTGAATCTCCAAATAGATATCAGGGTAAGATCCACTTTGAGTTAAAGAAGGGAACAACTAATAATCAGGCGGAATATGATGCCCTTTTGTTAGGACTACGGATTCTGAAAGCATTGGAGGTTCAAATAGTCAAAATTTTAGGAGATTCTCAGGTGGTTATCCGACAGGTATTAGGAGATTATAAATATGCTAACCCGTTTTTGTCAGACAGATTGCAGAAGGTAAAAAGGTTACTTCAGCATTTTCAGGAGGTTATTCTAGTTCATGTTTCTAGATCAGAAAATCAAGGCACTAATGATTTAGCTCAGAAGGCCTTAGGTTTTAAGAAAGCCGTAATGTGCCAACAGATAGCAGAAACGAAGTATCAGGATGATTGGCGATAGGAGATTGTTACGCACTTACGAAACCTGACTGGTCAAGCATCTCGCGACTTAAAATGGAAGGCCCTTAGCTTTACTTTAATAGGCAATGATTTGTTCCGACGGAGTCATACCGGGTTCTTTTAAAGTGTCTCTCAAAAGAAGAAGCATTGCGGGCTATGGCAGAAGTACATGAAGGCCTATGTGGAGTACATCAGGTGGGCCTAAAGCTGAAATGGACACTTTAACGCCATAGTTTCTTTTGGCCATCGATGACCACAGATTGTAATGCTTATGTTGTTGGCTGTGAAGCTTGCCAAAAGCATGGTCCTCTATTACACACTCCTTCCACAGAATTGCATCCGGTCATTAAACCTTGGCCTTTCCGTGGATGGGCTTTGGACATTATCGGAAAGATTTATCCACCTTCAGCAGAAAGACACACATTCATACTAGTGGCAATGGATTACTTCACCAAGTGGGTAGAGACGCAGCCATTAATCAAGGTGACGCAAACGGTAGTCATCAACTTTCTCTGGCAGAGCATTCTCTTCCATTTCAAAATCCTAGAGACAGTGACAACGGATCAAGGAATGATGTTTACAGGGGATAAGATACGTAACTTTCTAACCCAATTCAAAGTTAAGTTGCTTCACTTTTCTTCTTATTATGCACAGGCTAACGGATAAGCAGAGGCAACGAATAAAACTTTAATCATCATGATCCGTAAGGCAGTAAAAGACAATCCGAGGAGGTGGCATGAGACATTGTAGGAAGTATTATGGCCCTATCGGAATGCTGCTAAGACTGCTACTGGTTTTACCCCGTTTAGATTAACTTATGGATAGGACGCTATGTTACCTGTAGAGTTATCGCTACAATCAGCCTGGATAGCCTATCAGTATGGTCTAATGACTGAAGAATATCATACAGCCTTGGCCCTGAGTTTAGATCAAGTTGAGGAGGATTGCTGGATTGCCTTGGAGAACACAAAATGGCACGAGGAGAAGGTAGCAAAGGCGTATAATCGGAAAGTCTGTGAAAGAAGTTTTCAAGAAGGAGATATGGTATGGAAGGCTATTTTTTCCCTTGCACCAAAAGATCCAAGGTATGGCAAGTGGTCTGCTTTCATGGGAAGGTCCATTCTTAATAACTCAAGTTTTTTATGGAGGGGCTTATCGCCTGATGACACCCGATGGAAAAGAAGCAGGCAAGGCGATTAACGGTAAGTTCTTGAAACATTATTATCTGGCGTTTTGGGAAGGAACTAGAGAATAAAAATAAAAATAAAAATAAAAGAGAGAAGAGAGAGAGATTTTATAAAAAAAAAAATGAAAAGAATGAGAGAATTTGAATAAGAAGTTCTGTTGGAAAAATGTTTTGATATATTAATGGTCATAAGCTGATCACAATAGGCCGATCGGATAGTCATACGCTTCATTACAAAGGAGATCAGCTATCATCAGAGGGGAAGTTAGGCATTTGTATTGGCCAATACGGAACAATCACTAGCCGATTAGGGTCTTCTGATTTGAAATCTTAGCTAGTTACCATGTCAGTTCCCATTGGCTGCAGATCAGGGACTGGAAGCCTTACTTCAGCCATTTCTGGCTCAGTTTCTGGTTCCTTCTTGGGGGGCAAGTCGACTTTATCGATAGCTGTCTTTGGAACCTCTGTTTCAGCCGCCGTGATGGTAGTCTCCTTAGTTTGAGTTCCTGAAGGACCGGCTCCATCAGTGGTCGGAGGATGAAGAATCTTATTCAGTTCAGCCACGAAGCGGTCCCATCCGGATTTCATCTTATTCAGCAGAACATTTGAGCTTTTTAGTTCAGCTTCAAGAAATTCCTCTTCCACTTCTAGCATTAGCCATTCATCATTATGTTTGATGTTGGAGTCATCAATGGCTTTGACAGCTTCTTGAAGTCCTTTTTCTGATTCAAGCCATTGCTCTAAGACCCTTTTCTCAGAGTCAAGTTCTTCTTGAAGATCCAATAGCCGCCACTTAAGCCGTTCAATCTTCCTTATTCTCTCCGTAATATTAGCTCGAAGAAGCGTAAGACGGTTAATGGATTCTCGGTGGTGTCTCTCTGAGAATGCTGCATTTTCTCGATGCAGTTTCAGAAGTTCTAACTGATCATGAGCTTCATCCCGACGATTTTACATGTCTAAAAGAAAGCGCCCTGTGAAGCGTATTTGTCCTAGGCACCCAATCGCTAGGTCTCGAAGCATATGAGGCATGTCCAGGTCGGATAATTGTACAATCCGCAAAAGGGCGTGGCTCACATTGTCAATGGTGGATTTGTCAATAGGCAAAAAGGTCCCAATAAGGCCATCGAGAAAGTCTAGCGCTGAAGGTAATGTCGTCATCGACAGAGGAGCAACAGCCTCTTCAGTTCCCTGACTTGGGGGAGGCAGAGTTGTTTTTATAACAGTGGCCACTGGTTTTTTAATATTAGGCCCTGGCAGAACAGGGGATGGGCTTCTTGGAGCTAGTGCTTCAGTCGACGGAAAGTCTGCCACTAGTAGAAAAGCCGATACTTCAGCCGTTGAAAGAGGAGCCGTAGCCTCAGCCGATGAGATATCTGTCATCGGAAGAATAGCCTTTCAGATGCTCTTTCTGCTAAAGATTGGAGCGGAATGTCTTTCTCTGAGTCAAAAGAATTGTTGATAACAACGGGACGACTTATCATTTGTTTACGCTTCTGCAGAAAGGATTAAAATGGTAGTTAGACAAATTGAGTATTGAAGAAGCTGAGCAAAACAAGGTTGATAGAAGCAAACCTTGGAAATGGAAGGAGTCGGTGTTTCATGCTTCCTCTTTGATCGCTGGAGCAGGAACGAGATCTCCATCTCTTCTTCCTCTTTCTCCGGACAACGAAAGCAGCAGCAATAGTTTTCTACACCAAGGGAGTGCATAAGGCTGACATTTTATAGGGCTTACAGGAGGTTTTACCTGTTTTTCCTTCTTAGCCGATGATGTCTCAGGCAAAGTGGTGGTCGGCCTAGGAACTTGCAGAAGCCAAACACCTACGTGGTCGGAGAATAGGGCCGCACTTAGTAGTCTCCACCATGAATTGAAGTTAGGGGAAGTCTCCAGCACCACTTGAAAGGGCTTGAATTTGAAGGTCCGCAAGATGGCCAGAGTGCTATCGACTAAGGTCTGTACATCCTCAGTCGACAGCACGGGCTTCACAGAAAAGGAAAAAACGTGCCCCGGATCGGCAGGGATGTCTTGTATCAACCCAAGCTAACGGGAGAAGCAGTAAGGATTATACCTTTCATAGGAGGTCTTAGCACTTCGAGCTCCAGGCTTGGCCCCCAAGAGAATTTCTCGAGGGCACAGAATTCGGGCCCATAAAGTCTCTTGAGTTACTTTGGGGCCTTCTGATAGGCTCTTCAACCAGAGGGGGCCTTCTTTGTGGGCAGCATATGGAAAGAAGGTGGCAACATAGAAGTCTCAACATTGGTGGAGATACGAGACGATGGTCTAGGCAAAAACAGTGTTCAGGGGGACTCGTAGTAGTCGATAGCCTGTCACTTGTTCAAAAGGGCTCGCGGAGGCTCCTGTAATTCAGCTGACACCAAAATTGGGTAGATACTAGTACAGCCACAGTTGGGCAATCCAGAGAAAACCCCCAAGGTTGGTCGGATCCTCTCCAGCGAAAGAGTGGTCATCAGCTGATTGATGGTGTGGTAGACTAGGGCGAGGACGAGAGAGGTTAGGTCGCAATGCCTTTTACTTCGTAGGAAAGCCGATACGTAGTATCGGTACTCATTGCTAACTCCAACAGAATGAGAGTAGATAATATACTTACACAACCAGAGTCACAAGAAGGCCGCTTGCTCCTGGTTTGAAGGAGTGTCATCCACCCTTCTCTGAGCGGCAATGAAGTTGTCGTATAAAGAGGAGGCCTTGTCGAGATGAGCCTCAATGGCTGGTAGATTCTCTTCATCGTGGAGCCTCGGAATCTCGTCACCATCGCATCGGAAGCTGAGGATGGTGCAGATATTGAGAATGGTAGGGGAAAATATCCCGTGTGGAAAGATGAAGCCGTTGATCGCCGAGGACTAGAAGGGAAGAACGGCGGCAAATAGGTTGTGGTCAAACGCCATTTCAAAGTCAGCCATCATGATGGCATCCAAAATCCCCCACTATTCCCAGATTGCCCCAAATTGGGCATGGCAGCGGTCTCGCCATTCTTTGTAATTCTTGAGCTTACGGGGCCAATGACGAAATGAGGTGGGGAGATTGGCAGTTGTAAAGGTGTTCTGTTGCAGAGGAAAGGTAAAGTCGACAGGCAAGACAAACCGCAAGTGTTCAGTGGTAACCTCTGTAGGTAAAAGACGGGGGCCTAAGATGAACAGGTTGGCATCGGCTTGGATTGGGGACAAGATCTTCTTGTCAATGGGGGTCACCATCACAATTTGTTCTTTTTACTGAGAGAAAATTTACAGATCTTAAGGGATAATCTCAAGGAGGTAAAGAATCGATGAATCACTTAAGCAGTAGAATTCTGAAGAAAATAGAAGTTGTAAGAAGTGAGGAGTTCCGATTGGGGACCACTACTATTTATAAGGGAGTTTGAAATTAAGCCGTTCGCGGGTTCCAAAACCTGGGCGTCACAAATGTTCCACAACGTTCGGGACGTTTCATTTTTGTCAGAAAAGGAACGGCTGCTATTAATGATTGTACGATTCCTGTTGCTTCGCTGACTCGCGTCCGCTGAAACAACGGAACTTGGGGAGGCATGTGTTGATGTCAGCTTTGCCGAGTCAATACAACGGTTACTTTGAGTCGTTACCGATTTGATAAGTTTTTTTTAGCCGATAAAGTCAACGTTTTGAGCCGCCGTTAGTCATAGTCAACATCGACACCACGAAGCCAATAAGAAGTAAAACGAATTCTTGATCTTTCGGCGTGAGAATTCTGCGAGCTTATCGACAACCGTTGGGAGCATTCTTTGGCTAGAAGAAACTCTACGATCTGTTAGTGGCTCGATTGTAGCAACTATAAAATGAGAGCGCTGCCCAGAACCCAGACACGACCATCATCAACCAACAACATTAAATTTCAATTTCTTCTACTTTATCGTCATTTACAACTTTTTAGTCTAAGATTTCAAATTCTTACAGCTTTTTGACTGATTTATTACAACTTTCCTTTACAGCTTTATTTCCTACTTTCTTTACAGCTTTCCGTTCTTCTTTTGGAATTTAAATCTTTTCTGTACTTTCTTTGACACAAATCAATACACGTATCTGTTTATTGTTCCGAAAAGTTCTTCCGTTGTACATTTTTAGCAGACTTTCTTAAACCATTTCTATAGTAAGTTCAAGAAACCCTATCCCTGATTCAAAAAAGATTTGATACCATTTTCTATTTCACCATATCAGATTGTTTGTGTTTATCGGAAGTGTAGCCGATACTTGGTTATATCGACTCATCATTTTGACAGCAACAATAATACATTACAATTTTTTTTTTAAAGTGTTAAATTTTTGGAACAATTTAAAATAGTAGATAGATCAACTTAATTAAAATGGAAGGAGTATCATGGATTCTTCAACAAAAGTGCCATTGGTGCAATAGTTGAGGATTAGGTGAAGGGATCAAAGTTAGGTGTGCAAAGGTTCTGCTAGAGCCTTGTCGAGCTAGGCTTGCGCCAGAGCCTTGGTGAAGTAGTGCACGCGCGTCCAGGGTTGCATACTAACGATCATTTTTCTAATTAATATATTTATTTTTAATTTTGGATTTTAGAAATAGGAAAAAAAACTTTTTGCCCATGGTTTATGGATTTTGGTAATTAAAAAAAAAAAAAACACTTCTTGCCCATGGTTTTAGAATGTGTAAAAAATCATGGTCAAATATCTACCAGCAAATAACAAACTTGATTTACAACGATCCTGTACTTGTGATCTTTTCTTAATTCTTTTTAAAAAATTTTAAATTGAAATTTTAGAAACCAAGAAAGATTTTGCCCACTATTTTAGGACTATAGAAAGAACCATGGTGAATAGTCCACTAGTAAATATCATACTTTATTTACAAAAATTCTGAAACCGTAATAAATCTGTGGAGAATATATTTTCTCATATTCTATACTCTATTTGATTATCAAGAAAAGTGAGGTGAAAAAGTAACCATAATCTCTATTTTTAAAATTCAGTATTTGGTTCATTATTTATAGGCTGGAAAAGGAATTTGAAAAATTTCCTAGGATGTAGTATTATAATTTATTTTCCAAAGATTCTAACAATAAAAGAAAAAAAATTTAAAAACTAAAGATCAATAAAAAAATTTATTTCAATCTACATTATTTACTTTATCTCTATGTTCTTCCTTACTAATTCTCTGTCCTCACATCTCCTCTAACCTAATAGTGCATTAAAAATTTTTTATATTCTCAATTATAATAAATTTTTTAAAAAATTTAAAAGACTAAGTTTTTTTAAAATAATTATAAATTGTTAATTTAAAAATTATATCATGATTGAATTAATTACATGGGAAGAAAATTTATTGAGTTTTCTATAAATAGTTTAAATTGAAAATAATCAAATACTATTTTTTTTATCAATATTAGAATTTAAACTCAATATCAAGAATAATTATAAAATAAAATAAAATAAAATAAAAAATTTAAATATGTGTAAATACTTTTTATATGATTTTTATTTATTATAACCATTTAAAAGAAATATATATAATTAAAGCGTAAAACAATATGCAAGATATTTAAAAATATTTTTGAAAGTTTTTAAATGTATAATGTTTTATTTTAAAGAAATTAAAAAATATTTTATATTACTTTCCTTTAATATTTTTTTTAATCTTCTAAATAGAAGAATATAATTTATTTGGAATTATATTCTTTAGAATCACTTTTTTAAATTTTAAATTTTATAATATTACCTTAGTGTATATCAATCAAACAATGTCTAAAAGTATAATAGACTTTCCTTGACTACCATATAATATCCACAGCCACCAAAATCATAGTAAAACTGTAGTACGGCTTGCATGGTCTGACTCACGACATTTTTTATATATTTTTTTTTCAAAGTTGAGAATTTTAAAAATAGAAAAAGGATTTTATCTATGGTTTTAGAACCATGAAAAAAGACAACACAAAAAGTCCACTAACAAATAATACACTTCAGTTACAACGATTTTAGAACTATGGAAAAAATTATGGGAAAAAATTCTGCAAGCAAATATCACGCTTTAGGCAAATTGACGAGTTAAGTCTTTATTATTTTTTGTTTTGAAAAATTTCATCCCTATTTTTTTTTTTTCAAACTTCTGTATCCATATATATTTGTGTAACTTATAAAGTCTTTTTGACCAACTTCAGAGTAGTTTTCTGTAGCAGGGGGAAAACAGAGCTCCTCAGGTTAGTCGACTTGCAAGGATAAAATTGGAAAATCAAGTGTCTTGCCTTTCTAATTGAACATCACGTGACCCCCATGTAACTATTCCTAATTGGATATCCAAAAATTGCAGCCAAGCTGAAGCGAAGCTCTCTGGGGAATTAGCATCATCCTCGGTTTTCATTAGAGTTGTGAATGATCGCAAATGAAAGCTAGTTCAAGCTGATTTGTATTTGAATAAAACTCATTCGTTTCATAAATAAACGAATTTGAAAGAAATTATAATTTCGATTAATAAACGAACTAACTTGAGTATATTTGTGAATATATTCGAATATTCATAAAAATATTATATATTTTTAAAAATTAATTTATATTTTATAATATTAAGATTTATTCATAATAAATCATATATTGTAGTATTAAGATTAATTATATTATGTATATTTATTTAATTTTATAATATTCAATTGTTTTTATTAATTTTTAAATTAATAGTTTTATAAATTTTAAAATGAAAAATATGAAATAAACAAACTTGAACAATTCAAATTCTAACGTTAATCGAGTTTTTTGAATTCAAACTTAAACGAACTTATATATTATCAAATAATAATCGAACAAACTTAAATATAAACTTAAACTCGAATAATAAATGAACGAATTCGAATATATATAAAAACCATATTTATGTTAGGGATGGTCCAATTTGGAGTATTGGTGGCATGTATTGTCACATGTTGCACTCTCAAACTTTAGAACGCAACTTATGAGTATGATAACACCCACAGTTAACTACTTAGTCATTGTACTTATTAGGTCAAAATAATTGATAGTGGGTACTTAAGTTTATTCTTAAATACCATACACACTTTTAATTAGAATTCCATATGGGATCGGGATTTTACATCCATTCCCTTTAAACCTCAACGATCTTGCTAGGACAAACTAACAAATAAAACATATGAGCAACCAAGTAGTTTCTAAGTTGATAATAGATATTTAGATCTATTTTAAACACCATTCACACTAGACCTAAATATTCTCACCAGGACTAAATTAATAGACAAAACCTAAGACTAACCAAGTAGCTTCTCAGACTTGAGAACGCAACTTATAGGTTTGGTAGCACCCATAGTCAACTACTTAGTTACTATCCTTATTGAGTCAAAATGAATATTCTAAATTGATAATAGGTATTTAAGCCTACACACTTTTAATCAAAATCGTATATGGGATAGGGATTTTACATTCATTCCCTTTTAAACCTCAACGTTCTTACTAGGACAAACTAACAAATAAAGCCCAAGACCAACTAAGTAGCTCCTAAGTTAACAAAAGATGTTTAGATCTATTTTAATTCATACTGGACCTAGACATTCTCGCTAGCCCCAAATTAATAGACAACCTAGGACTAACCAAGCAACTTCTAAGTTGATAATGGACACTTACACTTTCTATCAGAATCCTATGTAGGATCGGAGTTTCATGATCACCTCTCTTTTATGTCCAAATGTCCTTTATAGGTCCAAACTAACAAATAAAATTTAGGACCAACAAAGCAAGTACGGCGTAGTATTTAATTCTCGCACTTCCATATGGTATAACATTTAGTTCTTACACTTCTATCTAGGGCTAGGGAACACAACTCATGGGCCTGGTAACACTCAAGGTTAACTTCTTGACATTATCCTCATTGGATCAAAATGGATACTCAAGTTGACCATAAATACATAAACCCATTATTATATACCATTTCTATTTTCTAGTAGAATCTCTTGTGAGATTGAGGATTCATATGTATAGTATTGTTCATGAAAATTAGAGTATTTGGAGCATTGTCTTTTGTTGCCTATTTCTTCTTTTTTTCCCCCATTTTTATGAAAATTGAAGAAGGAAGCAATGATGGCAACTAGGGGAGACAAAGAGTGATGAGGAGATGAAGATAGTGATTAGATAGACATAAAGTGGGGTGGTGGTGGAATTTGATAAGCCCTTCTTGGTCTAATTTCTAGGATTTCAAAAGTTGCAACTCTTGATGTCCAGCTTCTTCCTTCTTGAGATATTTTCCTCTTAATGTTGTGGAAATTGAAAAAGAAAGTAGTGGTGCTCAAGGGAGACAAAGGGTGAAAATGAGATGAAAATAGTGATGAAATAGAAGCAAAGTGGCTAGCAATTGCAAAGAGAGAGAGAGAGAGGACAAAAGGAGCTAATGGTGGCATTGGGGAATTGATGAGGGTTTGTGAAGGGGAAGAAGGAAAGAATTAAAAAAATAAAGAAATAATTTTTATAAACTACCACTTTTACCAAGAAAGTCATGTATTGCATATGTTTCTTTTTTGTTGGAAACTACAGCAAAAGTTATTGAAAGGACCAAAATATTTAAACAAAAAAATATCATGGGAAAAAAAGGTTAAAAATAATTATTTAGGATGAAAACTTCCAATAAAAAAATATTATGGACAAATCTGCCAATTTGTTCCATACTTCATTTATATTGAAGAAAAACCTTGAAAAATCCTTAAGCAATACTTTTTCCAATAGTTCTGAAAGTATGGTAGACTTTTCTTCTTTTTAATTAATGGGTCTTGTAAGAACATTTGAAATTTCCATGTTGGAGTCACTTTTTTAGTTTAAGGTTACATATTTCTAAAAATAACAATACATGTGTGTTGGTAAGCAAAAGTTACCAGTCAGGCTGGAAAGCCCAACCCACTAGATAGTAGACGACTAAAGTTATTGGAGGATTGATCAGCCGATCTTAAGGATAGCTTGCCGAACTAAGGTGGCGGATCAACGAGAGAACATGTCCAAGTTTTTAAGAAGTTGAGTTTAAGTGGGATAAGGCTTAGATTCTAGGGAAAGGTGCAAGAGTTTTAACTAGTTCAAGACCAACTCTTCTATTATGATTACCATGAACATCAAATAGATAAGAATACCAAAAATGGCAAAAAAATGGGAAACATGAGATTATCTAACTCTTTTAAAAAACTCAAGAAAGGCATAAAAGAAAGCATTGAAATCATTAAAGCAATTTTCATTTACTTTTTCTTTTTGGAGTTTATGTTAGATTTAGTTTTACTGCTTTCATTTACATGTTGCCTAGCTTTAATTCTAGGTTACATCAGAAAAATACTATCTCAGAGTAATAAGAATTAATTGTACATTCGGGATTTTCATCCATTTGATCAATAAAAGAGTGTCTTTATCTAGATTTCGAACCTACAAACACTGTTTTTATCCATTTTTGGAATAGCCTTCTTCTTCTATTTTTCTGTGTTAGTCGTTCCAGTCGATTTTCATAGGAGTTACCTTGCCAAGACAGTCTATATTAGCTGGTTCAGCCAACTATATTTTTTAGGTCTAATACTATTTGGTGTCAAGAATGGAATCACCTTGATGTGACCTTCTTTTTTTTTACAGTATATGCAATTACATTTAAGAAAGATTATACACAATATGAACCTGCCAAGAGAAGATGCTGATAGTTAATAAGTAGATATTAGCTAAAATATAGGTCATGTAATGACTGTAGCCTTTCCAACATATCTTACAACTATTCGACAACAATTTAATGAAGGCATGAGAGAATTAATGTAAAACTTTATCTAGCAATTTGCGATAGTCTTAAGACTCTTAGTTTAGAAAGAATTACAAACTCTAACTGTTTAAAGGAAGAATATGGCAATGGCAATGGCAATGACATCTCCAGTGCATCCCCAAGTACTTTCACAACACTTACAATATGGCAGAGTTGTTATTGCTAAAAGGGATCACGGATCACCCTCACACATCTCGGTTACTAGGCCTCATATATTGACAATTCCTAGGAGCATATCCTATGTTGAGTTCAATAGCATGGGACTATGTATGTGATGCGTATTTATTTGGGTATAAAAATCATATAAAAATAAGCAAATTCCCAATCAAGTTTAAATTAAAACGTTAACCCCAAATTATACATATGAGCAAGCGTACTCATCATTAACATAGTATGGGGTTCAAACGAGTGTCGATCCTCTAGGAACAAGTATGCATTAATCATTTTTCTTTCATTGTTTAACCGACTCAATAAAGTGAAAAAGAAATAAAAAGGAAAATAAAATAAAATAAAATAAAATAATATATACATGTCAAATATGGAGAATTATGTAACCCAAACCATTACTCTGGCAAACATGATCTTAGAGTACTCAATCATTATCATAACTAATTATTCTCTTGACATCATGAAGGATTAAGATAGATTCCCATCTTTGGTCAATCCCTATCTTCTAGATAAATTAAAATTACTTGGTCTCGTCTCAACTAATTCATCCAAAAGATGCATTAAACACAATCCTTAATTAAATTCTCTTGGTCTCAGTAAATTTAACATATGAAATTAATCAATGAATCCTTGATCTTGGCAGACATCAATTAACCTTTAATTTCCAATTCTTAGCAATTAACCCCCTTGGTCCAGTAAGTTAATAGCCAACAGAATATGAAATTAATAAATTGAAACCACCATCAACCCCCGTGGTCCAGTAAGCTAATGGAAGGAAACAACCAACTAATCTCGTAATAATTATAAGTAATCAAATACCAAGAAGAACAATCAGTAAATCAAAAAATCAAATAACTCCAAAAATCATGAATACCTAAAACAATGTCAAATTACAATAAAACAATAGACACATCATTGTTCAAGAAAAAAAAACAAAGTAAAAGAAAGCACTCATAGGCAAGTCCCCTTCTTCTTCCTTTGAAGAACTTCTTGCACAACCCTTCTTGATTTGGTGGAATTCCTTCTTGATTTGAGTGATTTTTTGTTATGATCCACGAATTCCTCCTTTTCTCTTGTGTTTTCCCTCTATTTATAGGTTTAGGAAGTGCCTAAATTCGTTGGTGTAGGGTTCTTTACCAAGTACAAGTAGGAAGATACTAAAACTAAGTAGATTACCAAAAATCGCGTGCAAAAATCAAAACTTCATCTTATCCTCAGGGCACAGCCAGCGCCGCCTTGGCTGTTGGAGCCGGCGCCGGTTGTGTTCTGTTTCTTTATTTGTTCGTCAATTTTTTCTTGATTTCAATGTAATGTTTTTCAAAGTACAGCTGGCGCCACCTTGGCTACTAGAGCCGGCGCCGGTTCGGTTCCGTTCTGGTCCTGTTTCAACAATTTTTTATCACCTCAAAGTGCGTGCCAACAGCACGTGGCTGGCACTGCTTCCTTTGGCTGTCTGGCGCCGCCTCTATTCTGTTTTGCGACGTTTTTACCTTTTTTTACCCCTAAAATTTGAAATAATACACAAAACACCTTTCTAAGGATAAAATCTCAAATATGAAGGAATATGACTAGTTATTGAACAAAATGCATCATAAAATAGCCTCAAATAACTAGGAAAAATATAACTAATTTAGGCCCTATCAATTCCCCCACACTTAGCTATTTGCTTGTCCTTAAGCAAAGTATCAAAGACAAGTTGGAAAAGCACAAGTTTTCAAAGAATCACTCAAATCAATTCAAAACGATATCTCTAATGCTTTCTTCATTCAAGAAAATAAAACACATGCTACTACATCTTTCATAACAAATGTAAGACTTGTGTAAGTGAATAGTGACTTAGTAGAACCATTCCAATACTTAACAATATTCTCAAACCATTGAAAAGAATTTAGTTCAAAAAGAATATGCATTCTATAAGCTTACTTTTTATACACTCTCTCCACTAATCCGAGACATATCATGATTCTATTTAAGTCAAGTAGGACTTTTAAGCTTGTAATGTAAGGCTAGAGGTTTGTAATGTGGCTTGTCAAACGAAAGATATAGGAGAATCAAATATCAAGAAGATGAGTGTTCGCAAGAAAATGATAAACAAAATGTATCAATAATTTTCAAATTCTTTTTGCTCTCCTATCAATTAAAACCCATAACCTTGTATAGCAATTATAGCATAGTTCAAGCAAATCTTGCA
This sequence comes from Voacanga thouarsii, assembly GCA_026120185.1. NCBI lineage: Eukaryota > Viridiplantae > Streptophyta > Magnoliopsida > Gentianales > Apocynaceae > Voacanga > Voacanga thouarsii. The sequence goes on along the minus strand of JANUWF010002256.1, from coordinate 373,260 downwards.
TTTTCATAACTTATTCTCACTTCATCAATCATTCTTTCACAAGATCATTTAAATTTTCATCAATGATATCAAGAATTTGATGTGAACTCAAGTTTTTCAGAAATTCCTACAGCTCAACCACCATTCTTCTTATGATCTTTCTTTTCTTTCTCTTTCACTTTTCTTTTCTTTTCTCTTCTTCTTTTTTTTTTTTTTTCAAATGTTGCTATTGTTTGTTTCATAATTTTTCTCTTTCCATCTTTTCTTAGCAACTTTTTTTTTTCTTTTCTTTTTTCAATCTTTCTCTTCTCTTTCTTCTCTTTCTCTTCCCAGCTCAACACAACTATTGATGCATGACTGAAAGCAACAAGTCATGATCTTTCCACAAGCATCCTCTCTCAACCTTCTCCTACATGTACTTTTATCCCTCAAGAGCAATCAAAGATTTAGAAGAATTATTCAAACTCTCAAAAAGAAGTAATGGACAAAGTATGATAACGGGTTTTAAGAAAGAAATTAACAATTTAAGCTCAAAATAGGCATTAAGGATAATATCAAATAGGTAGGCTTGGAAAGCTCAAACTATCCAAGGAATGCCTATTACCGTTATCCCTAAGTTAAATCATGAATGTCTTTCTTATTTCACCTCGAGAGGTATTCAAGTAAGTTCTAGAATGCTTCATGAATTTTAGTAGAAAAATAGGTTTAAGAACAATGTAAAGCATATGATTAAGAACTACTTAGTCCAAGTGCATGTAAAAAGTCATGCATAAGCCAGAAATGATATAGAACATATACTCTATGATCTATCATAAAGACATGTATTAAAAATACAGCTTGAAATCTCAAAGTGGATTAGAAAATTTTGAAAAAAATTGAAAAATTTTACTCACAAGAAGGATGAAGTATAAAAAGATGATGCATAGAAGAATTCTCAATCTAACCACTCCCCCACACTTAAACTGGACATTGTCCTCAATGCCCAAATAAATAGAACAAGGAAGAAGCAATGCCATGGGACCAAAAATATAAAGGAGAGGAGATAAGAAAGGCAATACTTCCATTCATTGTGCAACTTGCTGTACAAGAGTTGAGTTCCTGGAGAATGAAGCATTGGCAAAGTACCAAAAAAGAAAAATACAAAAGAGCACACCAAAGCATAAAAATTAGAAAAGAAAAATAAACCAAAAAGAAAAGAAAGAAAATAGTATAAAAAGAAAAGAAATAACACAAAGGAAAGAAGGCAAGAAGTGTTAGTTCTCAATGTCGAAAAGCACCATCACCTGCTCGGTGTTGGGAAGACTCTCACCAACATAGCACTTCACGCAATTGCCATTTACTTTGAAAGTGCCCCTGGTGGGTGAGTAATTTCAAGCTTACCAAAGGGAAATATTTTACTTACCGTATATGGTCCCAACCACCTGGATTTCAACTTACCGAAAAAAAATTTTAAGCGAAAGTTGAATAGCAACACTTGATCGCCTTTTTCAAATTCAAGTTGGTGAGTGATATACTTATCGTGCCACTTTTTTACCTTTTTCTTGTACTGCATTGAATGCTCATACGCATCCTCCCGCAATTCCTCCAAATCTGTGAGTTGGAGTAATCTTAACTTTCCAGCTGCCTCAAGATCAAGGTTAACAAGTTTAATGGCCCAATAAGCTTTATGCTTAATTTCAACAGGTAAATGACAAGCTTTTTCATAAACTAACTGAAAAGTAGTCGTACCAATTGGGGTCTTAAAAGCTATCTTGTATGCCCAAAGAGTGTCATCTAATTTTAGACTCCAATCATTCCTAGTATGATTAACAGTTTTTTTCAAGATTCTTTTGATTTTCCTATTAACCACTTCAACCTGACCACTTATTTGGGAATGATAGGGGGTGTCAAACTTATGGTGCACGCCTAAATGTTTGAGAACTTTGTCTAATTGAGTGTTACAAAAATGAGTCCCTCTATCACTAATGAGAACCTTAGGTACATCAAAATGGGTGAACAGGTTTTTCAGGAATTTTACCACCACCCTTGCATCATTAGTTGGTAAAGCTTGTGCTTCGACCTATTTAGAAACATAGTCTGCTGCTGCCAAAATGTATTTATTACCCAAAGAGCTAGAAAAAGGTCCTATGAAGTCTATATCCCAACAATTAAATACTTCACAAGCTTGAAAAAAATTGTAAAGGCCTCTCATTCGATTTAGAAATATTACCTGTGCGTTGACACCTATCATAACTTTGAACAAACCTGTGGGCATCTTTGAACAATGTGGGTCAATAGAATCTAGACTCAAGCACCTTTCATGTAGTGTTGTGGGCTTTGTAGTGACCTCTGGCAAGTCTTTCATAACAATGTCGAAGAATATTCTCCCCTTCTTTAGTGTTCACACATTGTCGAATAATTTGGTCCGCACAACACTTAAATAGATACAGATCTTCCCAAAACTAATGCCGTACTCCGGAGAGAAATTTTTTCTTTTGTTACATTATGAGATTTTTTGGAATAATTCCTGCAACCAGGTAATTATCAAAGTCGGCAAACTAAAGGGCGTTTGGAACTTCACCTTCTATGAGCAAGAGTTGTTCATCTGAAAAGGTGTCATTGATATCCTCCTCTACCAATGAGTCCAAATTGGGGTTATCTAGTCTTGAAAAGTGATCAACAGCCAGATTTTCAGCACCCTTTTTATCCCTAATTTCCAAATCAAATTCCTGTAATAATAAACCCATCTTATCAATCTTGGTTTGGAATCATGTTTGGTCAGTAGGTATTTTAGGGCAGAATGGTCCGTATAAACAATGACTTTGGACAAAATCAGATAAGCACGAAATTTATCGAAAGTAAACACTATGGCAAGCAATTCTTTCTCTGATGTTGTGTAGTTTTCTTGAGCATTTGTCAAAGTCTTGCTTGCATAGTGTATGGGTTGGAAGTGCTTATTCCTCCTTTGTCCAAGTACTGCACCTACTGCAAAATCACTAGCATCACACATTAGTTCAAATGGAAAAGACCAATCAGGTGCAATCAAAATGGGTGAATTGGTCAATTGCTCTTTAAGCATGGTAAAAGCGTTGAGACATTGTTCATTAAAATTAAACACAGCATCCTTTTTAAGTAAAGATGTAAGAGGTTTTGAAATTTTTGAGAAGTCTAAAATGAACCTCCTGTAGAAACCTGCATGACCAAGAAAGCTCCTTATAGCTTTCACCGAAGTAGGGGGGAGGCAGCTTCTCAATTGCTTCAATTTTAGCTCTATCAACTTTTATACCCTTCCTTGAAATTTTATGCCCCAACACAATACCTTTTTGCACCATAAAGTGGCATTTTTTCCAGTTAAGCATGAGGTTAGTCTCTTCACACCTTACTAATACCTTTTCAAGATTAGATAAATACAAGTTAAACAAATCACCAAAAACTGAAAAATCATCCATAAATACCTCCATAATGTCCCTTATGAGTCCTTCAAATATAGCTGTTATGCACCTTTGGAATGTTTTAGGACCATTGCAAAGACCAAATGGCTTTCGACGATATGCAAAAGTACCATATGGACATGTAAAAGTAGTTTTCTCTTGATCTTTAGGAGCTATGGGGATTTGTAGGTAGCCAGAAAATCCATCCAAGAAACAATAATACTCATGTCCAGCTAACCTTTCCAACATTTGATCAATGAAAGGGAGAGGAAAGTGACCTTTCCTAGTGGCTTTGTTTAACATCCTATAATCAATGTAAAACCTCCAACCTGTGACCAATCTCATAGGGACTAACTGTTAGTGCTGTGCCCTAGAGGCAATCACTTGTACATTGTATATAACCCATTTTATTTTAATAAAAGGCATTATTTATCTTACAGTTTTTTTTTTGTTTACTTTAAGTAATATAACTATTTGATAAAGTCCCTAGTATAACACTGTGTTAAGAAAATCATGATAGAGATCATGATATGAGATTCCTACTACACTGTATGGTGTTAGCACTTAAATAGTCCCTAGTTATAGTATTAATGAGACATGACATCATTAATACGTTAAGACTAGCATGTGTTAGACTTCCTGATTTGATCAGGTAGTGGTTCTCATATCCGTGAGTATTGAGATACTCAAAGTTAACACATGGATGCTTGTTAATGGAACAAGTTCATTGGATGATCTAGCTTTGAGATAATCACATGGATAACTATTTAGTGCCAGTGATATAATCTCAAGATAGCAAACGTGCAAGTATCCTTAGACTTGAGATCTCCAAGGTACTTTGTTTGCTAAGTATTGTACTTTGATTCCAATCTCCAGAGCTCGATCGAGGGCCGTCCATGGGATGGATATTGGGTACATTGTGAGGTAAACGAAAGTAGTTGAGAGGATCAATAAAGGATTCACTACTCCTAATAGTAGGGGCGAATATCTCACGGCCACTTGTAGAAATTACTACTTGAGAAGTCCTTGGCCAAGACAATTGTGTATTGGAAATAGTTTCAATTAATATACATCTAGAGTAGTGAGTTCCTAGTACAAGTATTATTGTATTCGGGCCAGAATTATTTTTGGAGGGAGTTGGTACTAATTTCGTACTCCAAATCGAATGAGATATTGTCTGATGAAATGAGTTAATTACACTGAAGTTTGTTATTGAAGGGTTCATGTCAAGCCACTTGACTTCCTGGACTCTTACATGGTCATGACGTGTTGCTAGATACTGCTCATGATTTGGGAATATATGTTTATTAATTGATGAATTAATAAACCATCCTAATTATAATTAATAGGATTATTTCTAATTAATTATAGATTATTAATTTCAAAAGACGTTTGGATTAATTCATGTTCGCTACCAATTGAGTGGGAAACCTAATAGGTCACACACAATAGAGGATTATATACTCAAGATGTTATTTGATAACATAGTGGGGTTGATTGAGAGAAAGAGAAGTTGTTGTGGACAAATTATAATTAGTTATAATTGTGAGAACTTAATGTTTCCAATTACAATTAGGGAATTCTAATAGGATTAGAATTTTCAGTTTTGGGAGGAAAATTTCGTGTAATATATAGTATATTTAACACACAAAAAACCCTAGCTAAAACACACACGAAAAACCAAGAGCCATGAAACAACAACTTCCTCTCTTCTCTCTCTCGATTTGACCTTGATTAAAGAACCCTAGCCGCTATCTTTTTCTGCTAGCATAGGAAATTTTGGTGCTTGAGTGTATCCTCTGTGTGGATTACTGTTAGAGATAATCACATAGTGTTATTATAGTGGTTAGACGTTCAACTCACGTAGAGGTTGATCACGAGGATTGCTGGATCGCGCCTCAACTTGAAGAAGAATTTTTTTTGTTCTTCGGACGATCACCTAAAGGTAAAATCTGTTACCTTTACTCTCTTTATGTCTTGTTTTCCACATATAGACAGGTCCTGGGAAGGTATCTCGTTTTATTTTTCGCTGTGCCGTATACGATACGAGCTTGAGATACCCAACACTAACTCATTTTTATCATCGGGACTCACTGTCATTCCTCCCTTCTTTGGTACCACTTGCGTAGGACTCATCCAAATACTATTCGAAATAGGATAAAAGATACCTGAGTCAAAAAGCTTAATCATCTCACCTTTTACCATTTCACTCATATGTAGGTTCAACCTCCATTGGGGTTGTACTACGGGCTTTACACCTTCTTCCATCAAAATCTTGTGAGTACAAAAGGTTGGACTAATTCCCTTTATATCATTGATCTTCTATGCTATAACTCCTTTATATTTCCCCAACATATTTACCAATTTTGTCTTTTGCTCTTTAGTGAGGTCTTTGGCATTGATCATAGGCAATTTATGTCATTCAGCCAAGAACACATATTCTAGGTGCTCAGGTAGGTCTTTTAGATCCAATTCTGGTGGCTCCTCTATGGATGATTTTATTCTCCCCAAATAGCTTTTCTCAATTTTTTCAAGACTCTTCATTCCCTCCTCATAAATAGAGTCCTCCAAATATGCTACTGAAGTTTCCACCAACTTTTCCTCCAATGATTTTTGCATAAACTCCAAAATGGATTCGTCAAGAGTATCAATTCTTAAACAAGAATCATCAGAAGATAAAGGGTGTTGCATGCTTTTGTGGATTAGAATGACTACTTCCTCATCCCCAACCCTAAGTGTCAACCTTCCCCCATGAACATCAATTAATACTTTTACTGTAGTTAGGAAGGGTCTACCTAAGATTAAAGGGACTTTGGAATCTTCATCCATGTCAAGAATAATAAAATTTACTGGAAATATGAATTTATCAACTTTTACCAACACATCTTCTATTATACCCCTAGGATATTTGATAGATCTATCCGCGAATTGAATACTCATCTTAGTAGGTTGTGGTTCTCCTAGGCCTAGCTTTTTTAAATGTTTTATATGGCAATAAGTTTATACTAGCACCTAGATTAGCTAATGCATTATAGAAATTAAGAATGCCAATTAAACATAGGATAGAGAAACTCCCTGGATCATTTTCTTTATGTGGCAAATTTGGTCTGTCCTGCAATATGGCTGAGCATTCTTCATTTAGGACCACTGTGGAAAACTCTTCCAATCGCTTTTTGTTGACGAGCACACTTTAAAAAAATTTGGCATATTTGGGCATGTGGATTAAAGCTTCACTGAGTGGGATGTTTATGTACAGTTGTTTGAATATCTCAAGGAATTTATCAAAGTGGGCATATTTTTGGGCTTTATGTAGATGGGTAGGATACGGTATTTTAGGCTGACAAGTAGGATTTTCGGAGGATGGACAGGGGGTAGCTGGCGCCGGTTTCAGTGCTTCGGCCTGCACTGGTTCAATTTTGGGTTGCTTGGTCTCAGGGTTACCGGATAGCCAGCGCCAGTTCTCTTCCTCCACCTGGCGCCGGTTGTAATTTGTAACGTCTGGCAACTCTTTTCCACTCTGCAATGTTCCTTTAATGGCTATTGGTGTTTGTTCGTGGGATTTTATCACCATGTCCATCAAAAATCAGATTTGTTGTTCCATATTGCGGATCATTGCTTTGAATTTCTCAAATGTGGAATCTATTTCTTAGAAGTGCCTCGTGACATGAATAACAAATTTTCCAATTACGATTTCTAGCCCTGCTGATTCTGGTGGTTGTGAGTGTTATCTCAGAAGTGCAATGGGGGTACTACCCCTCATTAAACTTCCTCCGATTCCAATTCACCATTTCTCCTGTGCGTTAAAGCTAGTTAGCTAATGGAATTCAGGATTAAAACAAAATTAACAGAATTCCAAGTTAGTCAAAGTTAGCAAGTTAGATTACAAAGAGATACAACGATACACAAGTTACAAAAGATGGCACCTTTTTGCGAAAAGAACAATTATACATATTTATATATTCACATATTTACATATTTACATGGTTAAATCAACAAAATCCAAACTTTCATAATATTGTTCTCCGGCAACGGCGCCAAAAACTTAATGCATATTTATTTGGGTATAAAAATCATATAAAAATAAGAATATTCCCAATCAAGTTTAAATTCAAACATTAACACCAAATTATACATATGAACAAGCGTACTCATCATTAACATAGTATACGGTTCAAACGAGTGTCAATCCTCCAGGAACAAGTATGCATTAATCACTTTTCATTCATTATTTAACCGACTCAATAAAGTGAAAAAGAAATAAAAATAAAAATAAAATAAAAGAATATATACCTGTCAAGGATGGAGAATTATGCAACACAAACTATTACTCCGGCAAGCATGATCTTAGAGTACTCAATCATTATCATAACTAATTATTCTCTTGGTATCATGAAGGATTAAGATAGATTCCTTTCTTTGGTCAATCCTGATCTTCTAGATAAATTAGAATTACTTGGTCTCGTCTCAACTAATTCATCCAAAAGATGCATTAAACACAATCCTTAATTAAATTCCCTTGGTCTCGACAAATTTAAAACATAAAATTAATCAATGAATCCTTGGACTCGGCAGACATCAATTAATCTTTAATTACCAGTTCTTAGCAATTAACCCCCTTGGTCCAGTAAGTTAATAGCCAACAAAATATGAAATTAATGAATTGAAACCACCATCAACCCCCTTGGTCCAATAAGCTAATGGAAGGAAACAACCAACTAATCTCATAATAAGCATAAGTAATCAAAGATCAAGAAGAACAATTAGTAAATCAAAAGATCAAATAACTCCAAAAAATCATGAATACCTAAAACAATGTCAAATTACAATAAAACAATACACACATCATTGTTTAAGAAAAAAAAAACAAAGTAAAAGAAAGCACGCATAGACAAGTCCCCTTCTTCTTCCTTTGAAGATTTTCTTACACAACCCTCCATGATTTGGTGGAATTCGTCCTTGATTTGAGTGATTTTCTGTTATGATCCATGAATTCCCCATTTTCTCTTGTGTTTTTCCTCTATGCGTGCTGTTAGGAAAGTGCCTAAATTCGTTGGTGTAGGGTTCTTGACCGAGTAGAAGTAGGAAGATACTAAAACTCTACAGATTACTAAAAATCGCATGCAAAAATCAAAGCTCTGCCTTATCCTCAGGGCACAGCCAGCGCCGCCTTGACTGCTGGAGCCAGTGCCGATTGTGTTCTGTTTCTTCAGTTGTTCGCCGATTTTTTCTTGATTTCAATGTGACATTTTCTAGAGTACAGCTGGCGCCGCCTTGGTTGCTAGAGTCGGTGCCGATTTAGTTCTGTTCCATTCCTGTTTCAATGATTTTTCATCATCTTGAAGTGCTTGCTCACAGCACGTGGCCGGCGCCGCTTCCTCTGGCCTGTCCAGCGCTGCCTCTATTCTGTTTTGCGACGTTTGTACCTTATTTTACCCTTAAAATCTGCAATACACAAAACATCTTTCCAAGAATAAAATCTCAAATATGAAAGAATATGACTAGTTATTGAACAAAATGCATCACCAAATAGCCTTAAATAATTAGAAAAAATATGACTAATTTAGGCCCTATCAGTATGCCAAAAATAGACTATGTTTTTTGTATTTTGGAAAGTAACAAAATATGTCATTCATTAATGATTGTTTGTTTATATATAATTACATATAAATATCCAAGTATGTTAGTAAGTTATCTACGTGTTGGGTTGTACTTCACAATAAGGTACAGATCATAGGCTACTAGCATACACGCAAAAAACGTTCTTGATTGATTGATAGAGTAGGGCACTTCATCTAAGTTTAAATCATTACAATATGGTTTCTAAATAGGGAATGGTTTATCTTTAACCAATGAGTATTTCTCTCACATCAATAGTGTAAGCGTATTTAGAATACATAGAATTGAACCACGCGATAATAATCTTTATAAAAATATTATAATAGATAAAGATTGGACTATTACTGCTACTGTATGGCCGAATACCTAAGGTTTGAGTGTAAGTTGGTAGTCTAGTGAAGCTGAACTTGTGCACTTTGATGTATGATAGGTGAGAACTAAACGTAAGGCCAATAACCTTATATGTTGAGTGTATAACTTTTTAATTAATTAAGATAGACTTATGCAATAGAGTTTCTATACTTCACTTAGTGAAAATATTACCTCCTTATGATTGTCCAGAATAATCTAAATAATCCAAAGCTCTGGGAATATGGCTTAGTATCTATGCTTTTGGTAGCTCCTTGAGTTAAGTAGGTAGATATTGGAAGTCATGGATTATTAGATTGGATATCAAAAGATAGTAGATGTCATTGAAGGTGTTAGCAGTTTTTTTTTTCTATCTCAATGACAGGTGTTATGTAGAGGAGTATTTTCGTTATTACACCTGTAGGTCGAAGACACTTTACTTGCAATATTATTCTTGGGGCCAATATTTCTATATGGTGATAGATGAAATGTTTAAAATAATAAAATATAGCTATTTGTTAGTAGCATTATTTTAGTTATTTTAGCAGTAAAAAATAATATGTCTTTTGGTCCCCAAAATAGATTAAGTAACCTTTTAATTTACTATGTGGGCTTGGTAGAAGAAATTAATATTGAAAGAATTATTCCAAAAGTCTAATAATTATTTATTTAAATTAGAATAATATATTGGATTATTAATTAATTGTCCTGGGTAGTTTATATTGGGTTCAAGTAGATTAATTAATTAATAAAAAAACTATTTAATTAGTCTTAGGCTAATTGGATAAAGATCTTGGCCTACCAGGGTTATTGAGAGGGCAGAGGGTTTTAAGAAACCCTGAGAGCTGCCTCAAGCATATTTAAGGGGGCAAAAAAAAAAAAAAAAAGATAGGTGGTGGTTATGTGGGTTAAGGAATAGGAAGGTTGTTGTTTTAGTGTGCATGAAAAGTTTCCTATTCATGTAGGAAAAAGAAAAAAACAGAGACACAATTCCGTGAACAACAGCTTAAGACCACCGTTCTCTTTTTTTTATTTTTCCTTTTAGATAGCTCTTCTGATTATTCTTCCAATTCTTCATCCTATTCTATTGTCATCGATAGATAACCCATTAGGAGGTTCAAGAATACTCTAGAAGATTGAGAGCAAGCAATCTAGTGCATGTTTGATGCGAAGCAGTCGATGCTTGCCTAGTATACCTGCAAAACAAGTGACTATTCCAATCTAGGAGGTTCCATTAAACTCAAATCCATTTCCAGTTGTTCATCCTAAGCATCATAAAAGTAAGTATTTCTAAATTATTGAATGGAAAAAATTTTAAATTGCGTAAAAGAAAGCACTCATAGACAAGCTACATTCTTCTTCCTTTGAAGACCTTCTTACACAACCCTCCTTAATTTGGTGGAATTCCTCCTTGATTTGAGTGATTTTCTATTATGATCCACGAATTCTCCCTTTTCTTTTGTGTTTTTCCTCTATTTATAGGCTTAAGAAGTGCCTAAATTCATTGGTGTAGGGTTCTTGGCCAAGTAGAAGTAGGAAGATACTAAAACTCTGCAGATTACCAAAAACCGCGTGCAAAAATCAAAGCTTCGCCTTATCCTCAGGGCACAACCGGCGCCGCCTTGGCTACTGAAGCCAGCGCTGGCTGTATTCTGTTTCTTCAGTTGTTCGCCGATTTTTTTCTTGATTTCAATGTAACATTTTTTAGAGTACAGTTGGCACCGCCTTGGCTGCTAGATCCGGCACCGATTTAGTTCTATTCTAGTCCTTTTTCAATGATTTTTTGTCGTCTTGAAGTACGTGCCAATAGCACGTGGCCAGCGCCGCTTCCTCTAGCCTGTCCGGCGCCGCCTCTGTTATATTTTATGACATTTTCGCCTTATTTTACCCCTAAAATCAACAATAATGCACAAAATACCTTTCCAAGGGTAAAATCTCAAATATGAAGGAATATGACCAGTCATTGAACAAAATGCATCACAAAATAGCCTCAAATAATTAAGAAAAATATGACTAATTTAGACCCTATCAGCTTGTGACCCATGAATACCTCGGGAAGCATCCTGCCTAGCACAGCCAAGCCGAGGCGCGCTTGGGCTGGCCTGGGTGCCTGTCTCGGCTTGGCTTGGCAGCTCGGTCCGTCTTCCTCAATCTTTTTTATTTTGTTTTTTTACGCTGATTTTCATTTGCAATTTTCCAGAACGCTTTGCAACTCTCTTTGCGATCGATCCAAGGCAGTTTCTTGTTATATTTTCATCTAAAAAACATCACACCCCCTATACCCTTTCAAATCGAGTTTACACGATGGCTATAGAAAGTATTTAAATTGTTTTACAGAGGATCCTATACCTCAATCATGAGGTTTACAGATAAATTACCCATACCAAAACAGTGAAGGATCTCACAATATTCATTAAAATTAGTCTTGCCAATTTTATTAACTAGTATGCATTAATCCTATGCCTTTCAAAGCAATCTCGCTTTGATACCAATTGAAGCTATGAACGATGAATAGAAGCCATGCATGCAAGAAACAAAGCCACGAAAACATTGAGACACAGCACAACAGAAGGTAAAAAAAACAATACCTCTTCGTGTCGTTGTTTTGTTTGGCCGAAAAGAAGATGATGGAATGACAGTCACGTCTTCTTCACTCATTAAAATTTTCGGTTGAAAACCAGAAATCTGCCTACTCCTCTAGGGCATGAACTCTAAGTCCTTTACTTCTCAGAATATTCCACCGCCCAATTTACGTTAGTGAAACAACTCAGGCGAGGAATAACTTTTCTTGATCCTTTGCTATTGATTAGCAAAATCAAGAGCACAAATAATAGGGAAAAGGAGACGCACGAGAAAGAGAGAAGAAGAAGGCTGTGGGTTTTTTTTTTAACCGTGTTGTGTGTTTTGTGTCTACTCAAAAGAACGAAACCCACGACTATTCACTATATCTGATAACCTAAACACCGAGGTTTGTATATTTCAAAACTCCCGAAGGCTATCAATAGAAGAGGTTTGACTTAGCCTAAACTCTTCTGTTTCATGAATTAAAAAACAAAAAAACCTTTAGTCCAGGCTATTGGGCCAAAAATAATTTATTATTTTTCTTAGACTCAATGATTCCAAAATAATAACCAGTAATTATTTATTACGTAGGCCTATTAAAAAACCCAATAAATAATTAATGAGCCCAAATGAACTAAAATAATTATTTAAGCCTTTAACTAGTTTAGGCCCAAGTTAGTTTTTCTAATTATTCAATTTGGGTTTAGACCTTGAATAATTAATTAACTAATTAAACTATATAATAAATTTAATTTCTTTTATTTTTTATTTTATTCCAATCCAAAAATAAATTAGACTTTTTGAATAAAATAAAATCCTTTTATTGAGACCATTTCCTTGACCTAAAAATAATTATGACTTACGGGCTATTCCAAAGACAAAAAAAAAACTCATCGCCTTGGCTATTAAAATGACCAAAATACTCTTACTATATAAATAGTTGTATTTTGTATTTTAAATATTTTATAATATCACCATAAAGAAATATTGACCCCAAAGACAATGCTGTGTTAGCTATATCTTTGACTTACAGGTGGAATGACTAAAATACCCCTCTACACACCACCGTGCATTTAGAGAGGAAAGAGTGTACTAATACCTCTCTAAAAGACATCTACCATCCTTAGACTTCTAGTTCAATGATCCACAACTTCTTGGAATATTTTTGCTTTCTAAGGGAGCTACCCTAAAACCAATATCCAAGTCATATTCCTCAGAGCCTTGGATATTTAAATCATTCAAACAACCACAATGGGCGATATAAAATAGACGCTATCTTGTATAAGTCTATTTTGACTAACTAGTTACATATATCCAACATACGAGTATATTGGTCCTTCTAAAGAATATCAACTATAGTATATCAAAGCATACGCTTCCTGTTTCATCAGATCACCAACTCATACTCAAGTTGTAGAGTACAAGTCCATGTTGTAGTAGTAGTAGCCTAGGTTTCTATCACATAATACTTTTACAAACTACAACTAAAGATCCTATTCTATGTATTCGAAATACGCTTGTATTATGAAATGAGAAGACTACTCATTAGCTAAAGGTAAGCTATTCCCTATTTAGAATTTATAACACAATAATCTTTCCATGATGAGATTCCTATTCTCATCATTCAGCTAAGAACCATAGTTTATGTGTTAAGTATCACATGGTCTATACCTTACTGTAAAAGACCTCCATTCACTTGAACTATTTACTTAAACACAATGGGTCTTTTTCAATGAAAATTGTGCACAAATATAAAAATTATTTTACAAACAATTTTTGAAAAAAAATACTTTTATTAATATAAGTCAAAATTACATAAAAAACCTAGTTTAAGAGGGCATACATCTCAACATCATAGTATCCTATCACGGAGCAAGATTTTGTGACAAATAACTTTGGACTATGATGTAGGATTTCATGGTCCACTATTTTGAGAAAATTTAATAAGTAGTTTATTTTGTGCATAAAAATATTTTATCTAATGCCTTTATTGATTCTTTTTTGTATTTTTCAGCAAAGGATGCAAACAACCACTCTATGTCTTTTAAGATTAGTATGCGATGTCTTACAACATTTTTTATTAAGTTTTGAACTTGCCTCATGAAATCATTTTAAATTATCCAAAAGCACGCATAAGAATTTTTTAGATGTATTTCTCACACAATTCCCTGTTATGGTTTTGAGAGAGTGTCAGTTTCGACAAGGTGGGGAGTTATTAGAATCCAAAACTTGGTCTTTGTGCTTTTACAATATTTATTGAAAACTTGTATTTTATTTGGTTTTGTCTCTTAGACTATGTATAAATATTGATGAATTGTAAAAGGTTTTAAGTTTTAATCCCTTTTATCCCTTTCATCTAGTTATAAAGACCCCTAGTCATCAAGACGGGGTGACATCCCTAATCCCCATTGGGTTATATTTTAGTGGGAGTTATAAGTGGTATCAAAGCCTAGATTTAGGCTATACTTGCATTTATTTGGGATTTATTTCTTTAAGTATTATGATATATTACTAACCTAACTGTGTTTTTTGTGTGTATATGATGGTTAGAATACCTACCTCCACTCGTAGATCCATAGCTCCTCACATGTGTTAGTCATCCGTACCACGTCAACTTTTTGGAGGTTTTTCCTCCTTTGAATCATTGAGAGCAGACTTGCTTGAGCATGACAATAGTGATATTAAGATTGAATCAGTAGGTAGTCATGATCCTTGTGAGATGGGCATTGACGAACCCAAGCCCAAGAGAGGTTTTGAGGAGGACATGGGAGGGCTGCAGAAGAAAACCAAGGTGTTAGAACCCAAAGCAATGAAAAAAGTTAAGGAAATACGAAGAAGCCTAATGGGAGGGGGGGTTAGAACCTTTTCTATAGGTGAGGTAGATGAGCATGGGCTTTTTAAGCATATGGACCTTACTAGGAACACTGGGGGTGGGTAACCCCAAATCAAACAAGCTTATGAGTCATGCTAGTAGGGAAATTGTAACACCCCGCAACCTAGGCCTAACAGGACTGGGGATATCGCCATGTCCAAAGGATAAGAGGTCTTGATAATTAGGACACACAACAAAGATAAAATAATACTTTAAAATTTGAAACTTATTACAACCCAAAATTGATGAATAAATTTGAAATAAAAATTGTTCACTCTCAACTTCCAAAGCATTACACAAAATAAATTTCAGAATATCTTCCAAGGCAGGCAACAACTAGCTACTCATCCCCATAGCAGGATCGACCTGAAATCATGGCAAAAAGGGTAATGAGATAAAAATCTCAATAAGTCCGTGTATGCTCTGAGTGTTAAGTGAAAACAGTTCGTAGATGTAAAGTGTAAGAACTTCATAAGAGAGATATTGGCAAGCAATAAACAATAGTCAAAATTAAGAGTAGCGTTTTGGCCTTTCCAGCCATACACGTACAATAAAATCAACCACTCAAAAAGGGTAGTCATGGGTTACCACACGTTGGGCCCCATAACCATACAATGGTCAGAATGCCACACTTTATGTAGACTGACAAAAAGTAGGTGATCGGCCTACCGGGTAAGATACTCCTCCTTCTCTACACCTAAACAAAACCGGTTGTCCATTCCGGCAACACACAGTCCACCTGATTGAAACTTGCTAGCTCGGACTTGCACGACTAACTGAATGACATCTTATCCGGGAAGGACTTATCCCTCAGAGGTGGCCACCTACTAAGGGACTTACCCTAACCCTTCAAAGACTAGTCCTAGCAGTCCACCCTTATTGAGAACTTAACGTAATTTATCCCACTTGGGAGAAAATTGAATAAAATAAAGCTCCACTTGAATATGATAATTAAGGATTTCCAAAGTTTAGAACAAAGCTGGTTTTAAAAAGAGTTTTAAGATTTGAGTAAAACTACTCATTGATTTTCAAATAATTTGTTTGACTGAAATGAGAAAGAAGACAATCCTCAATTGCCTTTATAAAAGTGAGTGTCCACGCACTCCACATTTGGCTTGCTATAGTAACCATTTTGCATCAAACAAGTTTTATGCAGGAGCTTACCTGATCCTTTGCTCGAGATAAAATAAAAATCTCCAAAAGCTGACCTAACCCCGCTTGGGGTAAACATAATCCATAATTAAACTCAAGTCAAAATTCACTTTAAAAAATAAACCTAGCTCAACCTACTACAATTATGACCCTAATGTCCCAAGCTTTAAGGCTAAATAATAAATAAAAGGGATTATAAAATAAATCTAGCTTGGGTTTGGAAAATATGTACCAATAAGTTGAATGTTCAAATCTTGCTATAAATAATTAGAGTTTATTTGATGAAGGGTCTTAGAATCTAGATGGAATTATTTAAAATAATAATATATTAATAATTAATTGTTAGAAAATAATTAGTAACTAAAATTAGTTGTAAGTAAATTTTAATGGATTTTGATTGAAAGATAATAAATAACTTTTAATAGTATTTATGAATATAAGACTTACAAAATTAATATTTTACCTATTAGGAATATTTATATAAAAGGCTTTGTTCAATATTATTATTTTCTATATATTTTATTTTATATAAAATCTATATATTTTATTTCTTTAATCAAAGCCATTATTTATTTGATTAAAATATCATTATTTTGTATAAGTCCAAATCCATATTTCCCTAGGGTTTTCGAAATCACTAGAATAAATTATAATAATAATCATCTTATTGATGGAATAAAATTAGCTTAGAGATAACAAGGTCATGGTCATATTTCCTATTGCTAACCATAATCATGAACATATACTCCACACCAATCAACAAAACATCCAAATCATGATTAAAAGCATAGATCCAAATCCACCATCACATGATCCTAACTCCACTAACATAATTATATTCATGGCTTTAACAAGCATACATAATTATAAAACCCTATTCACCAAAGGTGACATAATCTCTAACATGCTTATTCAATCATACTACTCACGACATGAAGAGCATGCAACAAAACCCTAAAAGCCATAAAATTCAACCAAGACCAATCTTCCACATGCATCAATCCTAACTCCATCACAAAACACATGCTCAAACTTTATTCATGAACCATCCTTTTCCAAAACATCCTAGAGACATGAATCTAAGATTTAAAGAAAAGGTTGAATAGGCTTACTTGAATGATGACTACCTTGAAGTCGATTCAAGAGAATCCTCTCGCTAGGAAAGCTTGATCCATCCAAGGAGAAGAAGAAAAATGGCCATGGTAGAAGTAACCATTCAGCCAAGAGAGAGAGAGAGAGAGAGAGAGAGAGAGAGAGAGAGAGAGAGAAAGAGGAAAAGAGAGTTCATTAGTATATACTCATTAAGGTTGAAGATGGAAGAAGATGGAGATGATTGTTCATGCTTACCTTAAAGGTGTTCTTGACCCTTTAAGAAAATACTAGTTTTTGATGCAAAAGTGAGACTTTGATTTCCAAGTTTGATGTTAAAAATTGTAGGAATGGATTCACAAGAATGAATAGGTATAATCTGGAGTTTTTGGAGAAGCTTGGAGTAGTTTTGGGTGGCCTTAGGCATAAGAATGGTAGTAGGTGTTCTTGGTATTCTTAGAGGTTTGGAGAGAATGGAGAGATTAGATGAAGGCTGGACGAAATTCTGTGGGGAAAGGGGGGCCGAATTGTTTGGAGGGTTTTGGTAATTGGATTTTCAAATTTGGGAGGGAAAGGAAAGCTGGATGTTTGAAATTAAAAAAGAATAATTTAGGGAATATTTTGTGGTAGCAAATATGGTAAGTAAATCTTTGATGATGGAGGTTCTTTGGAAGCTTTAATGGCCGGCTGCTTGGCTGAGATTTTTGCTTAGATGAAAGCTGTTCGAAGGAGCTTAAGGATGGCCGAAATATGGTGTGCAATGGTGAAGGAATTTTCTGGTTGTTTGAGAGGTAAGCTATGGTAGTTTGCTGAATATTTTGCTGGAATTTTGGACTTCAATTAATGGCTTGATTGGAGTGATTGATGGAGAGATTTTAGGAGCAGCCATGGACTGTTTTTCGAGCAGAATACTGGAAAAGATGATGAAGCTTAGTTCATGGCTGTTCAAGGTGAGTTTGCACAGAAAAATGGAAGAAGTTTTGGATATGGGTGAAGAAAGAACAAAGCTGGAAATCTGATAAGTTTTTCTCGCAAGTTTGCTGGAAATTTCCGAGCAGAATTTTTTGCCATGATTCATCCGGTTTGCTGTAGGTTTGAAGGGGTGTTGAGAGGTCCTTTAAGGCTGGTTTTCAGCCTTCTTTATGGAGGAAAAACAAGGTTGAGTTGCTGGTTGAAAAGTTGAAAGAAACAGCTTGGTTTTCGGCTCACCAAGGTGCGAAAATGTCCAAGAAATTTTCCTGGTTTGCACAGTTTTTGTACAGCTCAATTTTGGCTGGAATGTTCAATCCTCAAACTAAGTGAAATGGTCATTTTTCTGGCAGTATTTGAGAGGGAAAGATGACTGAAACTTTTGACAACTGGACTGATCAAGAAGCTGGAAAAACTTTCAGTCTACTACATAAAGAAGATGAACACAACTGGGTTAGAGTTTTGAAGGTTCAACCATGGAGATTAATTCTCTTTGGAAGCTTCCAAAACTCCTCCCCATTTTCGGACAACAAGATGCCTCACATGGACATTTTCAAACCCTCCATATCACAGAACTTTGCTGTAATTTTTCTGGAATAAAATTGGCTTGGATAAATCAAACAACCTAAGTAATTAAGAATTAAGGAAAGCTAGAGATCAAGAAGGGTATGAATCCCTTAGAAATTTTTGTAGAGCTCAAGAGTAGGATTAGGACATTCCTATCATGTCTCCCCTAGGACAACACTCCTACTCTTCCCTAAAGCATGCAAGGGCTGAAATATAGCATTCCTAAACAAAAATAAAATTTAATCATGCTAAAACTCAATTGATGGAATTTGAACTCAAGACCTCAAGGATTTATTCCAAAGCTCTAATCACTAAACTACTACAACTCTTGTTCTTATTTTCTCTCCCAAATATTTTTTCTATTTAATCCTCAAGCTATCTCCCTATTTTCACCTCAAGCAAAAATTACCATCTTGCCCTTCTTACTCTATAACCACAATTAAGCCATCGAGACTACAAATCACATATCCAAAACACATAAAATCATACAAAAATATATTTATTCATGTAAGAAAATATGATATGCATCCCGACCCCCTTACTCTAAGGTTGGTTTTAGCTGGGGTTTCACAGAGATTAAGGAATTTCTTAAACTCATAGACCCAACTGGTAAATATGCGAAGAAATTTTTCCCATCTAACTCTAAAGTTTCTAGTGATAAGTAGGGAGTTGGGGTAGTAGGAGTAAAATTATCTAGGATATTCCCATGATGGGATATTTATGTTAGTTTATTTCCTTAAAAGATATACTCTATGAAATAAAGAAGTGATACTATTTTAAGTGTTTCAATAATTGAGCATTTATATTGGATTATTTCTTTAAAAGCTATACTTTTGAAATGAAGAATTCGAATATGATATCTGTTTCTTTTAAGAGTTATATGTTCATAGTTACAATAAATGCTATTCTATAAAATGATTATTTTTTTTGAAAACTTCACTATTTGCTATTTAAGTTTGTATATAACAACTCTATGTGACCAATGTTCATTCTTTTATATTCTATTACTCAATTTATGTGCAACATCATGTACATGAGCATTTTTCATAATAAGTGTATCGAGTTTGATATCTATTCCTTTATGGATTATATGTTTAAAGTTGATTTATGAATTAGTTTGAAAACTTTATTATTTTCCCATTTAAACTAGTATGCAATTACTTTATGTGCTGAATATCGCACTTCCTTTATGATATGACAATTGTCTTACATATAGTGTTATGAACACCATACATTTTTTATATGCATTCATAATAAGGATATAACCTTTTGATGAAAGAATGCCACTAAGATGGAGAATGGTGACCCATAGCAAGAGATCCTCTAACCTAGAGGTAATCACCCTAGAACATGAACACAAATAGGACCCTGCACAAGACAACATAGTAGAGAACGAAAAAGAGCAGGAAGTTAGACCTAAAGGACCTAAAGAAGTATCTATAGGCCAAGCCATTAATAGAATGATAGATCTCTTGTATAGCCTATCAAAAAAGAGGACATTCAGAAGGGAGGATGAAGCCTTAGAGCGGTTCTTGAAGTTTTAACTGCCCATTTTCTTCGAGAAAGCAAAATAGTGGACAGAACGGATAGAGGGTTTATTCTCCACTCTGCAATACCATGAAAATCGAATGGTAAAATTTGTAGCTTTCAAGCTAAGGGGTGCAACACATGATTGGTGGCAACGAATTCGGGAAGAGTAGGAGAGAACAAATCAGGAATAGATTTTGAGTAGGTTCGTGGAAGCATTCAAGACTGAGTATATTCCTTAATAGATTATGGAATAGAGGGATGATGAATTTTAGAATTTGAGACAAGGAAATATATCGATGGATCGGTACGTAGCACAATTCAACGAACTGTCAAAGTACTACCAATGACTAATAGATACCGAACAAAACTGAACCTGACAATTCATAAAGGGATTAGGTTAAGAGCCGAGGAGAGTACTAGAACCTTTTCCTTCAATGAATTATGCTACTGCGATGGATGTTGCAACTCAAACCTAGAATAAAGACAGAAGCAGAACTAGTAGCAAAACTCTAAAAACAACCAAGCAATTTATCCGCTAGAGACTACACCCACTGGAGCTACTACGAGTGTAGTGACTTGCTACTACTATGGTAAAAGAGGGCATGTAGAGGGAGACTGTTGGTCTAGAAAGAAAAGTAAGAAGTGCTTTAACTAAGGAGACCCTTTACACATGAGGAATAGTTGTTTTATGTGCCAACCAAGGAAATATCGCCTTACCTGCATATTTATCTAATCGAGCCAATACTACTAGGACTTTGGAGAGTGAGGGACAGAAAACTCAAGTAAATGCCAAAGTCTTCGCACTGGATAGAGAAGAATTGGGAACAAATGCAGAGAAATGGAAAGGTATGCCTACTGTACAAAGTTATTAAGTAGATGTTTTGGTTGATCCTAATCCTACATATTGCTATGAGGGTTATGCATATCAATTGGGATGAGAGAAATCAAAATTACCATGGTAATGGGTCTACTGTGGGCGAAAGACAGCTATGGCTTACAGGAAGGAATCTAAAAAATTAGTTACTTAGTAGTTTGCCAAAGCAAAATAGTACTACTAATCCAGCCTGATCAAGACATATTAGATTCTATTAAAGGAGGAATTGATAGCAGTTCATAGGATGAATTGATGTATAGTAAAGGCTAGAAGGTATCTTTTAATGTGGTATACTAAATATCATTGGGAGGTAACAAGAGTTGGGTAGAGAAAAAACCCTTGAATCGCTCTAAAGTAACGACACAGTGAATTTCGAGGCTAAATTCCTCTAAGAAGGGAAAAATGTAAAATCCCACCGTAAGCTACCCTTAAAGATAAGAGAATGACATGCATTGCATTATTTTTCATGCATATGTGCTTTAATTACTTGAATATATATATATATATATATATATATATATATTGTGGGAGATAAGGATTTTGGAGTGATTAAGGGACATAAGAATTAATGTGGTATAATAGCTTCTAGTCTAGTAACCGGGACTCGAATTCTACCTTGTCCAACCTTCACATTATTTTTCCTTCCTTTGGCCAACCTGGCCGCCATTTCCATCTTTGGAATCAATCAAAGGGATTTGATGAAGTCTAATTCCCAAAATCCTGCTCTACATTATGGCCTCATTCCTTTTATTCTTAAAAGCTTACCTTACTTACCCCATTCTATTTTGTTTCCTTTGTTACTTCTTTAATTGTGCATCATGGATAGTAAGTAAGGAAAGATTGGAGTCATTTCCTTAAGCAACCGCCATTTTGCATCTTATTGGGGAGAGGATTTTGTATTTTAGGAAACCTCCCTCCTATGTCATATTTTTTAATTCAAAACCTTCATTAATCTATTCATTTCCTTTTCTAGCTCTACACCTTCTTATGGCCGATATTTATGAAAATCTTTAAGCCTAATCTTGGCCCTTTGATAATTGTTTATTATATGTATATTTTACATATCATTTGTGCTTTAAAGTCTTAAAAATTTTGATATAGATTGCTACTTATCCCCATATTTTCTCCTTATTTGATGTAGGTTGCAATGATTGCAAACTAAAAGTAAAATCAAGGAGAAAAAGATAGAAAAAGAGAGTAACTAAAGCTACACGTCGCCGTATAGCATTTGGGCTTCAGAAGTCAAGATATTAGAAGTCCGTTGTGTCATGCCCACCATCTTCAATGGCACCATGCATCATCATGAGTTCAGAAATAGCAAATATTATGGGATTCGATGGTGCTGTAGACCTCAACTGTGACGTTGTCCTACATGATTCCAGCACACAAACAATTCAAGTGTCACAATGTTATTTGAAGCCAAATCAAGCAAAGGAAAACTTGCACGGCGACATGCAGAACACCTTCCACGGCACCATGCAACATCATAGATTAATCCCTATTCTGTAATTTTTATGACTTTTTGAAGAATAGACTATAAATACTCTCTATCTAGGTCATTTGCAAGAAAGCCACAAAAAATACAACTGAGAGAAACTCTTGGAAACATCAAGGAAAGCTAGGAGAGAAGATTAAGAAAAGATTGGAGAAGAAGAGGAGCACCTCAAAGAAGATTCAAAATAGAAGAAGGGTATTTGTCCACGAGTCTTTCTTTTTTTCTATTTTGTATATTGATTTGGGAATGTTAATATTACTTAGATTTAATTATAATTAAAGAATTGTACCCTAATTTTATTGTGTATTAGATTATTATTGAATTTATTGAATTCTATTTGAGTATTCTATCACTTGAATTTGATTGATTGGGTTATTCTCTTATATTTAACTTGATAAGGGATGTATAAGATGAGTACCCATTTATATTGATTTAATAGATTTGCTTTTCCTTGATGAACTTGAGAAAAGATTTGAGGGATTAGAACTTTGTGATAGATAGGGTTGTTGGGTCACCTAGAAATAGAAATTTAGCACCTTTTAGCTTGAGATTTGGGGGTCTTTGATTTTTATGCGTCCTTAGGTTTGATTTATATGGTAGAGATATCTATGGGTTGGATTCAAGGATAAGGAACTCATTACTTGAGAAATAGTGAGTTTTATAATATTGAGGGACCTTTGCTAATGCTTAAATTTGAATTTAATTAATAAAGTGATATTTCATACATGATCATTATTTGGGGGAATTTACTTTGGTTACATATCTAATTTCCTTTTCATGCTTGTATATTGTCCTTGTGATCTTTTAAACTCTACCTTATGAATTGAGTTGGTGTATTTTTATCGTGCATCTTATTAGTAGTTAGTTATAATTAGTAGTAGCTAATAACTAATTTCCTTATAACAAAGTTGGAAGTAAGGGTAGTTGATATCTTTTCCCGAGGATCTTCAATATTTACTAACCAAACTCTATGCTACATGATGGTATACTTGCCCAAATATGTGTGTATTTGAGTTAAATTAAAACATGATTGAACCTTGGATACAATTCTATAGCACATTAGCATATGCATAAACGCAAACACACCACGTACACCACCAAGTTTTTTGTGCCGTTGTCGGGGATTATGTGTTAATATCTTGAAAACATTTGAGTTTTGTTGATTCAATCTTTATTTTAGCTTGTTAATATTTCTTCTTTCTAACTTTGTAGGATACTTTGATTTAGATATTTTGTTTTACACTTTTTCTTTATTGGTTTCTTGTGAATACTTGTATTAAATTTTTGTTTAGTCTTTGATTTATTTGTTCATTCTTTTATTATTTCTATAATTGTTTCATTTATTGTGGATAGTTTAATTTTAATTACTAGCAGTTGAGAGATTGTGGTAAAGAATTAGCTGAGTTTGATAGGGAGATAGAAAGGACTTTTTGAATATTGTGTAGAGAATAAAAACAAAGAGTTTTAAAAGTTTTTGAAAGTCCAAGAATTTCAAGTGAAATTTGTGTTAAAATGAAGGTTAATCAAAGAGGAAATGGCAATAGTAATAAGAGGAGGACAATTGGTGATTATGCTAGACATACTTTCTCGGGTACCAATTCAAGTATTATAAGGCCTAGAGTTGATACTAATAATTTTGAGATTAATCCTAATTTTATTCAAATAATTCAACAAATGATTCAATTTGATAGTTTGTTAGATGAGGACCCTAATACTCATTTGACAACATTTTTAGAAATTTGTAATACCCTTAAGATCAATGGTGTATCAGAAGATACTACAAGACTTAGATTATTTTTATTTTCTTTAAGGGACCATGCAAAATCATGGCTTAAATCTTTACCAACCGGATCTATTACCACATGGGACCAACTAGCTAAGAAGTTTCTTGCTAAATATTTTCCTCCAACTAGGGTAGCCAAGTTAACAAATGACATCTTTTCATTTTTTTTTTAATTGGATAAAGAGATAATTCATAATGCTGGGGAGAGATTTAAAGAGACGATAAGGAAATTTCCCCAATATGATTTTAATCTTGGATTACAAATGTTAACTTTCTATAATAGGCTAAATTTCTCTTTAAAATAAATGGTTGATACTTTATTAGGAGGTACAACTTCTTCAAAGACTCTAGAGAAACCTTTTAAGTTGATAGAACACATTATTTTGAACGATAATTTATAGGGTATGCAAAGATCAAAACCAAAATACAAGGAATACACAATATTGATACTATAGCTTCAATGGAAGCAAAACTAGAGGTACTTGCAAGAAAGGTGGAAAAGATGAATGTAAATTCTCCAAAACAAGTGATGAGTTGTGACTTTTGTGGAGGAGGACATCCCAATCATGAATGGTAAGGAATGGGGATTGGAAATGAACAACAAGTTGAGCGTGTAGATTATTTAGGGAATAGAAGATAAGATAATACTCTTTTTGGCAGCACTTACAAACCAAGTTGGCACAATCATCTAAATTTTTCTTCAAGTAATTAAGTACAAAATCAAGTGAAGCCTCAATGTGTATAAACAAACTTTGCCCTAAGATCTCAAGCTCCAATGCCATACTGTGTTCCACTTCCACAACTTTCTCAAGCCCCACCTAAATCATCTTTGGAGGATTTAGTTGCTAAATTGGTCATCTCTATAGATATATATTTTTAAGGAGTTAAAGCGTTAATGAGGAATCAAGAAGCCTCTATCCATAATCTTGAGAGTTAAATTGAACAACTTGCCAATGTGCTTTCTAAAAGACCAATGGAAACTATGCCAGGGAATACTGAAGGCAATCCATATGATGAACGTGGAAAACCTTGATCTTTCTCTCTACTATGTAAAGTTTTGTTTATTTTTGTTTATTTTTGTTTTTAGTTTTGGTGTATTTAGCTTGGGGAGTTCATTTTGATATTTAGTTTGGTTTGTTATGCTATGTTTATAGTCTATGCTCTCGATGATTATTATGTTTGTCATTGAATTTTGTGATTATATATAAAGGCTTTATTTGGTTTAATTATGTTATTGGCTTTAATTTTTTTAAAATGTGAATATTTTTCTTTTTCTGGAAGTACATGGCAAGGTGAAAGTCATATTCCATGGTGACGTGACCTTAAAACATCGAAAATTGAAAGTCTTGAGAGTTGACGTCACCATGTAAGTTATGCGCGACATTGCCGTACATCAGTTGAATATTCTAACGACGTCATTTTGTTTTAGGATTTCAAAATACTGCATTTCGATGGTGACGTGCAAATTAAGCATCATGGCGTCGTCCATTTGCAAATGTCAGAAAAATAAAACAACCCTCTTCTTGTCATTTTCCTAATTTTCTCAAACCTTTCGACGGTGCAACCCTATTCCCTCTCAATCCTCTCTCACTATGCGAGAAATTACTTGATCCATTGCTCAAATCTCTTCATATATTCAAATCTCCCGCTAATTTCCACCCTTTCTACCGATTCAAAATTGTCAATTACATTTCCTCTTTCTTAAATCGGCTATTTTTATTCGCCTTCGATAACTGATTTTTACCCATTGTCATTGATTTCTTGTGATAAAAATCTTGGGTAATAAACTCTACAAGATTTAAAGTAGCTCAGTGAAAATGTTTGGAAGCTTTATTCCCCTTTCAGTGATATTTTAAGAAGCTACGGTCGACAAAAATCAAACTGAGCAATTAGATTTTGGGTTCTTTATTTGAGTGACTTCTAAACCCTGGGAGCTTTAATTCTGCTTTTGAGTAAGAATGTTTGCAAAATTAAGTATTTTGAGCTGTTGATTTCTATTTACAATTTGAAGGTGTTGCGGTTGAGCTGAATTTATAGTGAACTATATTGTTTTGTGAAATCACATTGTGAAATTGACTTGATTGGTGTTGGTTAAATTAATTAGCTACATCATGAATTTGTGAGTTGATATTATTGAACTTTGGAATAGTGTGCTATATGTTGTTGAATTGTGTGATTGTCTTGAATTTTAACTGCTTTGTTGAGAGTTTATATGGCAATTTGGTTGGGTGCTATATATGATTAGATCATATGATTTGATTTGTTGGATTGGTGGTGTTGTTGAACTTATAAGGAAGTGATGTTGTAAATATGTGTTAGATGATTTGAATAATTTGATGATTTGATTGGTTGGTTTGTTGATGTGGTGTTGACTGAACTTGTGCAAAGAAGTGTGACTGATGTTGGTTGATTAGTAAAGTGGAGGCAAATTAAGTAGCAGTTTTGCAGATTTTCTTGCTCATTGTTCTTCTTTACTTTATTAGCCTTTTTCCCTTCATTTTCTTTACCTTTCCTATCCTATTTTTTATAGCTCCCAAACATATTGCTGCCAAACTACCCTCAAAGAGAAAAAGAGGTGAGGGTGCATTTTCATCCCTTCAATCCCCTCATATTGATAAATTTATTAATAAAGAGTGTAAGGAATTGTTTGACAAGAGAGAAAACATAAAGATAATTATGGAGAGAACATTTAATCCAATTTTCGATCATGAACTAAAGATTTCTAATATGTTCAGACAGGTGGGTTGGTCCCCCATTTTAAAACTTAAGGGTATCTACTACCCTAATTCGTTCAAAAAGTTCTATGCAAATATGAAGGCAAAAAAGTACAACAACCTGAGAAACATTGATACAACTATGAGGGGCATTCCCATTCATCTATCTAAAGAACTTTTGGCTGAGATTTTTGGTGTCAGGGATAAGGGAGCTTAGGAGGAGATTGACATGTATAACAATAAGGTTTTTTCAAATATTTACTGGAAATTTCATGATGCCAGACATAACAAGAAAGGCAGGAATTAGCGAAGGAAATTAGCGAGGGATAATTCCCTCACTAAATCTGCGAGGGATTAGTGAGGGCAAAGGGAAATGGGCACACCTATTATGTATCACCCCGCTACCTACAAACTCCAAAAGAGGCAGAGATGTCACCTTGTCCTTAGGATAAGAGGTCTTTATAACTAAGTAATAGAAAGCATAGAAGGAAATAACTTAATAACGGACTTATTACAATCCCAAAACAATACTTTTACAAGTCTTGAAACAAATAGATGGTAACCAAAATCTCTAACAAATAAATACATCAGGATAAATCTTCTAAACTCACAGCAACATAAGTAAATCGACCTTCCAAGCAAGATCGACTTGAAGACATAATATAAAAGATGTGAGAAATATTTCCCAATAAGTCCTGTGTGTGCTCATGGTATTTCAGGAAAAACAGTTCATGTATGCAAGTTTTAAACAAGTCATAATAAAAAGTTTGTAAGCCCAGAAATTTATCTTTAAACACTGAGTGATGTTTTATCAGCAGTTGTAAAGTAAAAATGCTCAACTTGAATTGAAATAACCACTCTAATAAAATTAACTATAAAGTTATGCATCATGAATAGACATGGCACCACACTTTGTGCACTATGTCAAGAGAACGGTCAGGATGCCACACTTTGTACATCATGATGAGAGAATGATCAAGATGCCACACTTTGTGCATACTGATACAAGGTGGGTGTACGGCCCGCCGGGTGAGATAATCCTCTATCTCTATCCCCAAACATACTGAGTATCCACTCCGAAAATAAACAGTCCACCTGAACTGTACTACTAGCTCGGACCAGCTTGACCAATAAGAATTGTCGTCTTGTCTAGGTAGGGTTCGCCTCTCAGAGGTGGCCTCCTACTGAGAGACTTACCCAATCCTTCAAAGACTAGTCCTAGTAGTCTACCCTTATTGAGTACTCAACGTTATTTTTATTCCACTTGGAAAATGTAAAATCAATGAAGAGCTTTCTTTGAAATAGCAATTATGATTTTCAAATAACTTTAGGTAAAATATTATTGAAGGAAAATTTATTGTATTGCTTGAAAAATTGTTTGCTTGACAAAAAATTATTTTATTTTAGAAGAAGGAATATATTGTCCATAATTGCATCTTAAGGTACATCGTTCACAACAATTAGTGCATTTAACTTGCAGAAAAGTATTTGTTCACAAATATCTTTATGCAAGGACTTATCTAATCTCTTGCTTTTTCTTGATACAATAACCTTCCAAGATAGTTCAAGGTAACCTAACCCCACTTGGGGTAAATACAGGGTATAAGTCCCAATATTCAAGCAATACTTGCTTTAAATAAATAATTCCTAGCCTAACATGCTTAAGTTCCTCTAGATACAACATCTAGTTAAGACGACAATGCCTTGAGCTTTAACACTAGTTGATAAGGTATTTTATAGAATAAGATTAATTTGATAAGTTAAAATAAATAGATTTTATAAATAATAAATTATAATATTAACTATTTATTAACAAAAAATAAAAAATACTGAGTAATATTAATAAATAAAATTAGTAACAAATAATGAGTACTATTAATAATAATTCCTAAATAATATTGGTAATAAATAATAAATAATATTATTACAAATAATAAGTAATATTAATAATAGGTTATAAATAATAAATAAAATTAATAATAAATAAATTATTCTCATATAAATAATATTTAAGAGTGTAAAAAAAAAAAAACTTAGTAAGGCTAACTAATAATAATATGAATATAAAAGACATTTGATCTTAATTTCAATATATTTATATATAATAATGTTTAATAAAAATATTATATTTATTTATTTAATAAAATACCAATATTTTAAATAATTATTAGTTTCAAAAATATTTATGTTCACCGAAATTAGTTAATTAAATTAAACAACAACAACAACAACAACAACAACAATAATAATAACAATAATAATAATAATAATAATAATAATAATAATAATAATAATAATAATGACAGTAAGAATAATTCTAAAAATAATAAAAGTAGTTCTTATAATAATTTTTAATGACTATAGTGAAATACTAGAGAAATTTTATATACATATTCATATACACATGGATTTAACAAATAACATGTCAATTTATCCAAAAATTGGCTTGTATTAACATACATCACAATAAGAGTGATCTTCTACTAGCCATAATATTATTTATAAATTTATTGAAAAATATAACATCATGAAGGCATAATCAACAATGATGGTTTAATACTTATCATACATCAAATATCCATAAAACTCTTAATCATAATGAACATACAATGATCTTAAAGCATAATCCATACGTCTTGAGTCACAACATTCATTTAATGCTTCATGTCCTAAATATATTCCCTTCACCCACTTACATATCTCCAACCCCACATTATTCTATCAACCTATCAAATCCCTCATCTAAGAGTCTTGATTTTGAAAATTTAAAGAGGTGATCGAGAAAGAAATACTTAATTTGATGAACGTTTGATGAAGGTTGTACCTTACTTAGTGGAAATCCTTGAGTGCTTGATGGCTTTTAATGATCTGGAAATAGTCTATGGTTGTTCATCAACAATTCAGCCAAGAGAGACAGAGAGAGTGAGAGAGGACCAAATGAGAGTAGAAGAGAAAAATAGAAGTTGAATAAAAGAAGAAGAATAAGAAGATTGTTCTTATTTTACCTTTTTGGTGTTCTTCGAATCTTCAACAAAAAAATGGTGGTTTGATCCGTTCGAAGGTTCAACTTTGTGTGTTTTGGTGTTATAAAGTGCACCAATGAAGATTATAGATTGAATACTAATGGTTTAGAGTGTTTGGGAGTGATTAAAGGTGTTTAGAGGTGATTTAGGCTTGAAGATGTGAAGCGTGTGTTCTTGGTGTTCTTGGTGTTTTAGAGAGAGTTTGAGAGGAGATGAATTTCGTGTGTAACACCCCGCTACCTAGGCCTGCTAGGGTCGGGGATGTCGCCCCGTCCAAAGGACAAGGGGTCTTTATAACTAGGTCACACAAATAAAATAACGGAATAAAATAATACTTTAACTAAAAGAAAAAAAATTATTACATCCCAAAATACCCGAAGAATAAATCCATGAATTCCCAAAACAAAACCATAAATAAAATTATCCACTCTCGACTCTCCAAAGCAATACATAGAAATAAACGATAACAATCTCTTCCCAGGCAGATTACACTAGCTACTCATCCCCACAGTAGGATCGACCTGAAATCATGGTAAAAAGGTGATGAGACAGAAATCTCAGTAAGTCTGTGTGTGCTTTGGGTGTTTAGTGAAAGCAGTTCATGGATGCAAAGTGCGAAATCTTTATAAGAGAAATATTGGCAAGCAATAAACACTAGTCAAAAGCAAGAGTGGCGTTTTAGCTATTCCAGCCATACATGATCAACAAAATCAACCACTCGTAAGAAAGGATTATGGGTTACCACACGTTGGACCCCACAACCGAATGGTCAGTATGCCACACTTTGTGCATACCATCGGTCAGAATGCCACACTTTGTGCAGACTGACAAAAGTAGGTGATCGGCCTACTGGGCAAGATACTCCTCCTTCTCTATAACCAAACAACAACCGGGTGTCCATTCCGGTAAAACACAGTCACTTGACTGAAAAGAACACTGCTACCTCGGACCGGCACGACCCACTGGACTGACGTCCTATCTGGGAAGGACTCACCCCTCAGAGGTGGCCACTTACTGAGAGACTTTTCCTAACCCCTCTAGGACTAGTCCTAGTAGTCCACCCTTATTGAGTACTCAACGACGTTTCCCACTTAGGATAAAATAAACAAAACATTGTTCCACATGAAAATGGCATTTTGAGGGTTTCCAAAGTCCTTATAAAAATCAGCTTTAGAAAGAGTTTGAGTTTGGCAAATCTGCTCTTTGATTTTTAAATAATTCAAATGTTTGAAATAAGAGATAGTTCAACCCTCAATTGCCTTTACATAAATGAGTGTCCATACACTCTACATTTGGCTTGCCATAAGAAAAACATTTCACATCATTCAGGTTTTATACAGGAGCTTACCTAACTCTTGCTCACAATTAAAAGGTCTCCAACAGCCGACCTAACCCCACATGGACAAATACAAAACACAATCAATTTCAAGCCACAATCCACTTCCTCAATTTTAAAACAACTCAACTTACTACTATCATGATCCTAGTGTCCTAAGCTTTAAGGCCACTCAATAAATAAATAGGTTTATAGGCTAAGGATAATTTGATATTTAAAATAATTAATGTTTTGGAAAATAGGTACTAATAAGTTAAAGGTTTAAAGCTTGCTAAGAAAAATTTAGAGTTTATTTGTTAATGATTTATTAATAATTTAGTTGTTAGAAAATAATTGATAACTAAAGTTAGTTGAAAATGAATTTTAATGAATATTGCTTAAAAAATAATAAATGAGTTTTAATAGGTTTTGATTAAAAGATTATAATTAAATTTATAGAAATAAGTATTTTACTAGTCATGATTATTTTCATAAAAGGCTTTAGTGGATTTCATTATTTTATAAAGTATCTATATATTTTATTTTTCTATTAAAACTATTATTTATTTGACTAAATTTTCCTTTATATAAGTATAATATTCCAAATCCACCCTTCCTAGGGTTTTTCGAAATCACTAGCAAAATTATATTACTACATATTTTATTCATGAAATAAAAATTTGCTTAGGGACAACTAGATCATGATCATAATTCCAAGGTTACTCACAATCATGAACATATTCAATCATTCAACTCATCAATTCATCCAAATCATGCTCACAAGCATAGATCTCAATTTATCAAGACATGATCTAACCTCTACTAGCATAGATATGGCCATGGCTTCAATAATCCAACATGAATATAAGTCCTAATCACCAATGGTGACATAATCTCTAGCATACTTCATCACAAATACTACCTAGACATGGAAATATGCATCAAACCCCAAATCATCATTCAATCAAACAATATAATCCTTCCATGCATAAATCACATCTCCTTCACAATCATACATATATTCATGCTTCAATCTCTACAATGCATACTCAAATCCTATCACAATCCACATACTATCAACATCATCCTAGAGACATGAATCTAAAATTTAAAAGAAAGATTGAGGGGACTTACTTGATTGAGGGATGTCTCGAAGGAGTTTAGAATGGATCTCAACTCCTAGATGCCTAAAGTCGTCCAAGGAAGGTGGATGGAGCATGGCCATGGAGGAAGAAGCCATCCGGCTAAGAAAGGGAGTTTCGGCCATGAGAGAGAGAGAGAGAGAGAGAGAGAGACCATTAGCATTTCTATTCACATATATTCTCACTAGAGATCAAGATTGGAGAAGATGAAGTTGTTAGAACAAACCTACCTTGAAGGTGTTCTTGAACCTTCACAGAATTTTCTGGTTTTGATCCGAAGTAGCGAGTTGATTTATGGAGTTTGATATTAAAAATGGTGTTGATGGACTCACGACAGTGAGTAGATCAAATCTGGAGATTTTAGAGAATGTTTGAAGTGGTTTGGAGGGGTATTAGGTGAAAGGAAGAAGTAGGTGTTCTTGGTGTAGTGTGTGTGTTCTTGAAGGTTGAAAGAATTTGTGAGATTGTAGTTTGCAGCTGCCGAAATTCTGTGAGAACTAGGGCTGGCCGAATTTCTGTAGGGTTTAGGAAGATGATTCTCTGATTTGGAAGGGAAAAGGAAAGGTTAGTTGTTAAAATCCTTGAAGAATATTTTTAGAAAGTAAATTTGGAAACTAAATATCTTAGAAAATCTTGATTGTTGGAGAGCTTTGGAAGTCTGCCATGGCTGACTGCTTTGAGCAGAATTTCGATGGGATTAATGCTGGCTTAAGGAAGCTTATGGTGGCCGAAAATAGGGAGCATAATGGTGAAGAAGAAGTCTAGTTATTTGAGGGATACATTATGGAAAGTTGCTAAACTATGGTGGCTGGAAATTTGGTAATCCATCAAGCATAATTGCAGGGATTTGTTGGAGAGATTTTCGGGTAGCCATGTCTGAATTTCGTGCAGAAGCTGAAGGGGAATAATGGAGCTCAGTTACAAAAGGTTTAAGGAAGGTTCATGCAGAACAATGATGGTGTTTCGGCTGGAGGAAGATTAGGAAACAAAGCTGGACAATTTTCTGCACAGCATTTTCGCAAGCTGAAGTTTTCCTAGGCAATTTTCATCTGCCATTTTCCAGCCCATTTGCAAGGAGTTTGAAGGGGAATTCCAGGGGCTTTCAAGGCTGGTTTCCAGCCTTCTTCATGGAGGAAAAATATGGCTAAGGTGCTGAACAAACTCTGGAAGAAAATAGCTTGGTTTTGGACTCTCAAAACTGCGATTTGTACAGGAATTTTCCTAGTTTTGCTCCAGCTTTGAGCAGTCCAAAAATGGCTAAAGAATTCAGGTGGCAAGCTAATCCAAAAGACTATTTTTCTGGTAGCATTTGGGAGGGAATGTTAGCTAAGAATTTTGATAAATTGATGGCACAATCAGCTGGAGAATTTTCAATTCATTCCAAGAAGGAAGATGAACTAGTTAGAGTGGATTTTCAGCAAGCTCACTAGAGGAATTTTCCTCTTAAATCTCCCACAACTCTTTCACATTTTCGGACCATAAGAAGTCCTTCACTAAGACATTTTGATCTTACAAAGCCACAGCATTTCACTGAAATTTCTGGAGAGAAAATGGCTAGAACAACTTGCTCAACCTCATGAGTTGAGAACTAAGGAAAAATCAAAGATCAAGGAAAAATGAATTCCTCTTAGAAAATTCGAGTAGAATAAATGAGTAGGATTTGAAGACTCCTATCATGCCTCCCATAGGACAACATCTCTATCCTACTCCAAACACCACTAAGGCCGAAATTATTACTTCCCCAAGCAAAAATAAAATTTAACCAAGCTAAAGCTTCTATGATGGAATTTGAACTCAAGACCTCAAGAATTAATTCCAAAGCTCTAACCACTAAACCACAACAACTCTTGTTGTCATTTTCACTAGCAATTTATTTCCTATTCAATCCTTAAGCTATCTCCCTATTTTCACCTCGAGCAAAAATTACCATTTTGCCCTTCTCACTTAATATTCACCAACAAGCCTCCAAGACATTAAAACTCAAATCCAAGGTACATAAAATCAAATAAAAATATATTTAATCATGCAGTAAAGTATGTTATGCATCTCAACCCCCTTACTCTAAGGTTGGTTTTGACTAGGGTTTTACATCGTGTGTGTTTGTGAGTGTGATGGCCGAATGGCTTAGCCTAGGGAGAGCTTTTAGTTATCCAAGAATGAGAGAGAGGAGTTTTAGATTTTTTTTTTAAATTTAAATTGAGAGAAAAGTGGAGTTGTTTAGGTATAGAATTGGGTAATGGTATTTGCTCTTGGAAGGTTTCTTGTTCTTTAATGGTGTATGGCTGAATTAGCTATGTTTCAACCAAAGGGTGGAGAGTTGTTTCAGACTAAGGCTGGCTGAAAATAGCTATAGAATGGCAAAGGATTTTCTGTTTTTATCAACTAGCTAAAGAAGTATTTTAATGGAATAAAATTTGAAATTTTTATTTGAAGTTTGAACAAGTTTGGATAGAGTGAAGATATGAGCTTTTTAAGGTATGATAATGGAGTCCTATTACTCAAGGTTGGTGCGGAAGCCAAGATGTTTAGTCCATGACTGTACAAGGGCTGAAATCTGGTGAAGATTGCTGAAGAATTTCGTCCTTAGTGTGAAGAGACAAAGCTGGACAAAATTTCTAGAATTGAAGCTCAAGAACACTTGGAATTGAAATGGTTTTGGCGCAAGATTTTTGGTCCTTTTGGGACAGTTTTGCAACTGGAATTTAAGGGTGTTTGAAGGTCTATTAATTGTGATTTTCTCGCCATCATTTTGAAGAAAAATAGAGAAAGCTCTAGCTATTCATATGTTCAACGGATGGCTTCAAGTTCATGTGTAATGTTGCTAGTTTGCTGGGAAAAAAAAATTCTAGTTTAGCATTGTTTGTAAAGCTCCAAAAATTCAAGGTATTCTAGCCTTCATCCTTACACAAGATGGTTGGTTTTCTTGCAAGAATTAAGTAGAAAGCTTGTTGCAATTTTTGAAAACAGCCTTGAAGGAAAATCTGGAAATTTTTCCAGATTTTTTACCAAGACAAGAACAAGAGGTAGATGATGTTCTTGAAGAAATAGCTATGGTGTTTTGCTTGCAACCTCTACTTATTTTTCCTCCTCATTTTCATCCACTCCTATCCCATAAGAGTTGGGATTTTCGAAATTCCAAGCTAGAGAATTATCTCAGAATTTTGTGATTAAAAAGGAATTAAGGAATCAAGAGTAGTTTAGATTTCAAAGATGTTAGAACAAGGCTAGCAAAATTAATGGGGATAAGAATTCTTCTAGACTTCTTTTTAGGACAAGATCATATGGTCAAGACATTACCATTGTGTCTTCCCTAAGACAACATTCCTAACTTTAAGGAATGTAAGAAAAAGAAAATTTCAAACATGGCTAAGATAAATATGAATAAAATATAAGTGATGGAATTTGAACTTAAGATCTTAGGAATTAATCACAAGGCTCTAACCACTTTACCACATTAATTCTTATTCTTATTTTCTCAATTAAATACTCTTTTTTTCTCAGCCTCAAGCCATCTCTTTATTTTGACCTCAAGCAAAATTACCTTTTTACCATTTCTACTCAACAAGCACAAATAAATCATATAACCTATAAACCACAATTTTAAGGCACACAAAATCATTCAAAAGATATATTTTATGCATGATGACATGATATGCATCACATCCCCCTTACTCTAGGGTAGGTTTTAGGTGGGGTTTCACATATTGACTTTCCCTCGCTAATCCCTAACTGATTAGCGATGGATCATAGTTAAGAAAAAGCACTTTCTAATTAGTAAGGGAAACAAAGATCCAAATCTAATTCGTCACAAATTTGATACAGATTTGCGACGAAAATTTTATTTTTTGCTTAAAATTCGTTGTAAAATTTAGCTTCGGATTTGTGACCAATGGTAGGTGTCCCAAGCTAATCCCACGCTAATTAGCGAGGGAATAGCGGCCGAAATTATAAAAATCCCTTGCAAATTTTATGGGGATTAGGGTAGAAAAAGTAATTCTAAGTTATATTAAAATAATTATCCCTAGCTAATCGCTCACAAGTTTGCGAGAGATTAGAAAGGGGTTATAATATGTATAAACCATCGCAATTCCTTGGCTTATTTGCAACGGATTTGAGTTGTATTGGCGAGGGATAATTAGTATCCCTCGCTAATCTGTCGTTGATATGTATGTCACAAATCCCTCGCTAATTACCAAGGGAATTGCGAGGGCTTCCCCATTTTTAGGTATTCTCAAATTTTTCTTCTTTACAATACATTTGCGTGTGGTAAATTTTTCATGTAATATCCTTATAAATACTAAATTCTTTATTATTTGTTGATTTGTAAACAATGTATATACTTTGAATATATGTGTAATTATCATCGACAATTTACAAAGTATAGATTATACTTAAGTGATATGCATGTATTATACTTCTCTACAAATTCGTCATGTATAGTATATAATACATTGTTCACTTTATATACATATATACATATACACAGATATATATACATATACATATATATATATATATATGTGTGTGTGTGTGTGTATACACACACACACACACACACACACACATATATATATATATATATATATTAATACTGATACATCATATGATCAATGTAATGCAAATATGAACTGGAATTACTATGAGAGTTATGTGTACGATCAAAGTTCTATATATTACGATGTATTATATTTGATTTGGATAATAAATATGATTTTGTGATTTTGTGATATGAAAGCACATCAATACTAATTAAATCTCTCAAATTAGTAAGCCTAACAGGATCGATATTAATTAAACCTAAACAAACACCATGACGATTATTTAGAAATTTTCACTGGCAAAATATTTCATGCTATTAATCCGTAGCTAAGTATTGATAGAAATAAATATGTTTTCTTAGCAAAGGATCGAAAAAATTGAAGAAAATGATATTTATCTGTTGCTAATCCGACGCTATTCAACGACGGAATATATACAGTGAGGGATTAGAGAGGGATCTGTGAGGGATTCAAAATTTATAACTTAAAACCATGTGGACATTTTGAGTAGAATCTGAAATTCAAAAAATTCCTCGCTAATCCCTTTCCAATACAACGCAATTAGCTAGGGATCAGAGAGGTAGTTAAAATCTCTGTTGACAATGACCCTTGCTATTCCCTCGCTAATCACATGCTATTTTGAGAAAGAATAGCAAGAGATTATATTTATTTAATTTTCTTATTTGCATCCCAAATCCCTCCCTAATAGCGAGGGATTAGAGACCAATTTTTTCCCTTGCAAAACCCAACGACTATAATACCCCAGTTCCTCTCTTCCCTTTTGTTATATGCTTTTCCCTTTTCTCTAGCTCAAATTAATTCCCTTCCATCCCGCCGGTGACCTTCTCTTCTCCTTGCATGAACTACCACTGAACTACCACCTAAGCAGAGCCGCAAATTTTTTTGGACATTTCTTAGAGTTTTCCTGCAAGGATTGCTGCCACAGTGTCTCCTCTCCTCCACTGTCGTTGGAGCTTGGGCACCCGACCGGCACCGCTGAAATTACCCCTGAAATCACTTTGTTTCACTTTATCCAACGTTGCCTTAACTAGAGTATACAACCTACACCACCAGTGCCACTCGCTCGAGGTATGTTGAACTAGTGCCACTAGTTTGGTGGTGCATTCACACATTCAATTTTACAGCTACTGCCTACCTTTCTCTCAGCAACAAATAGAAAATTTCTGCATTTCTGAATTCATCAAGCTATTTCTTTGATAAGAGATTATCAATATGAACTCCAATGCTTAGTGTGATGCAATGGAACTGCTAGAATAAGTTTTAGATAATATTGCAGTGAGAAAAATGGTTCAAGGCCATCAGGTTTACTAATTTTGTAAGACTAAAAATTCTGTTTTGGTGTTTAGTAGTTTAATAATCATTTTGGGGAAATTTATATGATTTGCTAGAATGGAAAAGAATAAAAATTGCATTGCTTAAATTTTTTGGATGACTTAGCATAATTCTTATGTGTTTTCATGATGGTGTAATGCATTTGGAATGCATTTTATGCAACTGGTTTGCTGGTTTTTCAATTTTAGAAATTCTATTTGTATGTCTAGTTATATAGTGAAGATCCTTCACTTCAAGTTTATGAGAAAAGATGCGCCTCTTCATATCTTGTTTGTCATTTATTTTGGGAGATTTAAATTATTTGTAAGATGTAATAATTTATTTTATGTACTGGTTTGATAACATGGAAGATTTTTTATGAAAAATGCAATATCACTTGAAAGATGATGACAATAAGAGAAAAGTATATGTTTCTATTAAAGTCGGAACGAGAAAAGAATAAAATTCAGCTAACAACAAAAATAATCTATTTTCCAACTGATATACTAGTCCAAAATACAACTTATTGATTATTACTAATTTGTATTCCCGAAATTTAATAAAAATTGCGTACATAAGTTGCTAGACTTAATTTTTCCACTTTGTTAGATATTATAAGTAACAAAATATGCATTATGAAGACATCATATATGTTATTCCATTTATTTCTATGAAGAGGACGACCTGCTTGTGTAATCAAGGTGTCATCCATGATAGTAAATTTGTTTTTTGCTGATTCTACAAAATCTTTCCCGGGGGATTTAATAATTTATAGATAGCTAGTCATTTTCATGATCCTATTTTTTTCAAGTAGAATATGAATTGCATTTTTTTTATAGGTATTTGGTTTCTATATGCTTGTAGTTGTGATGCTTCCTATTATGATCTTTCAGTCTATATTTGATCCTTATTAGAATGTCATCAAGTGTATGTTTCACTTTATTTCAGGGGCAAATCCTCCTTGGCCTAAATCAACACCATTCTATTTCCTTTACTTTGTTTTTCAAGTAGAATGTGAATTTGCATTTTCAAGTAGAAAGTGAAGAGATGGTGTATTTATATATGTTATGGACATGTTATATTATATGAAGGTTAAGGATTTTTTGTAAAGAAGTTATCTTTCCATCTTATATATGCATGAACCGAAAATGAGTTCAATCTACCTAGAAAATACATTTTAACGGTAGAATACTATTTTCCTTATGATTTTGTGTGAAAAATGAGGTGAATGTTGTGGTGATATGCACTAAAATATGGAGCTAAACTTATATGAGAAAATAGCATGATTTGAAGTAGGAAATAACTGTGAAAATAGTGTGTTCTAAACAAAGGATTTGCGGGTTGTGCCTTAGAGCTACAGATGATAATTTTGTGAGCATGATTTTGATGAAAGACTTGCTATGAGTTGAAATTTTGGCAAGCATGATTTTAAGTTTTATGTTTCTTTACTCCCTTTTCTTGGTAATTGTGAAATAGTATCAAACTTATTATGTTATCTGCCATTTATTATTTTATTTGTCCAATGTAAAGAAGAAAAGCAAGTTTAATTCCTTATGTTATTATTATGCAGAGGTTAGACATACAGTTGTCGATTTTATTTGATTGGACAGATGAGCACTTCTAAGGTAAGAAAACCCACCAATTGCATCTTTAGAATCCCATGAGTGATGGGTGATATTCCCCATGAGTAATAGGTGATCACCCTCAAGTTAGTGTTGTTGATTAATTGTTATGAGATTATTTATGTTTTGTGTGTTTTTTACAATGAATGTTGGGTGAATTGAGGTGACTTGATGCTTGGAAAACGTTCAATTTATAAGCAAAACTCTGTCAATTTTTTTTTAAAAAAAATTAGCATACATAACTTTAAACCTTTTTTTAGAGTTAGGACTTCAATGGGAAACTCAATATAGATACTTACATCTTATGAAATTTTGATTAAATTATAGTATCATTCTCTACTATATTGTTCACATAGTTTGCCCTTGCACCAAATTGCCCAATTTTTGTTCTATCCCATATGCATTCACTTCCCATCCCACATACGCTTGCTTTCTCAATGGTACTTTCATAATTCAATCTTTCTCCCATAGTTCAAAAAATGTAGAGTGATCATATAACATGTCAAAAAATATAGAGAAGGCATACTATTTTTGTAGCTAATTGTCACCATATAACGAATATCTTAGGGTCCTTAACCTCCACAGTCACCAAGTCCATCATACGAATTAGTCAAGTGGTAAATTGCTACACGGGTACTCAATATAGGATTCGAAACTTAAGCACAACTCTAGGTTGTAGTTGTCCACAACTTGCACACTTGACAATTATTGTTCTGGATTAATCAACTGATCAACAAGTCAAGCTAGTAATTTAATCATCAAAATCAATCAACGGATCAAATAGAAACTTAAGAGATACATAATTTATAATCTCATTATTCAAGTTAGTGTTGTTAATTAATTGTTATGAGATTATTTGTGTTTTGTGTATTTTTTACAATGAATGTTGGGTAAATTGAGGTGGCTTAATGCCTAAAAAATGTTCAACTTATAGGGGATACTCTGTCAAATTTTTTTTAAAAAAATTTAGAATACATAACTTTAAACCTTTTTTTAGAGTTAGGATTTCAATGGGAAACTCAATATAGATACTTGATAGTTGATAGGATTTCTATGGTATCATTAATCAATTTTTCTCCTATAATTCATAACGAATATCTTAGGATCCTTGACCTCCACAATCACCAAGGTTCTTCATTCAAATTATACAAATGCTAATAAGCTACATGATTACTCAGTGTATGATTCGAAACTCAAGCACATACAATGTTTCTTTTGGATTAAATGTAGATGGATGATCGTAGTTGGATGTATAGAAGACACGTACAAGGGATCAA
This sequence comes from Voacanga thouarsii, assembly GCA_026120185.1. NCBI lineage: Eukaryota > Viridiplantae > Streptophyta > Magnoliopsida > Gentianales > Apocynaceae > Voacanga > Voacanga thouarsii. The sequence continues at coordinate 332,051 of JANUWF010002256.1, read as the reverse complement.
AGGAATTATATTTGAGTTTGAACAAGGGGTCAAGCGATTCATTGCTTATTATTTGTCAACTGGTCAAGCGTCAATTATAAGGTGTCCATGTGGAAGGTGAAAAAACAAAGCGTACCTGTCTCCTGATGAAGTGCAGCTGCACCTGTATAGATTTGATTTTTTTGCCAATTATCGAAGATGGACTAGTCATGGTGAGGGTATTAATCTGTCATGATCTGAGTTTGCTACAAGTATGACTTCAGTCGAGTCAAGCTTTGATAATCGATTTCGAGATATGGTTATTGATGCAATGGGACATCATTTTTCAACTAAACCTTCATCATCCGAGTATGTTGAGGAACCACCTAACCCGAAAGCTTAGAAATTTTATGACATGTTGAGAGCTTCAAAAACTCCTATATGGGATGGAAGCAAGAATCACAGTACGTTATTAGTTGTTTCTCGGCTTTTGAATATTAAATCTGAAAATAACGTATCTGAAAAATGCTTTAATCAAGTGATGCAATTGATGAATGAGGTATTACCAAGTAGTAATAAGCTTCCAAAAGACTTTTATCAAACAAAGAAATTAGTATTCGGTCTTGGACTACCTATTCAGAAAATAGATGTCTGCCCAAATTGAAGCATGCTTATTGGAAGGCCAATAGTGAGAGGAGGGATTGCAAATTCTGTGATCATGGTAGATATATGGTGAAGAAGAAAGTTGCAAAGGACAAATAATAGAAAGACATCCATTTCAAGAAGATATATTACTTCCTATTAACACCCAGATTGCAGAGATTGTTTGCATCCTCCACAACAGTGGAACACATGAAATGGCATGCAGAGAGTCGACTGGAATAGGACATTATAAGCCATCCACATGATGGTGAAGCTTGGAAACACTTCGACAATAGTCATCCTGAATTTGCAACTGAAGTTCGAAATGTGCATCTTGGGTTGTGCACAACTAGATTTTCACCATTTGGAATGTCGGGGAAATAGTACTCTTGTTGGCTTGTTATTGTTATCCCATATAACTTGCCTTATTCGATGTGTAACACCCCGCTACCTAGGCCCGCCAGGGCCAGGGATGTCGCCCCATCCAAAGGACAAGGGGTCTTTATAACTAGGTCACACAATTAAAATAGCGAAATGAAAATAATAATTTAACTTAAAATTTATTACAACCCAAGAATAAATCCACGAATAAAACCATGAATTCCCAAAAGAAAAACAAATCCATAAATAAAATCATCCACTCTCAACTCCCCAAAGCAATACATAAAAATAAAAGACAACATTCTCTTCTAAGGCAGATAACACTAGCTATTCATTCCCATAGCAGGATTGGCCTGAAATCATGGTAAAAAGGTGATGAGACAGAAATCTCAGTAAGTTCTTATGTGCTTTGGGTGTTCAGTGGAAATAGTTTGTGGATGCAGAGTATAAAAACTTTATAAGAGAAATATTAGCAAGCAATAAACATTAGTCAAAAGCAAGAGTGGCGTTTTGGCTTTTCCAGCCATACATAATTTATAAGATCAACCACTCGAAAGAAAGGATTATGGATTACTACACGTTAGGCCCCATAACCGGATGGTCAGTATGTCGACTCTTTGTGCATACTGCCGGTCAGAATGCCGACACTTTGTGCAGACTAACTAAAGGTAGGTGATCGGCCTACCGGGCAAGATACTCCTCATTCTCTATACCCAAACAACAACCGAGTGTCCATTCTGGCAAAACACAGTCACTTGACTGAAATAAAAACTGCTAGCTCGGACCGACATGACTAAGTAGTACTGACGTTTCTCTAAGTTGAGTTCATCTTCTGGAGGAGGCCTCCTGCCAGAAGACTCACTCTTGCTCTTCAAAACTAGTACTACCAGTCTACCCCCATTGAGTACTCAACGTAACATATCCCACTTGGGAAGAAAATGAACAAAACACAATTCCACTTGAAAATAGCAATTAAGGATTTCCAAAGTTTGAGGCAAAACTGGTTTTAGAAAGAATTTTAGGTTTTGAGTAAAACCGCCCCTTGACTTACAAATAATTTATTTGCCTGAAATGAGAATGGAAATAATCCTCAATTGCCTTTACAGAAATGAGTGACCATGCACTCTACATTTGGCTTGCCAAAAATAAAATCATTTTTCATCAAACAGGTTTTATGCAGGAGCTTACCTGATCCTTGCTCACAACAAAGGCCCCCAACAGTTGACTTAACCCCGCATGGGGTAAATACAAATCACAATCAAACTCAAGCCAATGATTCACTTTCACAAATAAAACTAACTCAACTTACTACAATCATGTCCCTAGTGTCCTAAGCTTTAAGGCTCGATAATAAATAAAAGGGTTTATAAAATAAATCTAGTTTGATATTAAAATAACTAGAGTTTGGGAAATAGGTACAAAAAGTTGAAGGTTTAAATCTTGCTAAAAATAAATTATGGTTTATTTGAAAAAGGGTCCAAGGTGGTATTAGGTAAAATAATGATTTATTAATAATTTTGTTGTTAGAAAATAATTGATAGCTAAAATTTGTTGCAAATAAATTTAATGAGTCTTGCTTGAAAAATAATAAGCAAATCCTTAATGGGTTTTGATTAAAAGATAATAATTAAATTTTTAGTAATAAATATTTTATTAATTATAATTATTTTCATAAAATGCTTTAATTGATTTTATTATTTTAAATAATATATATATTTTTTAATTTTTCTAGCAAAAACTATTATTTATTTGACTAAAATATCACTATTTTATATAAAAGACCAAATCCACATTTTCCCATGGTTTTCAAAATTTTACTAGAAAAATCATATTATTAAATATTTTATTAATGAAATAAAATTTAGCTTAGGGACAACTAGATCATGATCATATTCCTATAGCTAACCACAATCATGAACATATACAACCCTTCAATTCATCAAATCATCCAAATCATGCATACAAGCATAGATCTCAATTTATCAAAAATGATCTAACCCCTACTAGCATAAATATGATTATGGCTTCAATAATCCAACATGAATATAAATCTCATTCACCAAAGGTGACATAATCTCTAGCATACTTCATCACAAATACTACCTATGACATGCATCAAACCTCAAATCAACATGCAATCAACCAAGATAATCCTTCCATGCATAAGTCCCATCTCCTTCACAAACATACATATATTCATACTTCAATCTCAACAATATATATATATATATATATATATATATATATACTCCAATCCTATCACCATCCACCTATTATCAATATCACCCTAGAGACATGCTTCTAGAGTTTAAAAGAAGGGTTGATGGTACTTACTTGATTGATGAACACTTTGAAGGAGTTTAGAGTAGATCTCAACTCCTAGATGTCTAACTTTGTCCATGGGAGATGGCGAGAGCATGATTTATGGAGAAGAAGTCATCCGGCCAAGGGAGAGGAGTTTCGGCCGTGAGAGAGAGAGGGAGAGAGAGAGAGAGAGAGAGAGAAGAAGAGATTATTAGTATGTTTATTCACATAGGTTCTCACTAGAGATCATGTTTGGAGAAGATGAAGTTGATAGAGTAAATTTACCTTGAAGATGTTCTTGTCCTTCACAGAAATTTCTGCTTTTGATCCGAAGTAGCGAGTTGATTTGTGAAGTTTGATGTTAAGAATGGTGTTGATGGACTCACGGCAATGAGTAGGTCAAATCTGGAGATTTTAGAGAAGGTTTGAAGTGGTTTGGAGGGGTATTAGGTGAAAGGAAGAAGTAGGTGTTCTTGGTGTAGTATGTGTGTTCTTAAAAGTTGAAGAAATTTGAGAGAATTTGATTTGCGGCTGCCGAAATTCTGTGAGAACTAGGGCTGGCCGAATTTCTGTAGGGTTTAGGAGGTTGATTCTCTGATTTGGAAGGGAAAAGGAAAGGTTAGTTGTTAAAATCCTTGAAGAATATTTTTAGAAAGCAATTTTGGAAACTAAATAACCTAGAATATCTTGATTATTAGAGAGCTTTGAAAGTCTGCCATGGCTGACTGATTTGAGTAGAATTTCGGTGGGATTAAAGCTGATTGAAGGAGGCTAATGGTGGCCAAAATTAAGGAGTCTAATGGTGAAGGGAAGGTCTGGTTGTTTGAGGTATATTTTATAGAAAGTTGTTAAATCATGGTGGCTGGAATTTTGGTATCCAAATCAATGCATGATTGCAGAATTTTTTTGGAAATCTTTTTAGCAGCCATGATGGGATTTTCGTGCAGAATCTTGGGGAGGACAATGGAGTTCAATTAATGGAGGTTTAAGGGTGGTTTATGCAGAAAAAGGATGGAGTTTTGGCTAGGGTTGAATTATGAAACAAAGCTGGACAAAATTCTGCACAGCATTTTCGCAAGGCTAGAATTTCCTGGGCAGTTTTCGGCTGCCCTTTTCCAGGCGATTTGTAGAGGCTTTGAATGGGAATTTCTGGGGCTTTCAAGGCTGGTTTCCATCCTACTTCATGGAGGAAAAACATGGTTAAGGTGTTGAGCAAAAACTGGAAGAAAACAGCTTGGTTTCGGACCTCCAAAGTTGCGAATCTGCCCAGAAAATTTTCTGGTTTTGCACAGCCTTTGTACAGCCCGAAAATGGTAGAAATAATTCATGTTTCAAACTGATCTTAGGGCCATTTTTCTGGCAGCATTTGGGAAGGAAATTCAGCTAAGAAGCTCGACAATTTGAAGGTACAACAAGCTGAAAAATTTCAGCTCATTCTAAGAAGTAAGATGAACTAGTCTAGAGTGAAATTTCAGCAAGTTTACTAGAGGGATTTTTCCCCTTGGAATTTCCTACCATTCTTCCACATTTTTTAGACCATGAGGAGCCTTTTACTAGGACATTTTGATCTCACAAGATTACAGCATTTTACTGAAATTTCTAGAAAGAAAATGGATAGAACATCTTGATCAAACCAAGGAGTTGAAAATTAAGGATAAAGGGAAAATGAATTCCCTTTAAGAAATTCGAGTAGAGTAAAGGAGTGGAATGAGAATACTCCTAACATGTCTCTCTCTTAGGACCATCATCCCTACCTTACTCTAAGCTCATAAGACCGAAATTTCCTCCACTAAGCAAAAATAAAATTTAATCTAGCTAAAGCTTCTATGATGGAATTTGAACCCAATACCTCAAGAATTAATTCCAAAGCTCTAACAACTACACCACAACAACTCTTGTTGATATTTTCACTAGAAAATTATTTTCTATTCAATCCACAGGCTATCTCCCTATTTTCACCTCGGGCAAAAATTACCATCTTGCCCCTCTCACACAATACTCACCAACAAGACCTTAAGACAATAAAACCCAAATCCAAAACACATAAAAATCATATGAAAATATATTTAACTATGAAATAAAATATGATATGCATCCCAACCCCCCTTACTCTAAGGTTGGTTTTGACTGGGGTTTCACACAATGTGCATGGTGGATGCATTTATGTTTTTAACAGTCATTGTTCTGGCACCTAGGAATCCAAAGTATAAAATTGATGTCTATCTACAATATTTGGTAGATGAATTAAGGATGTTGTGGTTTAGTAGAGTCTCAACATATGATATTTCAAAGAAACAAAACTTCTTTCTGTGAGCAGTACTTTTTTGGACAATTAACAACTTCCCAGTATATAGGATGCTAAGTGGTTGGAGCACAGTTGGCAGATTAGCATGTCCGTATTGCATGCAACAGACAAAATCACTTCACTTGCAAAATAGATGTAAACAATCTTAGTTTGACTACCACCGGTGATTCTTGGCTTTAGATCATCCATACAAAAAAGACACTAGGTCTTTTAAAAAGGATAAAAGTCGTGAAACAACACACCTTGTACAACACGCTTCTGGAGATGCTATGTAGGATAGAGTGTGCCATTTACAAAAAATAACTGAGATAGCTGTAGAGCTTAGTAGGGATGATGGCAGAGGCATCTACCATAATTGGGCTAAAAGGAGTATCTTTTAGAATTTGCCATATTGGAGAACGCATTTAATTCGTCATAACATAGATGTGATGCAAAATGAAAAAAATGTATTCGATAATGTCTTTAACACATTCATGAATGTAAAGGGAAAAATAAAGGACAATGTAAAGGTGCGACGTGATCTAGAGGTATACTATGATAGACCTAAATTATATGTGACTAAATTGGGTAACGGAAGGGCATCAATGGCAAAGGCTAAATACTCTATTACAACCGAACAAAAGAAATTTCTACTTGAGTGGGATAGAGATTTGCGACTCCCAGATGGAAATGCTTCAAATTTAAGTAGGTTTGTTGATTTGAATAAGCTAAAAATATCGGGTATGAAAAGTCATGATTACCATGTGTTTATGAAAAGGTTGCTTCCAACTACATTTAAAGAGTTATTCCCGTTGTCAATTTGGAACGTTTTAATTGAAGTCAGCCTCTTTTATCACAACTTATGTTCTCCTAAACTTTCCACAACCCATATGAAGAATTGGAAGATAATATTTTATTACTCATCTGTAAATTGGAAAAGATCTTTCCACCCAATTTTTTTGACGTGATAGAGCACCTAATAGCCCACTTGCCCTATAAGGCAAGGGTTGGTGGCCCTGTTCAATATAAATGGATATATCCGTTCAACAGGTAAAATATTATGTATTATTATATACATATATACACACAAAATGATCCATTTCATTTACTGAGTATGAGGAGCAGATGGAAAGTATAAATATTTTTTACTGTTCGGTATACCCACTATCTTACACTTAGTCCATCATAAAAATTAACATTTAGTCATTTTTGGTACAATGATAGCGGAGACAGTTAGGTCCCGACTTCAGTTACATCGAGCTCTTCAGACGCACCCACATGTTTAGGACGAGCTGAGGAAGGGCCAATATATCAGTGATCGATCACGTCATACACTGGTAAGAATACACAATCTTATAAGTTTTTAAGTTTAATATTATTTATATTTTGATCGCTAATTTTAAATATTTTCTGTGTATTTCCTTACCCCTAATTCGACAGGATAGTGTGACTACTATTATTGAGCGTCATATGCAGTTGGGTTCTCAGATAGATTCTACGAGTATAGTCACTCCAAGTAATGTGCTCGACGAGAAGACACTATTCGTTCAGGTGGATGACAGACCGTGCAAGAAAAGGCGAGTAGATAGATTGGCCTCCAAGTCTTCGAGGGTGAGACGAAGATTGTAGCAGCCCACTATATCTGAGTCATTGACTTCTTCTACCTCAGTTGATATAAGCTAGTTACAGAGAGAGTTACATATGGAGAGGAAGAGGCAAGAGAGGGTTGAGCATCAGGTACAGATATATCGGAGTCACAGCCAAAGCTTGACTGAGTACCTGACGCTAATGTCTTAGAACTTGAATCTACCTCTGCCACCACCGATTTCAGCTTGTTCAAGCAGATGATGTTGAGGTTGCTGAGGATGAGGAGGACTTCGTCGTCAGTCCTCCGGATTCACATTTTGATTATCAGCCAGGTCCTTCCGATCCTCCCCCGCCTTGCCGTCGGCTCCAGCATTCGTGCCGATTGCTGCTTCATAGTTCGGACATTTGGACTACATTTCTATGTATTATTCATATTTGTCATTATCATATTTTTTAATATACTATTTGATGGGCTTTTTTATTTAAATGATTATTGGCATTATTTTGGTAGATGAATTTTCCCCAAACACAAGAAATTTTTTAAAAATATTTCAAAAATATTTTAAAATTATAATCATTAGTGAGGGATTAAAAGGAGATTAGATATAGAAATATTTTAAAAATAAAAATATGTCGCTAATCCCTTACTAACAGCAAGAGATTAGCGAAAGATAGAAATCTAATCCGCGCTATTTTAAGAGGTAATCATTCCGTAGCTAATCCCATGCTAATTTGCGAGGGATTAAAGACGTAACTTTAAAATGCTTAATTAAAAATGAAAATTTTGTATCTAAACCCTCGCTAATATGTGAGGGATTAGAGACGAAAAATTTCCCTAGTTATGGACATTTTACATTTATTAAATGTTAAAACAAATCCGTCGCTAATCGCTCGCTATTTAGCAAATGATCTGTGATGGATTTTAAAAATCCCTCTTAGATCCGTTGTAAAATTCTTGGCTAAGCTGATTGACTATTAAAAAACTCCCTAGCAAATTCGTAGCTAGTTGTGATGGATTTTTTAATCCGTCGCAAATATTTCCCTTTGCGAGGAAGAATTTAGCGAGGGAATTATCTCTCGCTAAATTGGACATTTCTTGTAGTAAGAGCTAATCTACACTTAATGTATCAGACTACTGGTTAAACTAAGGTCTTGCACGTCACTAACCTTCTCCCACAGCTTAGACTAGTTGTTTACTTCTTAGCCTTCAATGTAGCCCCCAGAGCTAGTGGATTCAATGAAGGAAGGATAGTAGCATATATGTGTTACACAAATTGATGAATGGGTAGTCTATTCATTTGGCTTCTTTGATAATCTCCTTCATGAGAGATGTAGTATACTCCATCCACCATTCCAAAGCCTTTATTTTCCCTTTAGTGATCAACAAGATACTTCAGCACTTTCATGTGCCATTGGAGGGGGAGTTATCCACTACTACTAGTGTGAATGATATTGTGACTGATAGAACACTAGTGAATGGTGGCTATAGTTATAGTGAGAATAAGAAGAGGTGGCTCACTCCCAATGAATTGAAAGACAAAACTAGCTAGACATCCTATTAGCCACAGACACAATAGCAGCCTCCACAGGCAAAGTCTTGGCGAGTTACACGCACTAAAATTAGATGGCGTACTACTATAGTAGACTTCCGAGTTGAGGTGCATACATATTTTGCCACCTTGACAATGAAGATGGACACCCTTAGAGCTGTTGTTGCTTAGCAGACTCAGATGAACACCTAACAATAAGGGATGATCAATAGTTCTATGCAACTAGTAGGGCAGCAAAATCAGTCATCTTCTAACGTTGAGGAGTAGCTAGAGTAGATCAGAGGCACACAGAAGGATATCAACAACACCTTAGAGGTTTTAAACAAAAGACAAGATGGGGCTAATATCTTCCTCCGACAGATGTGGGATCATCTACAGTAGTCTGGCACTATCAAATACTAATGTGTTAGATCGAGTTGACATGGAAGCCAAGGGCTATTTTAGGGATAAGATCTATTTTTTTTAGTTTATTAGGACGTATTGTTCATTTTAGTATTTTGTTATAACATTTGATTTCCAGTTACATTTTACTTCATTTTACTTATCTAAGTATTTTCTTACTTTTGAATGATTGTAGACACATTTTTCTCAGATAACCTTCTTCTTCATCTTCTTCTAATGATCAAATTTGAGCTTTTAATGATTTGAGGAATACTGCTTTACTTTTTCTCTTTTATCTTTCTCAGTCCTATTGCATTCATTCATATTGCATATTTGGTTGGCCAATGAGGACATTATCCTTCTTAAGTGTGGGGGAGAAGTTAAAGTGTATTCTTTACAAGTTTATTTTTGAATTGTTGAGCTTTAACTTGGGCTAAAATTGGTTGAAAATTGGGCAAATTCTTTTTTTATTTTTGGAATAATTTGGCTTTCATGGCATTGTTATTGTGTCTCTTTTACTATAAAAATTTAATTAAACTCTTTTTGGATGAGTTTGTTTTTAGGTAAACTTCTATATTGGGTGTGAAATGTCTAAGTCTTGAGAATTTGTATTAAACTTATTTATATTTTAGTAAACATTATGACACTCTTTCTTTTGGGAATGAGGAGAAACTTGTGATGAAGTATAAATTGAGAGTTTTGACTTATTTATATTTTATGATCATTTAGCTAGTCCTAATTCTGGGTTTAAGTAAATGTGGATTGGGGCAAGAAATAAAAGAATAGAGTAGGGTACAACAAAAACTGAAAAATTATCATTTACATATCTTTAGTGGGCTTTTGTATTACCTTACCCAGAAAAAAAAAATGTGAGCTTAATGAGGGTGATGTAAACACTGAAAGATTTTCAATTATTAATCTCTACTAGGTAGTTACATTACCCTACAAAAGTGAGAATTGGGACTAGTCCTCTATTTACTACTTATGATTGTAATAGCTTTAGAAGTTAGAGAACTTAAGTTAGCTTATTATTCCCCATTTATATAAATCATTTTGTTTGTATTCTTGACTTAGGAAATAAGGTGGAACATATTAAATAAGTATGAACTTTTTTAATTCAACTTCGATGACTTTAGTCATTTTTATCCTAATACACTAGTTTACACAAAAAATTGGTTTAGCTGATTAGGTGTTAGATTAGATTCTTAGATCAAAAGAGAGATAATACCTTTGCTATATTTGCCAAAATTCTTTCAAAAATCTTATCTTGTTAAAAAAAATGTTTCGAAAAGAAGCTGTTTGCTTGAGGTTTCCTAATACTAACTTGCTTGAGGACAAGCAAAAGTTTAAGTTGTGAGAAAGTGATAATTGTTCATTATATAAATATTTTATATATTATTCGTGCTTTAAAGCCTTAAAAATTTTGATATAGATTGCTACTTATCCCTCTATGTGCTTTTCAAACTTGTCATAATTGGCCTCTCATGCTGCTCGATTGGAAGAGTTTATCAATGAGAAGAAAAGGAAGCGAGGTATGAGGTTCAGCAAGGGTCAAGCCATGATTTTTGGAGCAAAAAATCTATCTAATCCAGAGAAAGAATCAATAAATGAAATTTTAGTCACAAAGCTGGTTATTGGGAATGCTTATATATGCCTTGCTTTAAGGCATCCTAAAGATAAGAAAATCATTAAATCTGACAGCAAGGAGAATAAAAACAAGAAAGACAACTATTTGTTTAACATCACCACAGCTAATTAGATTTTTGACTATTTGTTAAAAGACAAGCAAATCAAATTATCACATGGGTAGCAAATACCAGCAACAAAAGAGTTTAAAGGAAAATGTATTATAAGTGACAAAGCACTTATACACATACCATTAACAATTGCCTTGTCTTTAGGGCAGTTGTATAGAAAGCTATTCAGGAAAGACAGTTAAAGTTTACAGATAAGCCTATCTTTTAGTCAATAGTGGATTCAGATTCCTTTCCAGGAATAGCTGTGAACATGGCAACTTGTCAAGGAAGCTGTAAGCTAGATAGCAAGATAGTTTGGAAGGAAAAGCCAACACAACTAGTTAACTTGCAAGATCATCTATGTAAAAGAAGGATATACATTAATCAGCCTGGACAACACTTACCAACCTAAGAGATGTCCTTAACTCACAAAAGAATGCACTATACTGGAAAATTGAACTTGATGGTCAAAAGCTCATTAGACATACTGCTCAGCTAAACAAGAAGCAAAACTGGAGGGCTTGGCATGCATTCACTTTGCTTAATAACTTAAATGTTTTCCAAAGGTTAGGCAAGAAAATTCATCTTCCAAGTCTGAAAGCAACTTCATCATATGAAGATAAGTAGAATCGGAAGGTAGCCTTTGATGCAAAGAGAGGAAAGACTATATTAACTATCATTGCAACTCAACCGTTGAAGTAGGCAGCTGATCTACCTCAGCTCGACCGATCTGACATTAGTCCACCTAACTTGGTAGCCATTCCATTGCATTCTAGCTGATCTATACGTCGATCCTGAACTCAAAAAAGAAGAGAGTAATGAAAAATGGCATTTTTGAGGTATAAGATGCAAAAAAGAATTAGCTTATTTCAAGGGATTAGTACGTGTGGTAGGTGTGTTACCAACTAAATATGATGAAAGGAGAAATAAACAAATGCTCAATGGTGATGTGACCATATCTAAAAAAGCAGAAGCTAAATAGTCTAAATTGGAAAAAGAAGTAGTACAATCTGCTTCCTTAGTAATGTAGTTTCCAAAGCTGAGCAAAGATATGATTAGTTATTTGTGGTCATTATTTATTAAAGCTCATCTCAATGGGCAATCGATCAGTCATGTATTCATTAATGGAGGAGCCATCTTTAGTGTTATGCTAGTCAATACTCTGAAAAAGTTGGGTAAGACAGTTGATAACTTAATTTCAACTAACACGGAGATGATGAATTTCATAAGAGAAGCAACAACTGCATTAGAGATGCGTTTAGTGGAGCTGACCATAGGAATAAAGATGAGCTCAACTGCCTTCTTTTTTATCAATGATAAACCCTCTTATTATCTCCTTTTAGGTCAAGACTGGATACATGCTAACTAATATGTGTTCCCACTTTATACCAAATGTTGATGTTCTGAGATGGGGGCAGGGTGGAAACAGTACAAGTCGATCCAAACCCATTTTAAGTGGAAATGAAGATGGCAAATTACTCCCTATTTTTTGAACCTCTCAAGCTTTCTAGCAACACGTAACTTGTATAATGTCAAAGGAAGGATTTCATATAGAAGAAGTAGTTAAGTATTCTATTGCAACATTGGCATCTTCAAGCAGTCAAGAATAGCCTGCTTCATGGATAGTCGTGAACATGTTTTGGATTTTGAAGATCTTTAAATCCCAATGAAGGTTCCTAGTTTCCAAACACATGATCTCTTGATTAAGTTAAACCTTAGTACCTCACAAGAACCTAAATGCACTTAGGTTAGCTCTTTTCTTGCCGAACTAGAGAGAAGTTTGTTGATCTAACTCATCTAAAAACATAAGGACCATTTTGTTTGGGATTATCATGAAATGCTAGGTCTTGATAGAGGTATTGTCAAATATAAGCTATGAATGAAACCTAGATTCAAGCCCCATAAGCAACTAAACAAAAAATTCAGACCTAACATCATTCCAAAAATTAAACAGGAAATAAGATGGCTATTGAAGTGTGGTTTCACCTAGGTTGCCAAGTTCATAGAGTAGATATCAAACATAGTCCCAATGATTAAGAAGAATGACTAGCCCAAAGTCTGTATAGACTTTTGAGACCTCAACTCGGCAACCCCTGATGATAAATATGTAATGGCCATTACAGACATGTTGGTAGATGCATCAACCAGATTTGATTATTTGAGCTCTATGGATAGCATTTTGGTTATATCCAAATCTTTATAGCGGAGGAAGACATATATAAGACAACCTTCCATTGCCCAGGCGTCATTGGATTATTTGAATGGGTGGTCATGCCATTTAAATTGAAGAATGCAGGAGCAACTTTTCAAAGGGCCATAAATATAATTTTTCATGACCTAATCGGTCAAACAATGGAGGTTTATATTGATGGCCTAGTTATAAATTTGAATAATTTTAGCAAGCATCTAGCCAACCTAGAACAGGTTTTATCTAGATGAGGCACCACAACCTCAAAATGAATCCAAACAAATATGCTTTCGATGTAAAAACAGGCCATTTCCTTAATTTCTTAGTGCATTATAAAGGTATTGAAGTTGAAAGCAACAAGGCTAAAGTCGTGATGGAGGCTCAACAACCCCAAAATAAAAAGAGTTACAAAGCTTGTTGGGAAATATTGATTTCCTTTCAAGGTTCATTATCAATTTGGTTGGCAAATTGAAACCCTTCATAGCTCTTTTATGCCTAATATGGAAAATATCAGTAAAATTCCTTTGAGCAAATTAAGGTGTGTCTTTCAAAACCTCTAATCCTTATGCCACCTAGGATGGGTGTGCTATTAAAACGATACATGCCAGCTGCCAAAGAGTCGATCAGTTATATGCTGGCTCAAGATGACTCCGAAAGCACAGAGTGGGTTGTCTACTGTCTTAGCCAGAACTTAAATGATCTTGACACCAGTGCATTCCTTTGGAGAAACTTTGCCTTTCTCTTTTCTACGCATGCACCAAGTCGGAATACTATTTTCTCTCAAGAGAGATATATATTTTATGTAAGATTGATATAATCCGGTATTTATTAAATTGGCCAGTATTACAAGAGTGACTTATGAAATGGGCGATCAAGCTAACAACATTTGTATTCAAGTATGTGCCACTCTGCGTAGATTTCCTAATTGAACATCCTAGTCTGGGGGTAGTTGACCCTAACCTGGACATGCAAAGCTTTATGGGCACTTAGCCTTGGAAACTTGAGTTTGATGGATCCAGCACCAATGAGGGGGCATACGTAGGAGTGATCATAGAAAACCTAGACAAAGTACAAACAAAGTTCTTAGTTAACTACCACCTAGCCGATCCATTAATCAAGCTGAGTATGAAGCTTTAGTTTTGGGGTTTCAAGCATTGGTGGTTAGGAATATCTAGGTTGTCTACATTTTTTGAGATTCATAGCTCATGATAAATCAACTTATTGGGGAGTACAGGTGCGCTAACTATATTTAATTCATCAAACAGCATAACATGGAAGGTAGGAATTTCTTCACCATCTATAGGTAAGCCTAAAATAAGTGCTATGTCCAGGATATTGGGACTTACTATGCCAAAAGGAAACAAGAATCCAATGATGACTGGAGACCAACACAGAAGAACAATCCTCAACAAAGCTTGATCAAGGCAATAGTCAGCGGTCGAAATATGAATGGCATCATAAATGCCCCCATTCCTTCCATTTGGCCCCGAAAATGCTGTCAACTTGATCGACCCATGCATTGAAGTCTTCCAAAACGTGTGACCAACTTTGAAGCTTAGAAGGCTAAGCTGTTAGGGAAAATTCAGGTCAGTTGAAGAGTAGCTTAAAACTAGGCAATTTGATGAAATTGAGGGTTGCAGAAACCTCTGAGTTGAGCAAGACAGTTAAACCCAATTTACATTAATTTTTTATTTCAGAATAGCAAACGAGAGTCCTCTGGTTAGAGGTAATGGTCGTTTCCTCTTTGGAAATCTCAAAGGTTTGCACTGGGGTTTAATATTGATTAAAGGGTAGCCGAAAAGAAGCTATGGATTTGGGAAAAAATAATAGAGTTTTGTAGATAGGAAGCCGACTTAAGGTTTTTGAAACAGTGGAGATTGCAAAAGACGGGGAAGTTGGTTTTTTTTTTTTTAGTTTCAAAAAGAAGAATTCAAAGTTGACTAACAATCTGTTTCCCAATGGCAACTAAGATAGAACTCTAGGAGATATTTTGTTCTTCAAAGCTCAGTGGACCTCAAAGAACAAAAGGAGGGCAAAGTGTTGGCAATTAAAGTTTCTAGTCAAGTTGGAAAGCCTAATTAGCTGACCCACCAGATAATTAGGGTTATTTAATGGTTGATCAGCTAACCGAGAGGATAGCTTGCCAAAGCAAGGTAGTAGATTAGATGGAGGACATGCTCAGGTTTTTAGGAAGTTGAGTTTAAGTGGAATAAAGTCTAGATTCTAAGGAGGGTTTTTGACCAAAATAGAAGCCTTTTCAAATTGTGCTCTGGAAGGGGGAACGAAATTTGGAACGGGTACCTGGTGGAGGGACCTCGCGTCTGGCAGACACGAGGTCCGCCGCAACCTCGCGTCTAGCAGACGCGAGGTCTAAAGCCCCCAGAAATCCCCACAAATTTCCTCAAACGCATTAAATGCGTGAAGGCCGATGCATAAAAGTTCCACCTCGTGTGTACTAAACACGAGATCTAACTTTCCTCGTCAAATTTTTCATCAAATTGCGTTAAATTCCATGCCAAGAAATTGATGGCAACCTCATGTCTACCAGACAGGAGGTACATCAAACCTCCTGTCTGGTAGACATGAGGTTTGACAATGTGATTTCTAAAAACATGATTTCTCTGCATGGCATTCTTTAACAAAAACATGTAGCAAATTTTTTTTTTTAATTTCATATTAATTCTTTAGCAAAAATATTATTATATGTAGACATGTAATTTCAGCTCTATTTAATTTAATTTTTTATTTGAATAAATGATTATATTCAATAAATTTTTTTATTTAGTCCCCTTAACAGTATAAAATCATAGTTATTTTTATTAAATTTTTAAATCATTTTAAATCTCAATTAATACTAAAATTCAATCTTAATTTATTTTTATCGTCAAAAAATGGCAATAATTTTTAATCTTTTTAATTTATTTTACTATTTATCTTTAATCCTTTAAACATAATATTTTTAAAATAATAATTTACTATTTTTCTAATTCCTTTAAATTTAATTCTAAATTTTAGAGTTTAATTTATTATTTTGGATGCTAAAATTTAATTACAATTATGTATAAAAATTAATTATAATTAATTTTAAATGTCAATAACGTACACATAAAATCGTCAAAACTAAATATAAAAACTAGTCCCACAATGAAATCTTTGACGATGCCTCTGAGGTTGAACTCGTCTTGGAGGTTGTTGCTGAAGATATGCTTCAGGTTGTCCTTCATATTGTTCATCTATAGCGTACGACAGATCTACATCATCCTCAAACTGCCTATACAATCTCCGAGACGGTCCAGTAGATGTACTAGCAGCAAATTCGCCCCCTGAAGAAACATACCTAAAATAAAAAATTAGATGATACGGAGTTAAGAAATTATCGTGATCATTTGAAACCGCTTCACCAGAGACATAATAATCTGCAACTGGTGGAACTGGAATATAGTTATCATCGACCACTACAGGAGCACTTGGCACATAAACATCTTCATCTCCATGCATCGGTGAGTAGCACTGCTTCGGGGGAACTTTCTCAGTTGCAGCCCACCGACGCGCTCGTCTACTGCCCTACTTTATTGGTGGTATATGTCGAGGAACTTTTTGCGGAATCAGATCGGCAGCATACAATCGTCTGGATGGCTCATACTGCATTCGATTTAGATGATCGGATTTGCCACTAGCAGTCAAAGTATGCATGGCAATATCGGACATTCTTCCGATTGCTTGTTACGCGTATGATGCATCATTCTGAGACGCTTCATTACTTATGTACCAGATCCGATGCAGTGCGTCGACCTGCATATGCATTTTCAAGAATATCATTAAAAATTTAAGTCAGAATTCTATATATACTTACATAAATAAGAAAAATGGACTTATGAGTACTTCAGCTACTGAACTACTAAACTAATAGCCCACGAGATTCGGTTGTTGTATGGTAAGATTGCTAATGAACCGCCGTGTGTAAGTCCAATACCACACAAAATAATCAGGCGTAACAACATCTTACCTAAAAGTATGCTGTCCGGTGAGAATATAAGCGTGTTTGTTGATCTAATTAGCACGGTGTAGCGCATTCACCTTATCTCATCCAACACCAGTAGTACGTAGGTCCCACTGATGTAAATTTGACCCTGTGTCAACAATATTCAGAATTATTTGTAACAATCCAAATTGTTGCATAACTCGATCGAGGCGATGTAGCTCAATCGTCTCCCAACACAATAGAGATGTGACAAACGTCCAAATTTGTTGGACATGCATACAATACGAAGATAAAGATGCTAACATGTTCTCATCATAAGGTTATCAAATAAACTACAAAAATAAATAAATTTAGTTTCAAATAATAAATAATAATAAATTTTATTAAAAATTCGATTCTAAATATTTTATCGTAGTAATACATATGTGATTGTGTCGCATCCAATCCAACTGATCTCTAAATGCAATCAGCATGTGTTGGGCAGGACAGTTTCAGTGGACATTGCCATACTACTCCTCTAAGCACATTCGGGCCAATGTTCTCTACCGGGCGTAATCTATCCTGTCTAATAGTGGGAATGTGCACCCATAACTGTGTTTCTCGTGAAATAATAATATTAGAAAAATATTTCATGATTTAAAATAGTTAATTTAATTTTAGATTTAAATTCGCTCCTAAATCAATAGAAGTGGACCACTGATCTGATACGCCGTATAAACAATGGCGTTACACATACAACGATACAAATGAGCTAATACTGTACTACCTCAACTCAGTGTATCAACCAACTCTAGATTACGTATATATCTAAGGAAGCGCAGATGAACTCGGTTCCCGGATTTGTCGGAGAACAAAAATCCACCAAGAAGTTGCATAATACGACACCTTGCATGTTGTGCAACCATATTAGGAGTCACGTGAGCTTAGAGGGGTTGAGCCGGTGTTCTCTCGAGTAAGCTTAACTTCAATTAAGATCCATCCAGGTCTGTACCTATGGGCCAAAAACTAAGGAGCGTGTTACATAAGTCTAGCAGCTCTACCTGCGGGTAGTTGAACCTACGGTCAATAATTGGATCATCCTCCATGCGTAATCTAAAAAGAATTTCTACGTCCTGTAGTATAATTGTGGCCTCTCCCATTGTAAGGTGGAACGTGTGTGTCTCCTGGCGCCATCTTTCCACCAACGTTGTAATCAAAGGATAATCAATCTTCATGTAGGGCAAACGAATAATCCCACCGAACCCAGCTATATTCATAAGTTGCTCGACTCGGGAATCGAATGGTCGAACAACCTAAAAAGCACTGTCATTGTACTTTACAGTGAGGACAATATCTTTTAACTATCTTGCCCAAATATGTGTCGATCTATGTTAACGCTGCAGGGTCAACAAGTTCGGAATAATAGGGCTGGGATCAACTCCGTCTTCTGCAGGGTCCATCAATGGTGTCCTAAAACAAAAAAGTACAATTGTAATATATTATTAAACAAAATAAAGTGAAAATATCATTATTGGTGCAACCATAATACCACAAATTTTATAAACGGATGTGATGAATGGTATTACACACATAAGAAAGCTTTGATAAAACGTATCAAAGAAAAAATATTACATCAATCATATGAATTACAAAGATAGAATATGTAAAATATTTTAACATCAATCTACAATACCATGGGTGCAATTCCTCCTATTACGTCCGTTGCGATAGCATAACCCACATCGAGGAGGTAAATCAGGATTATGCTCATCCATTTCATTCTGAATATGCGCCGTCTGCATTTGACCAGATCGACGATTCTTGAAAAAGTGAGCGTACGGCACCAAGATTAAACCAGGGTCGTGCCAATAATTCTCGTGTGAAATGGGTCTGAATTGTGGCATATACGTTAATCTGTAGAACATTGTTGTGTTTTCGAATGACACGAGATCCCTAAGGTTCAGCCTCAGTTGCTGACATGTTACAAATACGTGTGAACAAGGAATTTTATATATTTCCCATTTGTAGCAACTGCATGACCTGGTATCAATATTAACCTCATAAGAATTATTTTCCTTTCCATACTCACGATGTGCTGACAATACACTGAAAATACCCCAATCCTGATTAAAAGCCAACACACGGTGTTTCTTTCCTTTCGTCTCATTCTTCACAAACTTTGTCCATATCGTCGAAAAAAAGTGATACCTGCTGTGATTAGCCTCCTGCCTATAATCGTTGAAATATTTGACTGTTTTTTTGAAAGAAGACTTAACAATAACCTTAATGGACAGGGCACGTATGCTTTTGATGACACTATTGAATGACTCAGCCAAATTAGTTGTCATATTACCTCACATATGGCCACTATTATAAGCAAACGTCTATTGCTCTTTCGAAATCAAATCCAACCATGCCTTAGTTTAGGGGTTCAGCATACTAATTTCTTCCAGAATCTACAAAAATTTTTGCTTCTTACTTTGTTCCCCGACTACATACATCAACTTTTTCAGTTGATGATTCTTGAACTTTGTATTAAAGTTACTTCGAATGTGTCTAAGACAAAATCTGTGCACTGCCATTAGCTCTTGCCAACTGGGTAGTCGATGAAAGACATTCACTATCCCAACGTATTTGTTGGATATTAAACAAATTCTTTGATCCTTTAGTACATGCGCTATAAGTAACGACAAAAACTAACCTTAACTGTCATTAGTTTCCTCATCAACGACTGCAAAAGTAATGGGTAATATATGATTGTTGGCATCTTGACCAACTGCTGTTAATAGTTTTCCTTTGTATATACCTCTAAGAAATGTCATGTCGACGCTGACCACCGATTTCATGTAAATAAATGCATCAATGCATGGCTTGAAAGCCCAAAAAACATATCCAAATGTCTTCGCACCATTGCTGTCTATGGGTAAGAAGTGTCATGCCACGACGGTACCTAGATTGGCATCTTGAAAGGCTTGCATATACCATGGCAATTGTGCAAATAAAGAAAGCCAGTCATCATAAATCATCTCAATGGCATGCCTGCGCTTGTTCCATCCTTTCTTGTAAGATGGAGTGAAATGTAAAGTGTTATGTCTATGGTTGTTTATCTTGCTGACCTTAATTTTCAGATTATTGTGAATCATTGACATAATATGTTTCGCCATAAATTTGGCTCTCATGTTGCAATGGTTGTCGTCTATTGTCCGAACTAGACAAATGTGTTCTCCATGCCATCGAGTAATTTGCCACAATCCGTAACCTTTTTTCTTTCGCGCATGGATTCTCCGATAACAAGGATGTTCGGGAGTTGAATTTTTGCACTCGGCAACCCAAGATGCCCTTTTGCTTTATTGTACTATCAACTCACGATCCAATCTGATAGACCACGATAGAACTGCCCAAAGTAACTCTTCCTTATTTCTGAACCAAATTCCAATCCTCAAGTCATTATTAGATTTTGACTATACATCCATCCGACTGCTTCCCGTTGCCGTTCCATCGGATTTATTTTCCATTTATTGAGAAGTAGCCAACCTGTCAAGATACATTGAATACGGTGGATTATACAACCGCTCTGGTTCAACAGGTATATTAGTAAGTTGTGGCATTACAGAAGGGTCAGGAACTTGTTCTCCAACATCACCATCCCCCTCGTCCTCCTCGGGAGTATCTTCGCATCAGTTCCATCAATGTCGGATGTTAGTCCTAAACCATTCACGGTCGCCTCTGAAGCACCTACCCAATTAGGCTTTCGAGCAACCTACTCATTGACTGGGGTAATATCTAATGGAATATCTATTTCCGCAGTAGAAAACAAATGTAGGTTGGGCTAGTTTGTATAGGCTAAACATCGACATGAAGTGGAGGCGTAACAAACTCCATCAAAGTTGGTCCGACAATTAGGATATCCGGAACTATCGTAGTATAAAGGGATTGAGAATTTCTTTTGGGGGATATCCAGGATTACTGGTGTAAACAGGTGTAGGCGCATTTAAATCAATATTAGCCATATTCACTGGAGTGGTTGAATTCACTAATTCAGTGAAGGATTCCGTAATAGGTGTGGGGCTGTGTTGTTCTGCAAGATTTGTATCTGTTACATTTTGAATTTGTACCATCTCATGATGAACATGCAGATCAATTGGTTCTCCCTTCACAGTGGATGCATAGTACCACAAGCTTTCCATATTTTCATCATCTATTATGGAAATTGTTGTAGACCTTAGTGCAGCGCCAAAAATAGTATCTTCTTTTATTGTTATTTGCAACTAAATAGTAGACATGTCTAATCCACGAAGTGTACATATTTTGTTGACTAAACCGAGGTAACTAACTCAATTTTTAACAATCAATGCCTTGCGACATGGATCGTTAAAAAAATCGCCATTTGGGGTGCGCATAGTCTCGCAATCCCAATACAACCATAATCTAACAGGTTGTTTTAGTGACATTGTGCCTAAATAAACAATGCAAAAGAATTTTTCTATCAAAATAAATAAATAAATAAAGCACATTGCAACCTTAAATTGCTATATGAAACCAATATCATCATTATTCAGCACATCTCAATCCAAAACAATATATTGTGCTATACAATAAAATATCAATATAAATCAATTAATCGTCACAAATAATCAAAAACCAAATATCAAACAAAATATGATGATTTTTTAACATGGACGTAAAATTATGCCAATCCAAATATTTATTATTCGAATGTATAATATATATACAGTATTTCATATAATATTTAGGATTTGTTTATATCTAAAGAAAAATAAAAATGATATTTTGTTTAATTTTTAGTAGGGGCTCTATTTCTTCTACTTTTTCACTTTTATTTGAATATTTACTAAAAATTACAAATAAATTAAATTATTAAGTTAACCATAAAAGCTAAAGATACGGTTCACCCTTAATTTTTAATATATACTATATTAAATTTTTTCATTTTATTTGAAAATTTGTGCATAATTAGATTTTTTTGTCTAATTATAATTAATATTTTCCTAATCAAAATTGTTAGAAATAATTAGTCAATCATTTTTCCTTTAACTTAACAGTATCTTTTTGTATATCAAATTTTATGCGTAGCCAATGTCTTTTTAACATTTCAACCTAAATTTTAATTCAACAAATCAAAGGAGATTATAAATCAGTAAGTAATTTAGCCAATTATCAACCATACGCAATTTATACCATTCAACAAAACATAAAATACACCAAATTAATAATTTACTCTAAATTTTGATTAAACATATCAAAGCATATTATAAATTAGTCAATATTTTACCAAACATAATATCTAAAAATCCCAATAATTTCACTATAAGTGCACAATCAAATAATTAATTTTTTAATATTAAATTTAAATATATCTATTTGAACAAATAAATACATAAATTAACACAATCTCTATTTTTTCTTAAAAAATAAAACCTATTATATAGAAGTCGCGTGTATGGCTCGGGTGCACAGGCAACAATACTTTTTCTGATTTATAATTCCGACACAAATTTTCGACGGTAAATTAGTGGTGATGAAAAAAAATATATATGATATATAATTTCGGATGACCAAGAGAAGAAAAATGGCTTGAAAAATTTTAAAACTGAGAGAAGAAAATTTGTTTGCTTCTCGTCACTGGAGACAATTTTCTGCTGTATTTGAGAGCAAAAGCAATGTGTAGAAGATGATTGAAATAAACCAATGACGATGAATGAAATGGCCATCGGTTTGCATTGATATTTATAGGCAAAATTTTGCCTTGTGTTTCCAGTGAAATTTTTGCCCTGTGCTTCCCGTGAAATTTATAGACCGATCACGTAGGTGCGCAGCCTTTTTAGTGGAATCTCAAAGATTCCACTAAAAAGGCCACGAAAAGCGGAAAAGCTGGATAAGCTCATGTTTGCCAGATGCGAGGTACGCAAGTGGAAAAACTGAACAAGCTCGTGTTTGCATCGCGTTTGTCAAATACGAGGATGTCCAGCATGGCACATCACATCATCCGCTGTTGTCTGACAGTGCACGTCCCAACAGGCGTGTTGTCCTCCCTTGGCTGACAGTGCTTTGGCATGTCCCTCGTCTCTACCAGACACGAGGTGCAACTCTTCCTCGTTTCTAGCAGACACAAGGTACCTCTCCCACGGGATACTCCAAAATTTGTTCCCCTTTTCGGAGCACAATTTAAAAAGGCTCCTATTTTGGTAAAAACCCATTCCAAGGAAAGGTGTAGGAGTTTTGACCAGTTCAGAAATCCATTCTTCCACTATGATTGCCATGAACATCAAGGGAGACAAGATTATCAAAAATGGTAAAAAGTTGTGAACATGAAGTTATCTAACTCCTTTAAAAAACTCAAGGAAGGTATCCAATCAAGAATTTCCAAAATCATTTAAGCAATTTCTATTTACTTTGTCTTTCTAGAGTTTATGTTAGATTTTAGTTTTATTGCTTTCATTTACATACTACCCAGCTTTTAATTCTAGTTTACGTCACAAAAATACTTCCTCGGAGTAATAGGAATTACTTATACATTAAGAACTTTCATCTATTTAATTAATATAAGAGTGTCTTTTTTCAAATCTCTAGCTTACAATCCCTATTTTCATCCATTTCTGGAATAACCTTCTCCTTCTATTTTTCTGTGTTAGCCATTCTAGCCGATTTTTGCAGGAGTTAGCTTGGCCAGGACAGTTTATATCTGGCCCGTCCAGCCAGCTCTCTATATATATTATTTTGATAGTAGTGTATTATTCCCATTCTTCCTTTTCTAACCCTTTCTTTTCCTTAAAAAAAATTATCTAACTAATTGAATCAAGTTAAATTATATGTATATTTTGTCTGATTTCAAGTCAAACATTTTATCACAATCCAAGAATGTATTAAGATTGCGACTCAATTTATTAGAGACACTTCTTATTAAACAGTAAGTCTTAAGTTTGATTTGTTTTGTGTATCCCTGTGACTATCTTTCATGGGCATTACATTTTCATTCGAATTTCTGCACACCCCTACAATCCCAAAGACACACGAAGAGGAAGAAACAGAGAGAGATGAGGAGGGCTTAAGCTCTTACATGCGTCGCTCTTTTTCTTGTTGTCGTTGCCAAGGATAAGGTGCAAGCAAAAAAACCTTGCTCTCGCCAATGCCCAGGCTTGTGTCAGAAGAAGGGAAAATCAGCATTCCAGTGCTATCTCTACTGCGTCAAACACTGTGACTCGGAGGAAGTTATTCTCCTCTGTTTGCCTTCTTCTACCGAATAATTTTCCAGTGAAATGGTGACAAGATTTTAGCTGTCTAAAACTGTAAACGAAAATATAAAAAGCCATAATCTATCTCATTGGCCTTTCCCAAGGAGCAATTTAGAGCCGTTGTAGTTCACTTACAATCCTCAAATGTGAAGAAACAGCGTAATGGAAGGTAATATTCAAGAAAATATAAAATTTGCTTGATGTCCAAAGAGTGGTTTTTTTCGATCAGTCATTTGCACCAGCTTTTTGAGTCTTTGATTTTACCGCTCCCATTTAGGTATTAGATTTGTGCCATTTAGTTTTGAAGCCCCTTTAAGATAAAAACCTCAGAATTTCAACTTCAAAATAGAGAGTTAAGGTATAAATCATCGACAGTATTAGGCCGCAGCTGGAAAAATAAACCTAAACTATGTGATTTATTTCCTCTTTTTCCCGTACTATTTGTGTAATCTGTTAAAATGTGACTAAAACACAATTCAGCATTCCTAGTTTCAAATGTCCTGTGCCAAGTTTAAGACTGAATAATCTCTATTTTTATCTTTTTCTTTTGCAGCTAATACAAACGGAGTGAAATTGAGAAAAGAGGAGGAAGAACAACTAGCATATCAGACAATGAAGCCAAGCTCAGTGCAATTGAAGAGTAATTAATTGAGACACCGCAATACACGCTGGAGGGGCATCACCAACATAAATCAAAAGCATTCCTTGGAAAACTACCAAAAGAGCTTAAGGGGCAAGGTAGCAAGAAAAAGGAACAACGAAGCAAGAAAAAGGAAAACGGTAGCAAGAAAAATGAACAAGCAAGCAAGAGAAAGAAAGAACAAGAATGCAAGAAAAAGGAACAAGGAAACAAGGAAAAGGAAAATGGTAGCACGAAAAAGGTACAGGATAGCAAGAGAAAAAAAGACACGTACCAATGACAGAGCCAGTCATATATGAGTCATTGAAAGAGTAGGCAGCAAAATGCTCAGAGGGTAGAAAAAGATAGCAAGGTACTAAAGTATGCCATCAGTTTTCCTTACAACTATTGCTTGTGCCATCTTGGCAAAGTTTGCTGGGCCCTGTAGTAGTAAGTGCCTTATTGCACAATTAGCGTGCAGGATAACAGGAAACTCTTTAGTACTAAGTTTCTTCTTCTATTTATAATGCTTCGGCTCTCCCACTTTTGTCATTTCATAAATTGTGGATTTGAACTTTTCATAAAGAGAATAGATAAGCAAATATAAGTCAGGTATATTATCGGAAAATGTTAGCATTGTCTCAGAAACTAGCATACAGATGGAATTCTGATGAACTACCTAATTCATTGGTAGACAATGATGGAACAGGCCCCCTCTCCCTCCCCCATATTTTTAAAATTTTGTATTTCCCTCGAAAAAATTATATATATATTTTAAAGAAATCCTTCTAAAGTCTAAATTTTGCTCCTCTAGAAAAATTTTCTAACATATTATTTTATGTAACTTCTTCCTCCCCAATTCCAATCCCAAGTTTTCAATTTTGTCTCTTTGGGTAGGTTGAGATTCAAAAGCATTTTACCCTAGAGGGTGATAGTATATTGTTTTTGTACAATACACATTTGCAATTCGCCCCTATTGAACTCATATTTTCTTCTGTTTTTTATTTCATTGGGTCGAGTAGAGAGGCGTAGTAGAATGCTGTGAATATGTTGTGGCGTAAAATAATAAACAAACAAGCTTGAAAACATCACTCACGTCGTTGGATTGTTCATTCTTTCTTTTCAACTCTCAGAGTAGAGAAACAATCAGATCACAAACTATGTGGACAGAATAACAGTACTAATAACTTGAACCTAAAATTGCTAAAGAAACGTTAAACTTTGGGTTTTTTGCCAACTTATTGCCTAATCTGCTACTAACATATTGCTTCATAAGTCCATATATTCTTCATTAGTTAATAGCTAAAGCTAACCAGAAAATAAACTAACAGGACAGAAGTTGCTACACCCACTTTACTTTCTTTGCCTCATGGAGGAGGGAGGGGGATATATTAAGCAAAGGATTCAGCCAACTAACCTTTTGCACCACAGCGACAATAAGACAGTTCAAAACTGCAATTTTCACACAAACACAAAAGAAGGTATATGGCTGACTCCGAAACTCACCATAAACCAGCCCCTCACTCACTCATCATCATCTGTGATTCCCAGCATAATACCAACATGAAATAAACTACACTGAATTCCAGGCTTATAGAACAATCTAGCTCTAGTTTATTCAATAAGCATTGAACAGAAGATCCACATCTGCAAACTAATCCGGAACATAACACAACATTTCTAAGAGAAAAGGAAAGAACACGCTTAACAAGCAACTTCATTCATTCCGAAACCAAACTCAAAACTAAGGCTAAACCAGAACCGCGATCAATTCTCCTTTTCTACAGCAGCTTTGGCAGCATCGAGATCCTCATCCAAGAACAAGTCCCAGTGCCCATCCCACTTGATGAAAAACTCTGTATCCTCAATATACCTCACTCTATGCACATCTCCGGCCGGCGTAAACAAGTAATCTCCGGCTACCAAATCATATTTGGTCCCTTTAGTCAAGTTCCAGACTGTCTTGCTCCCATTTACGACCACCAAATCGTGTCCAAATGTATGATGATGCGCCGGTTCCATGCTCCCAGCCTTAAATCTCACTATAGCCGAGGTGGGAGTCTCCCTTATAATCTTCATAGATGCACCAGGCATTATTGCCACGGGATCGAACTCCGAATCAGTACGACTTTTTGCCAAAGAGCACAAAGCGCAAGGAATATCAAAACTATTGCCTTTCAATTCTCCAATTTTAGACATCTCCGAAACGGAAGTATCAAGAAACGACTCGAGATCAGAGGGCCAAGGATTGGAACCCGAAGCAGGACAGGGAGCTTTGAATGGGGTATTGACGAAATTCTTGAGAATATCTTTAGCAGTTTCCGGCTCAGTAGACATACCGGAGACGGCGAGGACATTACAGTTGTTGATCGATCGGGCGTTGACAGCATCGCCGGGAGTGAGGCAAGTTGCAGCATAAACTCCAGGAAACTTGTTAGCGAAGATGCCAACACCAACGCCGGTGCCACAGGCAACCAGGCCGCGAGTTTCAACAACAGGGTCGGGATTGGCAGCGGCTTGGCTGACACGGCGGCCGATTTCTTCGCCGACGGAGTAGTATTTGTCGGTTCCAAGGTCTTCCACATCGATGTTTAGGTTCCGAAGCTCGGCGACGAGAGTGTCTTTGAGCGTACAACCGAAGGAATCAGCTCCAGCGATTATTTTGAGGCAGCGGTTGCCGGATTCTTGAGCCATGGCGGAGTTGAATTGATGGAGAGTGAAGATTAGGGAATAGGGAGTGATAAGAGAGAAGGCGTCCCCCGATGAATAAACAACAATTTTCCATCTACATACAACAATGTAAATTCTGTTTTGCATTTAATACCATTGCCATATCCGTTTGGATTTAAATTTTGCATCTATATTTAAAAAAGAGTTGAAAAATACAGATTTATTATAAAATTTTGATAGTGATAGAATAAAATCTATACAATAAGAAATTTATAACTATTCTTTGCACAAAAATTTCTTCAAATTTCTCTCTTTCTTTTATCTCAATTCTTTCACAAAATTATGGTATCTTTCAAACTTAGAGAATAACTCTATTTATAGAGTTCTTAGTTAGTAGAATACATAATTTTTCACTAATATGAATTAGTGGTGTCTCTACTAAATGATGGGCATCCATAAAAAATTCATAATTAGTGGAACTTCCACTAATTCTCTAATAATTCACAATATATTCATAACACTCCCCCCTTTGATGTCCATCCATTATAGAAAGAATATATCTCGTTAAAACCTTACTAGATAAAAACTCAGTGGAAAAAAAAATCTAGTGAAGGAAAAAGAGTACACTATTCAATATGTCTGTTTATTACTCTCCCTGATGAGATGATTCCTTTAAATCTTTGAATTGATGCATACCAATTTTATATCTCAACTTCTCAAATGTTGCAGTCGGTAAAGTCTTTGTGAAAATATCTGCGAGGTTGTCACATGATCGAATTTGCAGCACATTAATTTCATGAGTAAAGAAGAATTTTGGTGAAATATGTTTTGTCCGATCTCCTTTAATATATTATTCTCGTAATTGAGCTATGTAAGCTGCATTGTCTTTATAAAGAGGAGTTGGAATATTTCTAATAGATGATAATTCACAACTTTCTCGGATATAATGAATCATTGATTTTAACCATACACATTCTCGACTTGCTTCATGAATGACTATAATTTCAGCATGATTTGAAGAAGTAGATATTATAGATTGTTTTATAGAACGCCATGATATAGCAGTATTTTCACATGTAAATAGATAGCCCGTTTGAGAACATGCTTTATGTGGATCAGATAAATAACTAACATCTGCATAACCTATCAATGTTGAGCTGGTTTTATTTGAATAAAATAATCCGAGATCAATTGTACTTTGGAGCTATCAAAAGACTTGTTTAATTCCATTCTAATGTCGTCGTGTTGGTGAAGAACTAAATCTTGCTAATAAATTGACAGCAAAGGCAATATCAGGTCGTGTATTATTAGGAATATATATCAATGCACCAATTGCACTGAGATATGGTACTTCAGAACCAAAGAGTTTTTCATTATCTTCTTGAGGTCGGAAAGGATCTTTATTCACATCTAATGACCGAACGATAATTGGAATACTCAATGGATGTGCTTTGTCTATGTAAAATCTTTTTAGAACTTTTGTTGTATATGTTGGTTGATGAATAAATATTCCACTTTCTAGATATTCAATTTGTAAACCAAGGCAAAATTTGATTTTACCAAAATTCTTAATTTCGAATTCTCTTTTTAAATAATCAATTATTTCTTGGAACTCTTCAGGAGTTCCAATAAGATTAATATCATCAACATATATAGCTAATATCACAAATTTAGAATTAGATTTCTTAATAAAAACACATGGACATACCTGGTCATTTTTAAATCCCACTTTCAATAAATATTCACTAAAACGATTAAACCACATGCGCACAAATTGCTTCAGGCCATATAATGATTTTTGCAACTTGATGGAGTAATTTTCACAAGGATAATGTTTATATGCTTCGGGCATGCGAAATCTTTCAGGGATTTTCATGTAAACATCATTTTCTAAATTTCCATACAAGTAAGCAGTGATAACATCTAATAGGCGTATATATATCTTTTCATGTACTGCTAAACTGATAAGATATCAGAGTGTAATAGCATCAACAATAGGAGAATAAGTTTCATCATTATCAATACTTGGTCTTTGTGAAAAAACCTTGGGTTACTAACCGTGCTTTATATCGTATGATTTTATTATTTTCATTGTACTTTCTCACAAATATTCATTTATAGCCAATAGATTTTACACCTTCTGGTGTTCGGACTGCATGTCCGAAGACTTCACGTTGTGTCAGTGCATTTAACTCCGATTAAATCCCATCTTTCCATTGTAGCCAATCTTTTCTATGCCGACATTAATCAACTGATATTGGTTCAGGATCATCATTATCCTATATAACATCAAGAGATATATTATATGCAAATATATTATCAATAATTATTTCTATCCGATTCTAACTTCTACTGAAAGTGGTATAATTGATAGAAATTTCAATGTTACTTTCATCAACTTTTGATTTTTTGTCATCAAGTTTCTCTTGGTCTTTATCATTCTTTTCATCAATATGATCATCTGGATCATTTACTCCTCTTTTCTTTCGAGGATTTTTGTCTTTAGAACCAAGAGATCGGCCACGTTTCTAGCGTGCTTTTCACTCAGTAGTTATAGGTATAATATTTTGTTCTGCTAGAACTTCAATTCGAATAGGAGCATTTATAACTGAAATATGCGATTTTGTAACTCTTTTGGAGTCAACAAAAGCGTCTGACATTTAATTTGCAATACTTTGTAAATGAATTATCTTGTGAACTTCAAGTTCACATGCGCTTATGCGCGGATCAAGATAATTTAATAATGTTGTCCAAGCAAGATTTTTCTTATGCTGTTTATGTTCTCTCCCTAATTTAGGGAATAATGATTCATCAAAATGACAATCAGCAAATCTTGCTGTGAATATATCTACTGTCAGGGGTTCAACATATATGATAATAGAGGGAGAATCATATCCAACGTATATCCCCTTTCTTCTTTTAGGACTCATCTTTGTATGTTGATTTTGTGCAATTGGAACATATACAACACACCCAAAATTTCTTAAATGAGCAATATTTGGTTCTGAACTAAAAGCTAATTGCAAATGAGAGAATTTATGATAACTAGTTGACCTTATACGTACAAGTGTAGCAACATGTAAAATAACATGTCCCCAGGCAGATGTTGGGAGATTTGTTTTCATTAATAATGGTCTAGTAATTAATTGTAATATTTTAATAAAAGATTCAGCAAGACTATTTGTGTATGAACATGAGCGACAGGATGTTCAACATTAATCCCAATTCACATGCAATATGCATCAAAAACATGTGATGAAAATTCACCAGTATTATCCAAACGGATATTTTTAATATGATGGTCAGGAAATTCTGCTCGTAATTTAATTATTTGAGCAAGTAATCTCACGAATGCCAGGTTGCGAGTAAATAATAAACACACATGTGACCATCGGGATGATGCATCAATTAAGACCATAAAATATTTGAACGGTCCACATGGTGGATCAATAGGTCCACAAATGTCTATGTGAATCCGTTCAAGAAATGTAGGACTTTCAACTTCTACTTTTACTGGTGATGGTCTAACAATTAATTTTCCTAGGGAACATATAGCACATGAGAATTTTTTAGATGTCAATATCTTTTTATTTTTCAATGGATGACCATGTGTATTCTCAATTATTCTTCTCATCTCTAACATGCTTGATCACATATACTACTCACGATATGGAGACATGCATTAAACCCTAAAAATGCCATACAATCAACCAAGACAATCAACTCATGTCAAATGCTAAAAGTAGTAGGATCAGTAAACTTTTGGTTTACGAGATGGTGAATTTCAATTGTACGCATTTTTGCAAAATATAAGCCAGTAGAAAAAGACGACAGTTTTTCTAATACAGATTTCTTACCCAAATTAATTTGAGTAATATAAAGATGTTCAATACAATTTTTCTCATTTGTTTCAATATGATACCCATTTCTGCGGATATATTTAAAACTCAATAAAATTTTCCTGAATTTTGAGGAAAACAGTGCCTTATCAATAGTAATTATTGTTCCTTCAGGCAATAATATACTAACTCTTCCGGAGCCTTCAATTACATTTGTACTACCGTTTATTGTATAAATATTTATTTCTCCAATTTTGAGATAAGAAAAATATTTCTCATTTTTTAGTATGGTGTGTGTAGTTCCACTATCAATAATACATACATCATCATTAACAACAGCCATCTGAACAAAAATATATATATATGCAAACGTAAATATTATTAGAATATAATGAAAAGTCAAACATATCAGGGTGAGACATTAGTTCTTTTGGATACTACCATCACCAATCAAATAGTCTATCCTACCGTCTGGGTGTTCAAAAAAATTCGATACATCCATATGGGTAATATTGATATTAAGATCTTCAGGATTAATATCATCATCCTCAGCATTATTCATTGGATATTGAGAAAAATTTGCTTCAACATTTTTATTGTTCTTTTTCAGTAAAGCTTGATATAATTCCACTAAATACTTGGCTGTATGACAGTTACGTGACCAATGACCTTTCGTGCCACATTTATAACATGTATCCTCATACTTTTCTTCCATTTCTTTTTCTTTTCCCTTATTATCTTTTCTGTTCCACTTCAGGTGACCAGTATTTCTCACAACTTGATTATGACTGTGATAAGAAAAATATTGAGCGTGTCCACGACCATAACCACGACCACGGCTACGGCCACGATTATAACGATGGCTTCTACTGGAGTCAATAGTATTCACTTTTGGGAGTACTGTTGAGCCAGTTGGTCTAACTTCATGATTTCTCAATAATAACTCATTATTTTTCTCTACAATGAGGAGGGCAGTAATTAAATTTGTAAATTTTTTATACCATTTTTTCTCGATATTGTTGCTATAGGACAATATTCGAGGCATGAAAGGTGGAGAATGTTTTTGCCAGCATATCTTCATCAGTAATTTTTTCTCTGCATAATTTTAACTGAGAGGTAATTTTATACATCGCGGAGCTATATTCATTCACGGCTTTAAAATCTTACAACCTTAAATACAACAATTTATACTGTGCAGTGGGTAGTATGACCATCTTCAGGTGGTCAAATCTTTCTTTTAAATTTACTCACAAGACATATGGATCTTTTTCAGTAAGATATTTTATTTTCAAATTTTCATCGATATGACGATGGATAAAAATCAAAGCTTTGGCCTTTTGTTATGCAGATGTATTATTAGTTTCTTGAATAGTTTCACTAAGGCCTTCAACATTTAGATGCATTTCTGCAGCGAAAACCCATGACATATAATTTTTTCCAGAAATATCAAGGGCTACAAATTCGAGTTTAGTAAAGTTAGCCATAGGGATCAATAAATGCATACCTGTCTTCTAGCTTGTATAACGGTAGAGACTCGTGCTTTAATCTTCTGCCTTTTGTAACGGTAGAGACTCGTGCTGATAACGTATTATAAAATTTTGGTAGTGGTAGAATAAAATCTACATAGTAAGAAATTTATAATTATTCTTTGCACAAAAATTTCTTCAAATTTCTCTCTTTCTTTTCTCACACAATCACAATTCTTTCACAAAATTATGGAATCTTTCAAGCTTAGAGAATAGTTCTATTTATAGAGCTCTTAGTTAGTGGAATACATAATTTTCCACTAATATGAATTGGTGGTATCTTCATTAAATGATGGACATCTATAAAAATCCATAATTAGTGAAGCTTCCACTAATTCTCTAATAATTCACAATATATTCATAACAATATTTATTTTTTAAAATAAATATATTTTGTCTCAGTTTTTATAGCTAACATCTCCTATTTAAGAAAAATAAGGAGAAACAATAGAAGAAGCACCTGACAAGACTACTTCATTCCAGCTTCAATAATTTACAAATTTTACTCTTAACCTTTTTAATTGATAAAAATAAGTTTCTTTGTAACAACTTAAAATACGATATTTGAATTTTAAAAGAAAGGACAAATATTTAGCAAGCATATCAATTTAGTACTCAAAGCTTTTTTAACAAAAATATAAAAAATATATATATTGATAAAAAAAAAAGACTATAAATAGACATGGTTCACAGCATTACTCAGACTTTTGCTAATAATGACCTAATTTAAAACCTAGAATAATCATTTGAAATACATTAAATGGTCTTAACGCAATTTGAAAATGCACCATAAATGAATAAGAAATGCATCCTACGCCAAAAGTTCTTCCCTAATTAGGGGTGGCAATTCCCCGGAATAAAGTGGGGGCCGGCTCAGCCCGACTCGACGGAGTCTAGGATTCCCTGATTTAAGCGAGGACGGGACCGGGGACGGGCTTCATTTCTTGGCCCGTCAGGCGGGGTCGGACCGGGGACGGGGATCGCATGATCCTCGATCCGCCCGTCCTCGAATAGCCCGCATAGTATATATAATTTGGAATTAAATATCTAGTGTGTATGTATATATAAAATAATTATATATTTAATGTTTGTATTGTATATATATTAATATTGTAATATATAATGTATATATACACACTATATATGTAATGTATACTATATATAGTATATAATATACATACATATATATATATATATATATATATATATATATATATATATATACAATTAGTAATTAAGTAGATAAGTAAAAAATTTTGCATGTTATATTTTTGTTGTGACTTGTGACAGTGTAATAGAGAATCTATGCGAAAAAAAGACTTTCATTTCTAGCCTCTTATTTCTTTTTAATTTCAAAAAAGAAAAAAAAAGAAATTATCTCTTTTTCTTTTTCACACAAGTTTTTGATTTATCAGAAGGAAAATAGGGGATAGAACTAATAAAGAAGATACTAAAGAAAATAAAAAATAAAGTAGTAAAATACTTTAATTTAGTATCCATAGAAATTAGAAGACTCTATAAATATCTTTATTTTTTTAATCTCCCGAAAAAGATCTAATAATAATATTATTTAATGGACACAGGGGAAGTTAATTGGTTGTGAGTGAGAGAGGAGATTAATTGTTCCTTAAACAAGTATTTCAAAAGATATTCATCTATCTGATTGATTAATAAGTGATAAAAAGATAATTCGTGGTTCAGATACTTAGTAAGAAGGAATAATGATCAAATTCAAATCATGGATTTATCTAGGATCATAAGTGAGAAAATATTAAAAACACTTATATTTTTAAATGTATTATATGTATAAAATATTTTTATATATTATATAAAGATAATAAGTGTATGTGTGTGTATTTTATTTATTCTTATTTCTCTAATATTCTAAATATTATATTTTTAAAAATTTTAAAATAATTTGACTAAGAGTACTTTAGACAAGTTTATTCATAAAAATTATTATTCTTAGAATTTTTTATTATTGTATATATACATATATATATATATATATATATATCTAAAAAGACATTTATGAAATAGTTCAAATTAAAAAAAAAAAGAGAGAAATTGAGAATGGTATTATAAAGTGACATGGATACAAGTTTATCTTTCAAAGCACTAAAGGTCTTGAAAGGCATGAATAAAAAATATTTGGTTTATAATTCTGTATCTAGGTGGATAGTTTATTCCTTTCCTCCTACCTTATATAATCAAAATATTTTTTGTAAATTATAAATTAAGTACTAAAATATTAAGATTTATAAGATACCAATTTAGTAATGTTTTTGCCAAATTAAGAGTTTAAATTGATATTACATAGATATGTAGCATTTCATTTGCTTGAGGGTCATATTAATCTCTCTTATAATTGATAGAGTTTTTTTTTTCTTTGCTAAATTTCATTACATATGGGGTTAATTACTTAATTTGCACACGTCTCTTATTTTTAGACCTTATTTGTTTTTATTTTAAAAAAATTTAAACACAATAATTAATTAATTATTATTATTATTATTATTATTTATTAACTAAATTGTGGATGTTTAGAATAATTACTTATTTTATTACAAATTTTAAATTTATCTATTTAAATTTTAGATTTAAATCTAAACATAGTCTAAATGTTCTTTTTTTCCTAATTTTTTTTTGAAGGACATGATCTAGGATTTGGACTATTTTGTTTTACAAAATCACTAGGTAAACATGAATAGAAGTAATTAATTACCCTTATCTTGCAAATATCACAAAAAAATAAAACAGAACTACAATATAAATATATTTTAATGTGTTTATTAATTTAACAATAGAGATATTATTAAATTGATGAATAAAAAATAAAATAAATAATTTAATTTAATAATTTAATAATAAAACTTATATTTTTATTTATGTTAACTCAAAACAAAAACAAAAAACATAATAAAAAACAGAGCTTTATATAAGTTAATCTTATATTAGCTCAAATAATTAAAAAATACTTTTAAAATATAAAACAAGATAATAAAAAAAAAGATAAAAAATTCTGTCCATTATTCAACCCTACCTAATGCCCATCTTCCTCTTCTGTTATTCCCCACGCCACCGCCACCCTCTTCCTTCTCTTCTGTTAGACTGTTACCACGCCACTGCCGCCCTCAAGCTCTGAGCTTTACATAGATAATCTCGGTCGGCTTCTCTGTTGTTGCTTGTGCCTCCTTCAGTCCTCCGTCTCAGGTTCTCCCATCTCTGCTGTGCCTTCTCTGTTTTTCTGTTCTACATGTGTTTGCTTTCTATGATGCTTGAATCTTGGTAGTGGAAGATTTAATAGTGTACCTTTAACTGCATTTTCTGGATGTTAATGCTGTGTCTAAGCTGCTCTTGCCACTGCATCATGTTGTAATGACTCTGAACTATGCCCGTAAGATAGTGGGAGATGGAGATTCCTAGTTACCTATAGTTTCTTTCTGAGTAATTAGCACTCTTTACCGGTCATTATTGATTGTATGTTCCTTTCTATACCAGGATCTTGGAATCAATTTCATTTTTAGCAATTAGCACGTGGGCAGATTCATTTTGATGAAATTTGATAAGTTGTACGTCTTGTTGTTTATTTCAGAGGAGCCTCCATCACTGTCTCAAATATAAGAATTTGTACTGTGCAATGTGTATATATACCTCTAAACTCTTTTAACTTAGCTACTTGGAAGTGACTTCTCTATGAATTTGTCTTCTAGATATTTTGTTTAACCTATTTACTGACTTCTAAATAAGTTGATTTGTGAAACTCTTTACATTTTGGCTATCCAGTAATTCAATGGTAGATTAGTTTTTGTTATTCCATGTTTAAGATCTTACTATTGGACAAGATCATTAGAGAAATTGGGATAGAAATATGCAATTGGGTAACGAAGTTTGCTATAAAGTGGATGCCTAATTGTTAGTTTGACATGGTCCCTTTCAGTAAGAGGAGAATGGGCTTGACTTAAAACTTCAAAGATATGGCACTAATAGGTTGTTTTAGGCTACAGAAGTAGCTTGTAAATGGATGAAATTGTCGTTTGACATTGTTCTTTTCTGGAAGAGGCAAATGGGTTTAACTTCAAAGAGATGCTATGGATTTGCTGTTTGAGAGTTGAGAATTTCCTACTTTAAGATGAGGTAAGAAACAGTGATTGCCATAAGCTGATAATAGAAATGAGAAAAGAAACGGAAATTAGAAATGAAAAAACAGTTTTGGACTAGAGGTTGTTAATAGAAATGGAAAAAAAAAACAGTTTATACATGTTTCTGTGCAAATTTTGTGAGCCTGCATAAAGCTTTCTAGAATTTCTATAAATCTAAGGAGCTTTAGTGGACAGAACAATCCCTTCCCCCCCCCCTTTTAGAGATAGAAAATTAGTAATAAATTTAGCAAACAGTTTCAGTCTAGATGGAAACAATTTCAACTTAGACAACTAAGTTTATCACAACATTCCCCTTGGATCTTCTGTTTACTCTCAATATTCAACAAGAGAGTTAAATTAGTTGATTCCCTAGATGAAAGAGCAACACAGTT
Organism: Voacanga thouarsii; assembly: GCA_026120185.1. Lineage (NCBI taxonomy): Eukaryota > Viridiplantae > Streptophyta > Magnoliopsida > Gentianales > Apocynaceae > Voacanga > Voacanga thouarsii. The sequence goes on along the minus strand of JANUWF010002256.1, from coordinate 294,638 downwards.
TACTTTTCCAATGATATGCTCTTGTTGTTGGATTTGTTTGCCCTGTCAGATCAATTGCCCATTCTTGCAATCACTTTGTTAACAAACTACTCAAAATATGACAACAGATGGCAAATGAAACCAGTCCCGGGTAAAAAAACAGAGCGCTTTTGTGCTTTTGAGAAGCTTCAAACAAAACAGCTTCTTTAGGCTACTGCTATAATATGATTGGTTTACCCCTCTATTAATAATGTTCTTGCAGAGTTGGTGAATAGTCAACTAGCTTTGTTCAAGATAAAAATATAACAATCAATCCATTTGGAAACCATTTGCCCCACCATGTTACTGAAACTAATATGTTAAAAAATAATTGCATAAATGTGTTTTGTTCATCATACCTATATTCCACTAGAAATGAGGTAACGATTTCTTGTGCTTTTTCTTGTTCTTTTTCTTTCCCCATAACTTTATGTGTTTGTTTTCTATGTTGTCTTCAAGAAAATAGGTGTTTTTATGGTCTTTTTCAGTTTGGATTTGTGAAGTAAAAGAAATTTTTTTAAAGTAAATTTCCCCAACTAGCATTTTTTTTTAAAGAGCTGAATTGCATTTCAGCTTTATTGACAGCCAAACAAATAAGTATTCTGTGAATGTCCACCAGAGAGTCATTTTTTAGAAGTATATTTACTGTGAAATATCTGATTTGCTCAAGAATTACAAGTGTCCTCTCTCAAGATTCAGTTAGTTTAAATGTTCTCAATGGAATATGATATGCATTCAATCTACTCTTATCATCTGCATACCTTTTTTTTTTTTTTTCCATTTTCAAAATTGTGGCTTTAGAAGGAGATGTTATGGTTTGTGGTTACCAATTATCATTATCATTTTCAGTGAGTACTGGTTTGTGGTTACCAATTATCATTATGGGCCCAACTTTGAACCAAATGTGATGGGCCTAACACTTGAAAGCTGCTAGTTATGGGCTGTTCATTGAACCAATTATAATGGGTTATAATTTTTATTTTTCCTGTACTTCCATTACTATTTTTCTTTTTCCTAACCACGACCTATAATTTTTCTTTAACAAATTTTGTTTCTCAAATTTTGATCATTGTTAGTGTAACCTGTAAGAGTGTTGCTATTTCTAGACTGTTTATCAAATATTTCAGCTTTTACATTGCTTAAGATTGAAGCTACTTAGCTTTGACATAATCCATGTAAAATGAGGAAATTCATGAAATTGCCATTGCTATTACACATATACTTTATCATTGTAGCTAGAGTTATTTTTCTATTACTTAATATTCATCTTTTACATATTTGTCTTTTCAACTTAGTAGATGTCACATCAAGATCAAGTTAGTAAAAATTCGGTCAAATTCATGGAAGAAACTACTTCAACCCCACGTGATAGTAGTAGTCCAATGTTATATCCTATGCGACAAGTGAATATAGCAGTTGATGAGAGTATTGAACCTGAAGTTGGAGAATCTCAACAGCCAAAAAGCTAAAGTGATATTGGACTTATTGGAAGGCAAAAATCAGTGGTGTGGAGTCATTTTAAGCAAAAAAAAAAAAAAAAAAACGATAAATAGTAAACAAAAAGCTGAGTGTATTTATTGCTCTCAAGAGCTTGTTGCTGGTGCAAAAAATGGAACAAGACATTTAAATGATCATATGAAATCATGCAAAAAGAGAAAGCAACAAGACATTAGACAAAGTTTTTTAGTAGGGAAGGTAACTGATCCTGCTTCAAATATTACACAAATGTCGACTTATACTTTTTGCCAAGAAGCTGCAAGGAGAGATCTTGCTGAGATGGTAGTTATCCATGAATATCCGTTGTCTATGGTAGATCATTTTGGATTTAGAAAATATTCAAACTCTTTGCAACCTTTGTTCAAGATGATCTCAAGAAATACTTTGAAGAAAGATATCTTAAAAATTTTTGATGATAAGAAAAAAAAGATAATGGCTATATTGAACAAAAATCGTGGGAGGATTGCTGTCACTTGTGACTTGTGGACTGCTAATCACCAAAACAAGTCTTATATAGTGATCACTGCTCATTTTGTTGACAATGCTTGGCAATTGCAACATAGAATTTTGAGGTATTTTTTTCGTTTTAGCTTTTCTTCTTGAATTTGATTGTTTACTATAACATAAAGCTAGTTAGTTAATACTTACACATTTGCTCTTTTTCTTTTTTTGTGTTATTGAAAGGTTTATCTATGTGCCATATCCTCATACAAGTGATATACTTGCTAAAGTTTTAGAAGAAAGCTTCTTTGATTGGAACATTAATAGGAAGTTATCTACAATTACACTTGATAACTGTTCTAGTAATGATGCCATTGTTGAAAATCTTTTGGGAAAGCTTCAACCCAACTCTTTTATGTTACGTGGGAGTTTACTCCATATGCGTTGTTGTGCACACATCCTAAATTTGATTGTCCAAGATGGATTGTCAGTTATACATGAAGAGATTGAGAAGATTCGTGATAGTGTTAGGTTTTGGATAGCTTCACCTAAGAGACAGTAGAGATTTGAAGAAGCTGCACATCAAATAGGTACTCCATGTTCCAAGAAGCTAATTTTAGATTGCAAAACTAGATGGAATTCAACCTTTTTTATGTTTTTGACTGCATTGGCATACAAGGATGTGTTTTATAGGTTGAAACATAGGGAGAGTTTATATACTTGCTTGCCAACTGAAGATGATTGGGTTTTGGCACAAGAGATTTGTGATCATTTGTGCATATTTTATGAGGCCACCCAAATATTTTCAAAAACCAACTCTCCAACTGTAAATTCGTTTTTCCTTACTGCTTTCAATATTAGAATGGAGTTAGAGAAATGGCTTGCAAGTGAGAATCAATTGGAAAAAAGAATGGCTAAAAAGATGGTTTATAAATTTGATAAATATTGGAGAGATGTGCATGGAATTATGGGTGTAGCTGTAGTATTGGATCTATGGTATAAGATGACTTTGCTGGATTATGCTTTTCCACAAATATTTGGTGATGATGATCCTATGAAGATTGAGAAAATCAAGAAGTTTTGTAGTGATTTGTTTTTTGAATACAAGTCAAAAAATGAAAAATCTTCAAGTCAGTTAACAACTTCCTTGTTAGTTCAATCTCTTCAAGATCTTGGAAATCAGTCAACGACAATAGTGAAAAATAGACTTGCTGGATTTTATAATTTTGTAGCATAAAATGAGAATAACTTGCAAGCAAAGACAGAGTTTGATCAATATTTGGAGGAAAAAGTTTTACCATGGGGTACTGGGGAATTTGATATCTTAAATTGGTGGAAGTCAAATGAAACCAAATATTCCATTCTTCACTTGATTGCTAGGGATATATTTTGTATTCTGGCATCCACAGTTGCTTCAGAGTCTGCATTTAGTATTGGAGGAAGAATGGTAAATCCACATCGCAGCAAACTTCATCCAGATACACTTGAAGCTTTGATGTGTGTCCAGAATTGGTTGTGTACTGATATTTGTGCTAATAGTAAAGGTATATATAATAAATATAATTTATGAATTGTGTCATCATTATATTTATATTTTAATTAATTATTGCTTTTATAGGTTCTTCTTTGAATGCTATAGAGTTTGGCTCTATTTTAGAAGACGTGGATATCGATGATGAGTGTGGGGTAATTTTTTTAAAACTTATTATCACTTATATATATATATATATATATATATATATTTGTATTGTTAATTTGTTTTATTAATATTTCGAATAATGTACATATATTTAAAAAATTACTAACAATATTTCTTTTATAGGTGAGTGGAACTACCGAGGTTGGACTTGAATGAAGTTTGGATTTGGCAACTTCAACTTTTCTTGACTTATATTACATTGTATGCTTAAGTGAGGATATTTTTTACATTGTATTGTATGTTGAACTTGGTTATTTCATGCATCATTTGCTTGTTTATGTTTTTAATATCTTGGACTTCGTGGGTTGTATTTCCAATTTGTTGTCTTGGTTTATGTTTTCATTTTGTGGATTGATGTGTGTTGGGACAATTGGACTTGTAGTAGTTGAATCCTCTCTTGTGAAAATAGCATGTCTTTATCTTTTATTTCTATGAGGTTAGGAATTATTTATTTACATGGATTATTAAATTTGGCTTGAGATGTGTTTTATTTAGGGAATATGGTGTTTAGAATTTTTAAATTTGTTGTTGGGTTGTCCCCACTTCCCCACTGGGCTGAAATCGGGCTGAAACCGGGCCCCCGCTTCCTCGCCAGGCTGGGACCGGGGATTATTTTGTCCCTGGTTGGCTGGAGGCGGGGATCCCCGCCCCTCTCCGTGTCGAGGACAGGGGGACTGGGGCTACATGGGGGCGGGGTCGGGATTTCTAATCCCCGGCCCGCCCCCGGCCTATTTCCATCCCTATATGAACCTTCTACCACCGCTGCTGTTGTGCCACCTGATGTCAAAAGCACCACCCTTACCATATAATATATTATCAATTAGGAAGAACCTAAGTGGGTCGAGAAGAGAAAATAAGAAAATGCATGTGCAGGAGGACCAAAACCATGCCACAGAAGGAGTGTCGTGTGTTGTATCAACAATAGAGGGAACGAAAGAGAAATTGGAAACAAAGAGTGCTCTTAAAACAGAAGGGAGGGACTTCAAAAGAGAAAATAAGAAAATGCATATGCAGAAGGACCATAACCATGGCACAGAAGGAGTGTCGTGTCCTGTATTGACAACATAGGGAATGAAAGAGAAATTGGAAACAAAAAGTGCTCTTAAAACGGAGGGGAAGGACTACAAAAAGAGAATGTACCACCATAAAAGCAATTAGCATATCCATTTTCAAAGCAATGCTTTTACCTCTGCGGCTCTATTGCTCCCATCTTCTCTGTCCTCCAACATGCTACTTGCCCTCTGAAAATACTTTCTTTTATTTCAAAATGGGTGAAATTCACTTAAAGTTTTAACACAATTAGAAACCTTAAAAATATGCCCCAAAATTACAATAAAACTGTAGAGGGGAGATAAAGATGAATAGAAGATTTTGTTGGCTAGAAAAACTCTCCGGTTGGAAAGATAAATAGCCAGCGAAAATTTTGAGATGGAAGATTGAGTTTTGCAGTGGCAGCAATCTTAGGGAAGATGCATTCCTGAAATATATTTGTATTTATTCAGGAGGTATTTTTAACGTACGTTGAGATCATTTGAAGAGTTATTTTATTGATATGATAAAATGATTCTTTTAGACTTTAAATTGAACCATTCTTATAATTAACTCGTATTACATAAAAGTATGTAAAGTTATTAAAATAATCAATTATAATTATTAGACTCAATAGGATTTAAAACATTATAATACAATACAAAAATATCCATATATATGTATTTTGATCTTCATAATGATGTCCTTTGGTTGGCACTGTATTCCTTCGAAGGCAATCTTATTTTGAGCCATCTAAATATTGTAGACCGTGCATGATGAGGCAATAGCCTTGACCTTAGTCTGCCAACTCGTTCCGCATTCTTCTTTCTTGAACCACTTTAAGCAACTAGAAAGTATACTCATAATTCTTCAGATTCGAAGCCATGACTTGATATTATGCTAAATAAAGCATATGCCATTACAATGGAACAACAAGTGGTCGGTAAATTCCTATTTAGCTCAGCAAAACATGCAACTGGAATTGTCCGTGTGGAATGGCAAGACATCCTTAGGTCACAATTTGCCTATAGTTGCTAGCCAAAGTATGTTTGGGTGTTGGAAGTGTTAGTCCACAAGTTTTTGACCAAGTGACCAGCTTACTAGGGCGGGACCACTGCTAATGATTAAACAGTCTGCACACCTAGCCACAGATAGGGATGGCAATAGGGTCGAACCGGACCGAAGACAAGAAATCCCAATCCTGCCCCCGCATATGTCCTTATTTCTCCATGCCCGATCCATCCCCGTCACGGGAAAATGAGGAGATCCCCCCCCCCCCCAGCCCACCGGGGATAAAACAATCCCTAGTCTCGGCCTATCGGGGATGCGGGGAAGCAGGGGCTCGTTTGGGCCCAAAAATATTTATAAAGATTAAAAAAAAAAATGTCTCCAATATATTTTTATTCAAAACTTTTTAATTATATAGAAAACTTTTGTGGTGGTTTCCAATAATTCACGTATTTATCATATTACTAGATTAGTAAGAGTAAAATTGATAATTGATAATTGATAATTTATTTCTTTTTTTCCCTCTTCTTTTCTATTTTATTTTATTATATATATATATATATATATATAATATAATATAATATATGTAAAGCAGGCTGGGCAAGCCGAGCCGAGAGCAAGGATCATGCAATTCCCGTCCCCGGTGCATCTCCGATTAGCGGACCGAGGAATGAAGTCCGCCCTCGACTTGTCCTGCTTAAATTGGAGAATCCCCAATTCAACCGGACCGGATCGGGCCAAGTCTCCGGTTTAAACGGGAAAATTGCCATTCCTAGCCACAGACGTCTTTGAAGAAGAGATTAAGGCAGCTTTATGGGATATTAGGGATTTGAAAGTGCTGGAAAACTTGGTTTTTTAAAAAAAATTTTATGGTATTGTTGAGGATCTTCTTTTCGACTTAACTCTCAGAGATTCTACTTCCCTACTTAGGGATGGGTCAGGTTTGAGAATGATTTTATTCCTAATCAAAGTATCCCACTGTCTCTCCCACGTGGATAGGCAAGAATATGAAACAACAAGGACAAGATCGAGATTTCAACTCATTGGTTTGTTTGCTCCATTTATATTGTTAAAAAGTTTGAGTACTGCATGGGTTAGAGAGAGAAACTCTAAACCGCTAGTTTGTCACTAGTGCTGCCTCAATTAACCACTCATCACCAGGTTAGTGCTTCTCTCTTTTTGGTAGTGGATGTTAATGTGTTAACAATAGTATATTTTAATCTAGCAAAAAAAAAAAAAAAACAATAGTATATTTTATATTATATTTTGGTAGCTGATTCATGGTACTCTGCTTATTGGAGTGCATGGCATTTTCGAGATTGTGGAATCCACCGAATGTCGTACTTGGATTTTTTTTGAAAGTTAAATCTGGTTTTATATTTGTTTATGTTACTTGAAGTCGGCAGTGGGAAGATGGATCTTTGATCTATCTAAATAAGTTCTGAAATTATAATATAAGCATAATTAAGTACTAACTCATGAAGAAGCTTAGCAAAACATGTAAAAAGCCCTTGAAATCATTATGAAAATATAGATTATTTAATATACATCATTTACCATGAGTATTTTAGGGGGTCAAGGAAAACAGGATCAGCTAAAACCAAAGTTGTTGGTTTTCATATATGGTGCTCTCCCTCAGCTAAATGCATTGTACATACTTTGTGCAAGCTCTCAATTGAATGAAAAGTGATTGATAAGTGTTAATTAGGCTAAGTTTTTGACATACTTTTCTAGGAAGTTTACTTGTCTTATCTTAATCTTTTGTATGATTTGGTATTTAAATGTTTTATATTTCCATTTTAGGGTTTATTTAAGCTTTCAAACGATAAGAAAGCTTTTCTAATCACACTTAATTTAATTCAAAGTAAAATTAAATAAGTTTGAAAATTTTAGTATACATGGGCATGTATATATGAAGGAATTTGACATTTACAGAGCATGCTTCATTCACGGATGAATAAAAATGGAAGGACAATATAACAGAGTATTGGAGCAGCATGGTGGCGTGAAAACATACTTCTTGGAGCTTTAAAAGTTGAAGAACATGGTTGAATGGCTTGAAGCTCAAGAACAGCTTCTTCCTTGCACGTCCAGTGAACAGCAGTGCACTGCATCCTTTCTTCCTCCAGTGAATGCTTGCTTTCTAGTTCATGGAATATTCCACAGCCTAATTTTCCGGTTGGTGAGCACTCAATTTGGAAGAGAATGAGATGATCATTCTCAGTTTTTCCTTAGCCCTGGCCATACATTTCCCATGCATGGTTTCTTCTGTTATAGAAAACGTGAAGAAAACCGAAAGCCAGGAAAGCTAAACAGCCACGAGAGAGAGAGAGAGAGAGAGAGAGAGAGAGAGAGAGAGATAGAGAGAGAGAGAGAGAGAGCCAAGAGTCATCGAAAAATACTTTTATTTTTTTCCTTTTTTATTTTATTTTATTTTTCTACACAAAAGGCCAAAAGTCATGAAACCAAAAATAATTATTTTGATAAAAATAATATTCTCGGGATTTAATACCCGAATATTATTTACAAAATAAATTTTGGCTTTACATTTAACTCTTCTAAATTGTGTCTGGAAAAATCCTATAGTTTAGGCTATTGGGCTCAAATAATATTTATTATTTTCCTTGGACTTGAAAAGCCCAAAATAATAAAAATTAATTATTTTTCTTGGGATTAAATAAATAACCCAATAAATAATTAATGAACCCAAATGAACAAAAAATAATTAAACTTTAATTATTTATTTTTTGGGATTTAATTAAATAAATAACCCAATAAATAATTAAGTGTTAATTATTTTCCTCTAGTTTAAGTCCCGGTTAATTTTCTAATTATTCAAACTGGACCTAGGCCCTGAATAATTAATTAACCAATTAAACCAAATAATAAATTTCTCTCCATTTATTTTATTTCAGTCCAATAATAAATTAGACTTCTTTAATAAAATAAAACTCTCTCAACTGAGATCAATTTCTCAGCCCAAAATTTAATTAGGACTTACGGGCTATTCCGAGAACCAAAAAGACATATCGCCTTGGCTACTAAAATGACCAAAATACCCCTACTATACAAATAGATGTATTTTGCATTTTAAATATTTTCTAATATCACCATAAGGAAATATTGACCCCAAGGACAATGCTGCATTAGTAAAGTCTTCGACCTACAAGTGAAATGACTAAAATACCCTTCTACACATCGCTGTACATTTAGAGAGGAAGAAGTGTACTAACATCCCTCTAAATGACATTTACCATCCTTAGGCTTCTAGTTCAATGATCTACGACTTCCTGGAGTGTTTCCACTTTCTAAGGGAGCTACCCTAAAGCAAACATCCAAGTCATGTTTCCCAGGGCCCTAGATATTTATATAACCCGGACAACCATGAGAGGCGATATAGTGTAGAAACTATCTTGTACAAGTCTGTCTTAACTAACTAGTCACACATACCCAACATGCAAGTATATTGGCCCTCCGATAGAACCTCAACTATAGCATATCAAAGCATATGCTTCCAACTTCGTCAGACCACCAACTCATACTTAAGTCTTAAAGTACTAGTCCACGCTGTAACAATAGTAGTCTAGGTTTCTACCATATAGTATTTTTTAGAAACCACTACTACAGGTCCTATTATACGTATTTGAAATACGCTTATATCATGAAGTGAGTGGACTACTCACTGGCTAAAGGTAAGCCATTACCCATATGGAATTCATAGCATAATAACCTAAACATGATGAGATTCCCATTCTCATCAATCGATTAAGAACAACTATTTATGTGTTTAAATAACCCATGATCCATACCTTACTATGAAAGACCTTTATTCACATGGATTACTTATTCAAAAACAATGGGTCTGCTCCAAATGAAAATGTACACAAATAAAGAAAATAAATTCACAAACGATTTTTGAAAATAAATTCTTTTATTAAAATATTTAATATTTATATCAAAAACTTAGTCTAAGAGGGCATATTCCCAACAATCTCCCACTTGCACTCTAAGACTAGATAAGTCCATAGGTGCCCACCCCAATGGCGTCTAAGTATCTCTTGAAGACCTTTTCAGCCAAAGGCTTGGTAAATGGATCTACTAGATTATTCTTGGAGGCAATCTGTACCATCACCACATCCTGTCTCTGGATGAAATCCCAGACTAGGTGGTACTACCTCTCAATATGCTTCCCCTTCTTGTGGTTCCAAGGTTCCTTTGAGGTACTTAAGAACATGCTTTACAGCATGCCAATAAACCTCTCCCAGGTCTGACTAAGCCTACGGCAAAGCAGATATCTGGCCTAGTACACAACATGGCGTACATGAGACTTCCCACAGCAGAAGTGTAAGGAATCCTACTTATTCTGTCATTTTCTTCTTGAGACTTAGGACAGTCCCTTGAAGAAAGCGACAACCCATGTCTACAAGGCATTCGAACTCCCTTGCATGAGTCCATGCTTTACTTAGCCAACATCTTGTCAATGTATGCAACTTGGGATAATCCTAACATTCTCTACTTCCTATTTCTAAGAAGTCTAATCCTGAGAATGTAGCTTGCTTCTCCCAAGTCTTTCATGCTAAATTGACTAGATAGCCAAATCTTTGTAGATGATAATGACCTTACATCATTTCCAATTAGTAGAATGTCGTCCACATACAGGACAAGAAAAACCACATTAAACCCCTCAAGTTTCTTATACACGCATGGTTCATCCTCGTTTTGAATAAAACCATAAGACTTTATAGTCCTATCAAAACGAATGTTCCATACTCTCGATGCTTGCTTAAGTCCATAAATGGACTTCTTAAGCTTGCAAACCATATGTTCTTGGCTGTCAGCAATAAAATAGTCCGATTGGGATATATAGATGTCATCACTAAGATGGCCATTTAAAAAATACCATCTTGACATCCATTTGCCATATCTTGTAGTCATAGTGACATACGATGGTAAGGAGGATACGGTTGGATTTAAGCATAGCCACAGGGGAAAAAGTTTTCTCACAATCGATCCCTTCTTTCTGAGTAGACCCTTTTACCACAAGCCTAGCTTTGAAGGTTTCCACCTTCCCATCCGCTCCCTTCTTCCTCTTGTACACCCACTTACACCCAATGGGTTTTATCCCTTCAGGTGAAGCTACAAGATCCCAAACTTAATTGAAGTATATAGACTCAATCTCGGCTTTCATTGCTTCATGCTATAGATTTTCATCGGCATCAGCAATCGCCTCTTTGTATTTAGTGGGGTCATGTTTCTGATGGTCAGAGACCAACTCAAAAGCTTCTCCATACCATCTTTCTGGAACCCTAGACACTCTCCCACTACGACGAGGCACCATTTGTACAGGCTCTTGAGCTGTTCCACAATCAGGCCAGAAGAAGTTGCTTCTGAAGATAACTTCTCCTCGAGTTCCAACCTAGTTGAACCTTTTGTGGAAATACTTTGATCATCCTCTAAGTATCTAGCATTGGTACTAACCAGTACCTTCTACTCCTTAGAATGATAAAAGTAACTTCCCTTTGTTCCTTTTGGATACCCAACAAAATAGCATAATTCTGATCTTGGTTCCAACTTGTCTCCCTTGATCAGTACATAAGCTGGACAACCCTATATCCTGAGATGATTCAGACTTGGCTTACGCCCAGTCCACATCTCATAAGGGGTCCTAGGTACTGACTTAGAAGGCACCAAGTTGAGAATATATGCTGTTGTTTCCAGGGCATATCCCCAAAAAAATACTGGAAGAGTAGCATGAGACATCATGCTTCTGACCATTTCCATCAATATCCTGTTCCTTCTCTCAACTACTCCGTTCTGCTAGAGTGTCCCTGGCACAAAGAGTTGGGATACCATCCCATGATGTACTATGTAGTCCTTGAATTCACCTAGGAGATACTCTCCATCACGATCCGATTGTCAGGTCTTGATTAATTTACCTGTCTGACGCTCCACTTCAGTCTTAAACTCTTTGAACTTGTCAAAAGAGTCAGACTTGTGTCTAATCAAGTAAACGTAACCAAACATTGTACAATCATCTGTGAAAGTGATGAAGTACTCAAAACCTCCTCTAGCTGGTGTAGACAAGGGACCACACACATCAGTGTGAATAAGACTCAGCACCTCCTTGGCCCTTTCCACCTTTGGGATAAAAGACCTTTTGGTCATTTTTCCCATCAGACAGGATTCACACTGAGGCCAATCTTCCAATCTCAATGAGCCCAAAGGCCCATCATGGATTAGCCTCTGAATCCTGGTTGAGTTGATATGACCCAACCTCAGATGCCAAAGATATGAGTCATTGATATTGGTCTTTCTCTTCTTAGTTAAAGGTTCAGATTGAGCGTTATTTGATTGACTGTTAATAGGGTTTAAATAGAATAGATTTTCATACATGTGCCCAGTACATAATATTTCTCCATCTCTACTGATAGAAATACCAGAATAGAAAGATACAGAATATCCTTGATTTATAAGTTTTGCAACTGAAATCAAGTTCTGACGAAAACCAAGTACATATAAAATCTCTATTAAAACTACTTTCTTATTACAATAAAAAACAAGATCTAGCTCTCCCACTACAAGGGCCCAGATTTGTGCTCCATTTCCTACGCATAATCCATGTTTGCCCTTCTTAAGTCTACTTATCTTTCTAAACCCCTCAAGGAGTTACAGATATGATCAGTAGCTCCTGAATCAACAATCCAAGTGGAAGTTGATCCAACTATTAATATAGACTCTAGATAGAAAACATTACTTGTGGGGTTTTTCTTGGCTTGAAGATCTAGACGCTCTTTTTCCAGTGTCCCTTCTTTCCACATTTGAAGCACTTGCCCTTCGATTTGTCTTTGGATTGGGTCTTGGACTAGGCTGCTGCGTATCCCTTCTTTTTTTTGAACTTTCTGGGCTTAGACCTAGTTCTTGAGGAAGAAGCCTTAGTAATCATGGCCATTGAATGTGGCTTCATGACCTTCTTTGCCATCTGAAGTTCCTTCATCAACCCAATCAAACTCATATTTTGAATTGAGTAAAGGAACCCGGTAGAGATTCGAGAACCATATCCACTTGGCTCTCGGTGTCAATGATAGCCCCTAAGATTTTTGCCTCCTCAAAAGCAGCAATCATCTTGAGGATATGCTCCCTCAGCCATCTTAGAGTTTATTATAGTTCGAAGAGCCTCCTGCCTTGCGGGCCGGCTCTTATCTGCGAATATAGTGGCCAATGAATGACTAATTTCATACGCAGAAGCCATGTGCTCGTGTTTAGACTAGAGCACATTAGACATGGAGGCTAGCATATAGCAACGTGCCATTTCATTAGCCTTCTTCCATGCATTTTCAGCCTCTCGCTCTTCGTCGGTGGAACCTTCCCTGATTTCAGGGCAGGTCTCACAAAGGACATATTTATACTCTACGGTTGTGAGTATTATATCCAGGTTCCTCTTCCAGTCCACATAGTTTAGTTCCGTTAACTTATTCTTACGGAGAATAACGACCAAAGGACTAAAAGAACCTCCCACCATTTCTAAAAAATCGAAAAATAAAAGAAATGATTTAGTTTGTGAAAATAAATTTGTGCACATAAATTAATTTGGCTCTTAGGAAAACTGACATAGCTTCTTTGGAAGATTAACAGTTCCATAAGCTAAGTGTATTAACCACCACAAATTAATTTTCCTTCTAGGTAATGATCTAGAGAATAACTCCATCGTGGGATGGCCGTTTTCTCTTATTTCATATTGACATTCCTCGCACTATAACCTCCAACGTGGGCTAGCCGATTATAGTATGTGTCCCGGGTTATTAATTACGTCATTCCATTAGATCTAGATCCTTGTGGTATCTCCATCCTATACGGGTTCACTCCTAGGGTGACGCGAGGGGACCCACAATCTCTAATGAGGATCGTGATGGAAGTCGTGGGGCTGTTGGAACCCCTCTCCCACTTAGTCTTTTAAAATAAAGTTTTCTGGAAAAATATCATTTTGAAATTTCCATTAAGTTTTTCTTTAACTTAAAAATAAAATATTCAAGTCTATCAAAATCTCTATGTCAAGAATTATATCCTTTGAGAGAATTTTCCCATGGACTAATTATATTTAAGTTAAAACTTAATGATCTCAAAAATTTTCCAATTGAAACTTTTCTCAAGACTTTGGTTTCAATTTCATTTAACAAAACAATTTTTCTTGTGCAAAATAAAATAAAATGGCTTTCTATTTTAACTTACAAAAATATCTAAATCCAATATATTTTATATGTCAAGGATTAAATCATTCAAGAAAATATCTAAGGATTAATTTTTGTTCATGTTAAAATAACCATTTAATTTTTTAAAGAAAAATATTTTCCTTGCATAAATATTCCCAAAGACTTTGGTCTTTGAGAAACCACGCACATAGGTACACAAAATAAATAGTATGCCAGAAAACAGTAAACGTTTTCATACTTTTCTATTTTTAAACCTATGTGCCCAAATAATAGAATTAAACACATTAATTAATTAATTAATGATCTTGTTTAATCATAAAATTATTTACTAATATTTTTCATGCAAATGTATTCCAAGAATATAAACTATTGCAAAAATATTAACTTCACCTGGTATGGGTCCTAAATTAAATTTTTTTTTAAAAAAAATTATTTTTTGACTGGTGGTCCACGTGCACCGGATGCACCGGATCTGCGCCCGCATGGCCTGCGGTCCACCGCGGCCGTGGTGCACCAGCTGCACCAGATCACCATCCTCAGCAACCCGCGAATGCTACCCGCTCGCCCGAGAACCCGCTCCGCCTGCAAGTTCACGTGTGCGCTCGCAGCCGCGCGTCCGGGGCCCCGCTGACCTGCGTGCTAACTCGGAAGCAATTGCAATTTGCAATTGTTGTGCGGCGCAATTGGCTCGAATTTCTTGCAATTCAGCTCGGCTCCAAGGCGGGAAAAATGCTGCTCCTCTCACAGAAACAGTGGCGGCTCGGCTCCAATCGGTGGCTTAGGAATAGTAACTTCATCTTCTCCAGCGAAATTCTTCTGCGTTTTCTCTGCGGATCATTCCCTTTGGCTTCTTTGGACATTTTTCATTACAAAAACTCATCCAAACCAAAATAACAACCACCTATACCCATTTAAATTGGGTTTACACGATCAAAACTCAAAAACAAAAAATTTGCAAAATGATCATGCTTCCACTGTGAAGCTTACAGAAACCATAATCCCATACCAAAACAGCGAAGGATCACATGTTTAAGCTCCAAACAATGTTCTTCTCCATTTTTATTAACTAACATGCTCCCTAAGTCAATCAAATTCTTGCTCTGATACCACTTGAAGGAATTTGACATTTACAGAGCATGCTTCATTAACGGATGAATAAAAATGGAAGAACAATATAACAGAGTATTGGAGCAGTATGGTGGCATGAAAACATACCTCTTGGAGCTTTAAAAGTTGAAGAACATGGTTGAATGGCTTGAAGCTCAAGAATAGCTTCTTCCTTGCACGTCCAGTGAACACCAGTGCACTGCATCCTTTCTTCCTCCGGTGAATGCTTGCTTTCCAGTTCACGGAATATTCCACAGCCTAATTTTCCGGTTGGTGAGCACTCAATTTGGAAGAGAAGGAGATGATCACTCTCAGTTTTTCCTTAGCCCTGACCATACATTTCCTAGGCATGGTTTCTTCTGTTATAGAAAACGTGAAGAAAACCAAAAGCCAGAAAAGCTAAACAGCCACAAGAGAGAGAGAGAGCAAGAGTCATCGAAAAATACTTTTATTTTTTTCCTTTTTTATTTTATTTTATTTTTCTACACAAAAAGCCAAGAGTCATGAAACCAAAAATAATTATTTTGATAAAAATAATATTCTCGGGATTTAATACTTGAATATTATTTACAAAATAAATTTTGGCTTTACCCTTAACTCTTCTGAACTGTGTTCGGAAAATCCTATAGTTCAGGCTATTGGGCTCAAATAATATTTATTATTTTCCTTGGACCTGAAAAGCCCAAAATAATAAAAATTAATTATTTTTCTTGTGATTAAATAAATAACCCAATATATAATTAATGAACCCAAATGAACAAAAAATAATTAAACTTTAATTATTTATTTCTTGGGATTTAATTAAATAAATAACCCAATAAATAATTAAGTATTAATTATTTTCTTCTAGTTTAAGTCTCGATTAATTTTCTAATTATTCAAACTGGACCTAAGCCCTGAATAATTAATTAACCAATTAAACCAGATAATAAATTTCTCTCCATTTATTTTATTTCAGTCTAATAATAAATTAGACTTCTTGAATAAAATAAAACTCTCTCAACTGAGATCAATTTCTCAGCCCAAAATTTAATTAGGACTTACGGGCTATTCCGAGAACCAAAAAGACATATCGCCTTGGCTACTAAAATGACCAAAATACCCCTACTATACAAATAGATGTATTTTGCATTTTAAATATTTTCTAATATCACCATAAGGAAATATTGACCCCAAGGACAATGCTGCATTAGTAAAGTCTTCGACCTACAAGTGAAATAACTAAAATACCCCTCTACACATCGCTGTACATTTAGAGAGAAAGAAGTGTACTAACACCCCTCTAAATGACATTTACCATCCTTAGGCTTCTAGTTCAATGATCTACGACTTCCTGGAGTGTTTCCGCTTTCTAAGGGAGCTACCCTAAAGCAAACATCCAAGTTATGTTTCCCAGGACCCTGGATATTTAGATCATCCGGACAACCACAAGGGGCAATATAGTATAGAAACTATCTTGTTCAAGTCTGCCTTAACTAATTAGTCACGCATACCTAACATGTAAGTATATTGGCCCTCCGATAGATCCTCAACTATAGCATATCAAAGCATATACTTCCAGCTTCGCCAAGCCACCAACTCATACTCAAGTCATAGAGTACTAGTCCACGCTGTAGGAGTAGTAGTCTAGGTTTCTACCATATAGTACTTTTTAAAAACCACTACTACAAGTCCTATTCTACGTATTTGAAATACGCTTATGTCATGAAGTAAGTGGACTACTCACTGGCTAAAGGTAAGCCATTCCTCATATAGAATTCATAACATAATAATCTAAACATGATGAGATTTCCAGTCTCATCAATCGGTTAAGAACAACTGTTTATGTGTTTAAACAACCCATGATCCATACTTTACTGTGAAAGACCTCCATTCACATGGATCATTTATTCAAACACAATGGGTCTGTTCCAAACAAAAATGTACACAAATAAGGAAAATAAATTCACAAACGATTTTCGAAAATAAATTCTTTTATTAAAATATTCGATATTTATATCAGAAACTTAGTCTAAGAGGGCATATTCCCAACAATATAGCCATGTGGTTGCCCATGTACAATTACCTTTTAAGATTTTCAAACCGTAAACTTCTGAGAGGTACAAGGTTGAGTACACATGCATTTAGCAATCTGTATACAACAAACAAACAAATAAATAAATAAACAAATAAATAAATAAATAAATAAATAAATAAATAAATAAATAAATAAATAAATAAATAAAACTAAATTTCCTAAGAAACTTGAGGTTAGCTACATGAATCAATACAAGACTACATATGGTCATTTACATAAATTTTCTCCTTCTACTTCTTTGTATCCACCGTCATACTTTCATCCAAATTTAACAAAGACATATATCTTCTAATGACCTCCATCTATATCATCTTTGACATGTCTCTACTTCTGTCTAATTTATCCTGTCTCCATCCCTTAATTCTCCTAATAGGAATATCCTTCGGTCTTCTCTGTATATGTCCAAACCAACGCAAGTGGCTTTCTTTCATCTTATTTTTAATAGATACCATTCCCACTTTTTTTTTTTCTAATGGTCTTGTTTCTTACTCTATTCTTTCTAACATACCCACCCATCCACCATAACATACGCATCTCAACTACTTTCATTTTGTAAATATGATATCTTTTAACTTCCTAACATTTCGTAGCATATAGCAAATCAAGTCTTATGGTTGTTCCATAGAACTTTCTCTTTAGGCTCAAAAGCTTATTACAATCATAGAGAATACCAATCGCATTCCTCAATTTCAACCAACCCGCCTTAGCTTGGTGTGTAATGTCACCATCAAGCTTGTTATTTTTCTGAATATTATATCATAGATATTAGAAGCAGTCATCTATTGATATAACGTTGCCATCCAAAGATACACTTTGAACTATATTTCTACTAATACTGACTTGCTTTCCATATACTCTATTTTACTCCTATTGATTCTGAAGCCCTTAGATTCCAACATATGTTGCCATAACTCTAATTTAACATTTACATCAACTGTAGTCTCATCAATTAGCACAATATCATCAGCAAACAACATACACCATGTCACAACCTCTTGTATAACACAAGTCAACTCATCCATAATGGTCGCGAAGAGGAAAGGATTAAGTGCTGATCCTTGATGTATCCCGATAGTAATAAGAAACTTTGCAGTCACTTCAACACAACTCCTTATACATGTACATGTTTTATCATATATATCTTTAATGAGGATAATAAATTTTTGTGATACATCTTTCTTAGTTAGCACTCACCAAACTACTTGTCTAGGCATTTTGTCATAGGTTTTTTCCAAAGTAATAAATACCATATGTAGATCATTCTTTCTTTTCCTATAATATTCAATCATCTACTGTAATAAATGAATTGCCTTCGTAATGGAACACTCAGGCATAAAACTAAATTGACTATCTAAAATCTTCACACTGTTACTTAATTTGTGTTCAATCACTCTCTCGCAAAGCTTCATAGTATGACTCATGAGTTTAATCCTACGGTAATTGGCACAATCTTGAACTTCCCCTTTATTCTTGTACAGAAGAATCATAGTACTCTTCCTTCACTCTGTAAGCATCTTATTAACTCTATAGGTTGTCCTAATTTTTGTTATAAATGAGCCAAATTGGGCTATTTTGATAGGCTGTTTTGGTCTCAAAGCAATACGGTCAGAATAGTGCCATCAAGGGCCATTCAAAGCACAAATAAGACATAATCTTAGTAGATTAACACTTGAATTCCATCAATTATTTATTAAAGGTTGACAATTCCAAGACTTCAAGAAAATAAGTTCTTTATTTTATCCTTCTTTAAATATTATTAGTTTTATTTGTGTTATTATGAACTAAATTGTTTTCATTTAGATGGGATGAACCTAAAACTTGATTTGTTAAGACAGTTTCTTTGATTTATTAAAAAACTCAAGTTTTCTTTTAAATTATTCATGATTTATATATTGTGTTGAGTTAAGAATTGTCTATGTTTTGATTTAACGCTTGATTTTATATATAGATTGAGAAATTATATACATGAATAAATAATTCATGAACAATATGAGTTCTATGTAATCTTAAAGATAGGATGACACAAGTCTTTTAGGTTATAGACAAATTTATTATAGGAAATCACAGAGTTAAGTAATGCATTCTAGGAGATTTAGTTTAAAAAGTGATTCCACTCTATGAATCTAGGGATAGAAGTTATATAGTTTGAGAAAATATATAATTTAGTTTAAGAATTTCTAGTGGTCCAAGATATTAGGTTAATTATATCAAGAATGTATCCTAATATATAAAGGTCTAAAGGAATTCTACATCTAGACGTCATCTATCTATTTATTGCTTATCTCTCCGGGATATTAATTTGTTTCTTATCTAGTTGTTATTTTTTGTTTAATTAGTTGTTTTGTATTCATTCACTTGATTAATTATTATCAATTAGATAATAAGAAGAAGGTTAGTACTAGTACTTGTAATCCTTGTAGGATTGACACTCATACTTACTAGTAAACTACAAAAATAATAAGTGCACTTGGGGTTAAAATCTATAGCGTAGAATGTGGATACCAATGATCTTTATCTAGACAGTTGTGCTGTTTACATTTTATTTGTTGTTATTTTCTATCATTCATATTTCATTCATTTCTGTTTTCAACTGCGACCATGACGAACTAACTCTAAACAATCAAACAAATATTAGGCAAGGACGTGTGACTTTAGCTCAATCTTAACAAGGTCACAAGCATCACAATTAATCTTACAAAGTTCAAAGACAACTTATGAGAGTTGGTATCAGAGCAAAGAAAGTTAGGATCAAAGCAAATGGTAGTCACCATCCATGTAAGAACTAGAAATGAGCTCAATTGACTTTCAAATTACCATAAAACAACTAGCAGTAGTTGTGCAACAACAGAGAGGAGGCTATTGGAACCTTAGACCCTAGCTTGAATCAGCCAGTATAAGAGGACCTTAGTTGAGGTGTGACCATAATTGAGGAAATAGATTCAAAATATGAGAATTTGGGACATAATATGGTAAATGAGACAAGCACAAGTGAGCCCAAAATGGAGATAGTTAGACCACTGGGGGGAGAGGATACGATGAAGACATGGTTAGAGGCGCTAGAGGCTATCATGAACAAAATCAAATCCATTTACCTAGGAGAGAGCCAGATGGACTGTGGATCACTACTAGCACATGTAGAATTCATGAAGATCGACATGGAATGACTTGGTAGCCAAATATAGGAAGTTGATAGTGTATTAAGAGAGGTGATTCCTATGATGTAGTCTCATGAAATTAGGCACGATTAGTATGATATTACACCACGAGAGGTACACATAAGTTAAAACTAATGCCTGTGCCATGAAAAAGATTCTCAAATTAGCCATGACATAGGCTAATGTTAAGAAAAGTGTGTAATAGGTATGATACGAGCTCTAAATTCAAAAGTGAGAGACCAAAAGTCTTCAAGAAAGCAAGAGATGCTAAGAAGGTAGAAAATTTCTTTTTTTACCTCGACCAGTGCTTCAAGGGGGTTGGGATGACTGAAGAGACCTTAAAAGTAGGCAACATAGTCACATACTTAAAGGACAATGCTAAGCTATGATGGAGAGTTCAAGTTGTAGAGATGCGAGCCAGATGGCTTGCCATGAAGATGTGTGAAGAGATGAAAGTTGCCATAAAGAAGTAGTTCTTTCAATAGAATACTAAATATGCTTCGAGATAAAAGCTTAGAGAGTTATGACATACAAGAATGGTGAGGGAGTATGTTAACTCCTTCACCATATGTCTACTCTAAATAATGGACATGTTGGAGATAGACAAGCTATGTAGTTTTATAATAGGATTGCAGCCTTAAGCCAAAAATGAGTTGAACAAATAATAGGTGTAAAACATGAAAAAGGCTATAGTGATTACAGAAAGCTTGGTGGATTTCCACTTAGACCCTTGAAGGATTAGAAAAAGAGCCCTCAAAGTGTTAGTAAGGGGTATGGATCTAATTGTCCCTAAAGAGGGAAAAACAAGGCTTTTAAGCAGTTTTTCAAGCCTTATCCAAGTTCAAGTGGGGGAGACAAGACGTCTATTTCAAGGAGGGATAGAACAGGCACTAAAAGAAGGACAGGTGGGTAGATAAAAAGAACTTTTTATTAAGGTAATTGCTGAAATTCCTTGACAATACTAAAGATTCATTTTTAGAAAATTACAAAATGTGTTATTAGTAATGTTTGACGTAAGGAATATTAGCATTGTGTCGGGAAAAGGATTTTAGAAGATCTAGGTAAATTTATTCTAAAAATTATATCATGAAGATATGGAATCCTATTGGAATTAAAACCATAAAGATTTGGAAGCACTTATGTATGATTTTTAGGTAGTCTCTTAATTTAATAAGAAATCAAATATTTTATTATAAATTCTTGTATAAACAAGCCCAAGGAACTTTGATGGTAAGACACAATAGAGAAACAAGACTAAAAGAATTATTTAGAAGAGTGGATGAGAGCGATAAAGAGATCTTTCATGAAAATATTTCTAAGTGTATTGAAATATATAAAACTTGAGAGTTTTCTGGTTTTAATTATCAAAGTATGATTAACAATTCAAGTTAATTGTTCTGTTTACAACATATTATCAAGAAGAACTTAAATCATCCTTATTCAACTTAACTATCTTTCTAGTGGAAAGGTCTTGGTGTCAAATTCCATCGTGTTGCAGCAATAAAAGATTGAAAGAAGTTCAATCAAAGGAGTTATGTTCAACAAAGATCTTCAAGAGTTTGACACAAAGAATATTGTGTGGTGTTCTATTAAAGTCTACTAAAAATTATTCGATGATTGAGATGAGTGTATTCCTATAACTTTTGTTAAAATTTTAGTAGATCTTTTTCACTAGATCAAGCCCCACAGAGGTATGTTTGTTATTGTTGAACTGTATTAACAATTTACTACTATTGAAGTTTTTATTTTTTTATGTGAAACTAATGCAATATTAATAGAAAAGTTTAATAATAATACAATAGATTGATAAACTAAACCACGGGCCTCAAATGCTTCTACAATGGACTACACTCCTATTAAAAGTATATTAAAAAGGCCCTAATAAATGCATTCTCAGAGCTTAGAACCTTGAGCAAAGTCATAAAAGTTGCGTTGGATCCTAGCAGAATCTAAAGTAGTGATGATGAAGATGGTGCCATCAGAGTACTAGCTTATACTTGTTGCATGGTGAGTAAAAGAAGGAATGAGAGAAAGGTAAAGGAGTTGCACAAACCCCAACCACAATATAAAAATCCTCAAAAAGGGCTAAAGTATTTAAAAGACTGATGTTCATAGACATCCAAATGAACGATAGGTTCATTCGATTGTTGGTGGACATCTGAGTAACCCATAACTATTTGGCCAGTCTAGATGTGGGGTAATTAGGCTTGGTACTGGAGAAGGGTACAAGTTAGGTAAAGGCTATTAACTCGGTTTCACAACTAATTGTGAGAGTTATTCATACAACAAAGGTCAAGTTGGGACCAATTAGAAGCACGACTACATTTACCATGGTGAGGATAGATGATGCCATGCTTATTTTTTACATTTAATTTCTGAGGAATTTCAATATTCTCGTGATTCTATTTCTAGAGTACTAGTGGTATTGAGAAATATCCTATGTATCATTCCTGTGGTGGACTCCAAAGGAAGCAGTCCCAATTAAAAGTATGGGTTGATGACTGCGTATTAATTAGGTAGAAGATGTAGGGATGATGCAAATTGAGCTTTACCGAGAAAACACAGTCTAAGGCAAAGGATCTTGCAACTCAAACCAGTCACTCGAAAAAAGCTATGTTTATTAAATGGCAAGGCTAACAATGCTAGGTGAAATAGGCTAGCAGTGCAGCTAACGCCAGGAGTTTTAGGAGCTTCAAAGAGAAGATAAAAGTGAGGATGTCACCAAATCAAAGGTGGGAGAATGTTATGGGCCAACTCATGGTGGTCTGGATATATGGGCATAATCATGCCCTTGCTTAATCTCAAAGCCAATAGGACCAACAAAACACTTGCATGTCCTTGGCTTGTCCAGGAAACTAGAATGATCAAACGTTCCTAAGTATATTTGGCCACCTAGCATGATCTGACTAAGCATACATAGGAATGTGTATGCCTGTGTTAAAGATTTCCTATTCAAACTTGAGAATACCTATATGCCCTCTTGTTGAAGGTCAGAATAGACCATCCGACGTCAAGATAAGAAGCCTAAAACTAGCTAGAAAGCCAATGACTGATACCCAACTAGACTTTCATCCCAAATGCCGAGCATCTAGGATGCCCATACTTAATAGCATTCCTAGTGCTTAGCCAAGATAACCGATAGACCATCTTGGTGACCAATGTCGACTCCCTCTATTTTCTTGTGTATATTTGTAGATAGGGTTTTGTTGTTGTTGTTGTTTTTTTTTTTTTTTGGTTAATTTCCTAAGGCCTCTAGGGTTATACATGTCAAATTTCATATACTAACTCTTTGTAAATAGTTATGTAGAAAATGGAGAAAATTTTCACCCTACTTGGAAAAATGATATCTACTATTGTCATTTGGGAAAATTTTACTATAACTATTATTGAGGGTGAAGAAAACAAGATTAGATAGAAAGTAAAATTGTCAATCATCGTCTATGGTGTTTCTCTTTTCCTTAACTTGTTGTAAATACTTCATGCAATCTCTTAATTGAATGAAAAGTGATTTATATTCAAATGATTATACCATTTACATTCTATTTATTGTTGTTTTTTTGTCATTTAGGATTTGTTCATTGCCATTTTCAGCTATGACTACTGCAAACTAACTCTAAACAATAAAACAAATGCTAGGCAAGTTAATGTGACCTTAGCTCAATCTTAGCAATGTCACTAATATCATGATTAGTGTTGAAGAGTGAAATGATGACTATAATAGTGACCAATGCCTAGAAGCTAGGTTGTGGGTGCCATAAATTGTACAACACCTAGGTAGTTTACTTAGGCCAACTGTAGGCGGTGGGTTTAATTGTTAGTGAGGTAACAGTCTAACATTTTTTATTTTATTTTATTTTATTTTGTAAAATTATTTAGGGTACTTTGGTAATTTTTTTTGTCTTGTTCATTTAATGAGTTTATGTTTTCCAATTTTTTTTTGACAATTCCGAAACAAGTTAAATTATAATTCCTAAATTGTTAGAAATTGTAACTTCTATGAAATTGAGAGATTAAAACATTTGAAGCTTTACTTGAATTAGAAATATAATTTTGGGAATATGCCTTATTTTTTTGAATTGTTTATTTTTATTTGAATTATTCCACATCTAGAATGATCAAGGGCTTTAAGAAAAATGAATTATTATTATGTTTGTTCATTACGGTGTAACTACTAATTTAATTAAATTTAGTGTTATATTTATTATTAGAACAAACAATTTCGGTGACCATTAAATTATTTTAAAATTCAACTTTTACCTTCCGACTATAAAACAAATGAAACTTTCCTTTAAACTATCAAGTTGTCCTAATCCATCATTTCTTTCAGTTAACCAATGGTCAATCCTCATTTTTGTTAATCACATGACATGAACATGACCTTTTTAGAGATATTTAAGTAATTTTGCATAATTCTTTCCTTTTTCTTTTTTTTTCCCCCTTTCTATTCTACTTCTTTTCTCCTTCTTTATAGCCATTGGTGGCCTCCATTGCCAAATCAAAGCATGAAAAAATAAAGAAGAAGAATGAAAGGAGACTCTAATTTGATTTGGTGGGAAAGACGGTCCCTTTTGTTAGAAACAGGGTACCTACGAGCACAGACAGAGCAACTCAACTGAATTGAACAAGCACCGCCTATACCCGACCAGGGCTCTAACAATTGCAATTATCAAATATCAACAATGCCGACAAGGCCACACAGTCCAAATGTAATGTAACTAGACAGAATTCAAACTTAATAAATAAGTCAGTAGTATACCTGAGAGACTTGCTCGCGGTTCTACCAGAACGTTCCTAGCGCTGGCACTCCTCTGGACAAGCTGCGCCGCAACGTACTGTACTGTTGACCGAATCACCAGTCTAATACTGGTTTGCCTTCAAGAAGCTATTCGCCCCACTCCGGTGCGATGGGTACAACGACTCTTCTTGCAGGATAAGACGGTCTCAGATCACTGTTGACGCACACCAACTGTGATCCCCTCAGTTCACCGGTCCCGATAAGGCAAAAATTATGGATCGTGGAGAGAGAACCGAAGCGGCGAATTTTCTCGCAAGAAGCAAAAAGCACGAAAAGGGATTAACCCTAATGGCGGCTCTGTTCCCCCTTTTAATCTTGCCTTAGGAAAATTAAAACCCAATTCGGATTAGGAAGCCCTAATTCCCTTACCAGATTTTATGTTTCCTATTCATTTTCAAGTTAGAGTTAATTGGACTAAATAAAAATAGAGGATCGTGAAAATATGGGCCAAGGCTAAGCCCGAGCCGAGCCGGGCGGGCGGCACGCGCGTGTGGCATCCTCCATACCTTGGGCTTTTCTATTAAGTCTATAGAAAAGCCTTTTAGTATATAAAGGCTTTCACACTCCTCTATTTTTCCCATGTGGGACTCATGTCTAACATGAGTTCCCAAATGGTTAAACACCCAACTTTAACAACATTTAATTATGGATTCCCACCATGAAAATGGCTTCTACCACAATCAAAACAATCTCTAACATGTCAAGAACAATTCCCATTAATTGTTTTAGGCTAACTAATCATAAGTTAAAAATTATTAACTCCCAAAGTTGCCATTTTCAACAATCCCCCACAAATCCATAGTTAAAGACTATTCAAGATTTACATAACCTGCTTTCGATGATAGTACCTTCTGGTTTGAACCACTACCTAAGTTATCCAACTTATGCCCCCACAGGAACAGATGGACTTAAGCCTTGAATCTGAACCTTGAATGTGACGGCGTCTATTGGTAACAACAGACTATCGGCTATGGAGATAATCTTTAGGGTTGACACGTTATGGCTATGTGTCCTGATCCTGTCTCATGAGTGAATTCAGAGAAAACCCAATTCCCTTTAGTTGCGGCCACACAACAACACTCGCATAGTTGGCGATCTCCAAGGATGTACTGCTAGCATCCTGTCTAAAAGACTTGATCCCATTCAGAGTCAAAACTCTTACTCATTGCAGTAAACGCACCACAGGCTTTCAGGGAAAGGACCTAGATACAAAGGTATCAGAATTGGTGCCCAGATTCACTCAAACAGCTTGTTTATACCACATTGAACTGCCTTGTGGGATCTCCACTTGGTCAGTTGGGTTGCCACTGTAGGTGAATCATTTCTGGGTTATCAGTCCCATTCCCAACCTGGATTTAAGGAACAATGATGTTTCAAGTCCCTTAATTAGGGGGTCTGCAATGTTATCTTTAGATCCAACAAAATCAACAGACACCACCTTTTTAGACACTAACTCCCTTATAGACTTAAGTCTAACTTGGATGTGTCTCTTAGTCTTTTGATTATACTTGGTACTCTTTATCTTTGCAATTGTGGTTTGACTGTCACAATGCACAGATATAGCAGTAACGGACTTGCTGATCATTGGCAAAAAGGAAAATAGTCCATACAGCCATTCAGCTTTCGTTCCAGTAGTATCCAAGGCACATAACTCAGCCTCAAAAGTTGACTGAGTTATCAAAGTCTGTTTACAAGACTTCCAAGCGACTGCTCCGCCACCTAATGTAAACACATATCCAGTGCAACCATTGCTACCAAATTTCTTGGCTATCTAGCTTGCATCACTATACCCTTCAAGTACAGTAGGGAATTTCCCATAATGCAGCCCAAGGGAAACTATTCCCTTCAAGTACCGTAGTACTCTATCCAAGGCCTCCTAATGAGTCCGATTTGGACAACTTGTATATCTTGCCAGCTTAGATACAGAAAATGAAATATCTGGTCTTGAGCCATTCGCAAGATATTGCAAGCTCCCAATAATTTGAGAATATCTTAATTGAGATACAGGAACTCCACTTTCATTCTTGAACAAAGCTACAGAAGGGTCACTTGGAGTTTTAGCAATTCTACAATTTTGATACCCATATTTCTCAAGAACACTCTTAACATAGTGCGTTTGAGAAATGGTTATCCCCTCAGTTGAGCGAATCAACTTTAGGCCAAGAATCACATTTGCTACTCCCATATCCTTCATCTCAAACTTACTTTTCAAAAATGATTTAGTCTCATTAATTATCTCAATATTGGACCCAAATAGTAAAATGTCATCCACGTACAGGCATAGAACAATACAAGCATTACCTTTAACCTTACAGTAAACACACTTGTCATTCTCATTTATGTTGAAGCCAAATGATAAAATTATTTTATCAAATTTTTCATGCCATTGTTTGGGTGCTTGTTTTAGACCATATAGGGATTTAATAAGTTTACAAACTTTCCGTTCATTTCCTTTGGCTACAAATCCCTCAGGTTGATCCATATATATCTCTTCTTCAAGATCACCATAAAGAAAAGCTGTCTTCACATCCATTTGGTAGATGGTGAGACCATATATGGAAGCCAATGCAATTAGCACTCGGATTGTAGTCAAACGAGCAATAGGAGAGTATGTATCAAAATAGTCTATTCCCTCTTTCTGTCTAAACCCTTTGGCAATTAATCTGGCTTTATACTTATCTATGGTCCCATCTGGTTTAAGTTTCTTCTTAAATATCCATTTACATCCAATTGTACTGTACCCAGGAGGGAGATCTACCAATTCCCATGTCCCATTGGAGACAATAGAATCCATCTTACTCTTGACAGCTCCTTTCTAATGCCCTGCTTCTGAGGAAGCCATAGCTGCTTGAAAAGTCAAAGGTTCGTCATCAACATTGTAAGTGACAAAGTCACTTCCAAAGTCCTTGACAACCTTAGCTCTCTTACTCCTTTTAGATTCTTCCAATTCCTTAATTTGAGTATTGGGACTATTTGGACCTGCCCCCACATCTTTCATCCTTTCCACATGATCAGGAATGGAATTAGATGTTAAGGCTGAATCTAAAGTAGAAACATCTTGAGGCAAACTAGTTTTCATGGGAAAAACATTATCAAAGAATGTAGCATCACGGTATTGAATGATAGTGTTACAATCTATACCAAGTATTTCGGACTTAATTACCAAAAACCTCATGGCATAGCTTGTTTCCACATAACCAATAAAGATGGCATCAACAGTCTTTGGTCCTAACTTCTTCCTTTTATGTTCAGGGATTAGAAATTTTGCAAGACAACCCCACACACGGAAGTATTTTAAGTTAGGTTTCCTACCTTTCCAGATTTCAAATGGAGTTACCTCTTTATGTTTATGAGGGACTCTGTTCAGAATATGGCAAGCCGTATTCAAAACCTCACCCCACATATACTTAGGCAATCTAGAATTCAAAAGTAAACTGTTGATCATATCTTTAAACGTTCTATTTTTTCATTCAGCAATCCCATTAGATTGGGGAGAATAAGGGGGTGTCTCCTCATGAATTATGCCATTGCTTTGGTAATATTCAACAAATGGATTAGATCCATACTCTCCACCTCTATTCGATCTTAACCTTTTAAATTTCTTGCCAGTTTGAGTTTCAGCTTCGTTTTTAAATATGAGAAACTTTTCAAGTACTTCATCTTTATGTTTAAGTAAATAAACATAGCAATATTTACTGCAATCGTCAATAAAAGTAATGAAGTATTTCTTATTATCCCTAGTCAACAAGCCATTGAATTCACAAATATCTGTGTGAACTAAATCAAGTATTTCTGAATCCCTTTCAATTGAATGATAGGGTTTCCTGGTTGTTTTAGTTTCCACACACATTTGACCTTTATTTTTCTTATCAATTGAATGTTTAGGGATCAAGTCTAAATTCATCATTCTTTTAACAGAATCTAAATTTAAATGTCCAAGTCTACTATGCCAAACATCAATGGATTCAATAATGTGCACTATAGGATAAACAGAATTCTCAATAGAAGAAGCTTTATTCAAATCAGAAGTAAAAGGTTCAACTCTTAATTTAAATAAACTATCTGACAATGCCAACAAAAGAATTGTAGTGCATAATCACTACTTTATTACATTTGAAAGTAAATTCATAACCCTCTCTAACTAAACATGAACCACTAAGAATATTCCTACGAACTGTTGGAACATGTTGCACTCTATGAAGAGAAAGAATATGCCCTGAAGGAAACTTCAAGTCCACGCGTCCAATCCCCAACACATTGGCTGCAGTTGAGTTCCCCACCTTCACAGTTTTTCCTTTAATAGGCTGGTAAGACACAAAAAACAATTTATCAGCACAAACGTGCACATTTGCTCCAGTATCAACCAGCCATTCAAGTGGCTCATAAATAGTAAAGACTTCTAGGTTAACAGAAACATACCTTTCATCATCATTGGAAGTAGTGATGCCAGTCTCAACCTCAATGGTACAAATCTCAGCAAGGTGAGTACTCAAATCAGCCTCCGCTTGAATAGTATCCTCTACCACCACATTGACTTGTGCTTCAGAATTTGATCCTTGTTTAACTTTGGGCTTTTTAGACGGACAGTCCTTAGCCCAATGTCCAACCTGACCACAATTCCATCAAGGTTTGTTCGCTTTCGATTTCTTCTTGGCCTTGCCTTTTGTCTTGCTTATGTTTTTAGAGTTTGAGTTAACCCCCACATTGTGAAACCCCAGTCAAGACCAACCTTAGAGTAAGGGGGTTGGGATGCATATCATGCTTTATTTCATGATTAAATATGTTTTCATATGATTTCTATGTGCTTTGAATTTGATTTCATTATCTTGAAGTTTTGTTGGTGAGTGATGTGTGAGAGGGGCAAAATGGTAGTTTTTGCCCGAGGTGAAAATAAGGAGATTGCTTGTGGATTGAATAGGAAATAGTTTTTCTAGTAGAAATAGCAACAAGAGTTGTTGTGGTTTAGTGGTTAGAGCCTTGGAATTAATTCTTGAGGTCTTGGGTTCAAAGTCCATCATAGAAGCTTTAGCTTGAGTAAATTTTATTTTGCTTGGGAAAGGATGGTTTCGGCCTTAAGGGCCTAGATTAATGTAGTGATGATGTTCTAGGAGTGACATGATAGAAATAACCTTATTCCACTCCTTTTACTATTCTCAAAATTCTTATAGGGAAAATCATTCTTCCTTGATCTTTAATTTTCCTCAATTCTCAACTCATTAGTTTGATCAAGATGTTCTAGCCTTTTCCTTTCCAGAAAATTCAGTAAAGTACTGAGGTCTTTTAGGATCAAAATGTCTTGGTAAAAGACTCCTTATGGTCTGAAAAATATGGTAGCGTTGTGGGAAATTTCAAGAGGAAAAATCCCTCTAGTAAGCTTGCTGAAATTTTCCTCTAGCTTAGTTCATCTTTCTTCATAGAATGAGCTGGAATTTTCCAGCTTGTTATACCTTCAAAAGATCGAAATTTTTAGCTAACATTCCCTCCCAAATGCTACCAGAAAAATTGTCTTTAGAATCAGTTTGAAACCTGAAAGTTCTTGTCAAATTTCGGACTGCTCAAGCTGGAGCAAAACAGGAAAAATTCCTGTACGAAAATCAGTTTTGAGAGCTCAAAACTAAGCTGTTTTCTCCCAGATTTTGTGCAGCACCTTAGCCATGTTTTTCCTCCATAAAGAAGGCTGGAAACTAGCCTTGAATACCTCTGAAATCCCCTTCAAAACTCGCTGCAAAATGGCTGGAAGTGGCAGTCGAAATTCTGCCCAGGAAATTCCCTATGCAGCGAAATTTTGAGCAGGAAATTTTTCCAGCTTGTTTCCTATTTTTGTTCCAACCGAAACACCAGCCCTAATCTGTCAAAACCTCCCTTAAACCTCCATTAACAGAGCTCCATTGTTTCCCTGGAGCTTTTGCACGAAATTCCATCAATAGCTGTCCAAAAATCTCTCAAACAAATCCCTGCAATTTAGCTTGATTGGTTTCCAAAATTTCAGCCATCTTATTTAGCAACCTTCCATAATATTTTGCTCAATGGACCAGACTTCTTCTTCATCATTGTACACCCTACTTTTGGCCACCATAAGCCTCCATAAGTCAGCATTAATTCCACGAAATTCTGCTCAAACAATCAGCCATGGCAGACTTCAAAGCTATCCAAGCAATCAAGATATTCTTAGGATATTTACTTTCCAAATTCACTTCCTAAAAATATTCTACCAAGATTGTAACAACTAACCTTTCCTTTTCCCTTCCAAAATCACAGAAACAACTCCCTAAACCCTACTGAAAATCGGCCAGCCCCTCTCCCACAGAAAATTCAGCAGCTACAAATCCTTTCTCTCTCTCTCTCGCGCGATTTTCAATAACCTCAAGAACACACACACACACTACACCAAGAATACCTACTTCTTCTCTACACCTAATACCCCTCCAAACCATCTCAAACCCTCACGAAAATCTCCAGATTGAGTCTACTCATTGCTGTGAATCCATCAACACCAATATTAACATCAAACTCCTCCAAACATCTTGCTACTTCGGATCCAAGCAGAAATTTCTGGACAAGAACATCTTCAAGGTAAATTCACTCTATCAACATCATCCTCATCAAACTTGATCTCTAATGAAAACCTATATGAATAATCAGACTAATGACTTCTTCTTCTTCTCTCTCTCTCTCTCTCTCATGGACCGAAATTCCCTCTCTTGGCCGAATGGACTCTTCTTCCATGACCATGCTTTCGCCACCTTTCTTGAACAAGATTAGCCATCTAGGAGTTGAGATCTTCTCTAAACTCTTTCAAGTCATTCATCAATCAAGTAAGTACCTTCAATCCTCTTTTTAAAATTTTAGAATCATGTCTCTAGGATGATGTTGTGAGAAGATGATTGGCGATGGGATTGAGTATGTGATGTTGTTGATTGAAGCATGAGTATATGTATGATTGTGAAGGAGATGGGATTTATGCATGGAAGGATTATATTGGTGGATTGAATGATGAGTTGAGGCTTGATGCATGTCATAGGTAGTATTTGTGATGAAGCATGCTAGAGATTATGTCACTATTGGTGAATAGGATTTATATGCATGATTAGATTATTGAAGCCATGATCATGTTTATGCTAGTAGAGGTTAAGTCATGTCTTAATAAATTTAGATCTATGTCTATATGCAAGATTTGGATGATTTGATGAGTTGAAGGATTGTGCATGTTATTGATTGTGGTTGGCCATAGAATCTTGATCATGATCTAGTGGTCCCTAAGCTAATTTTATTTCATGAATAAAATGTTTAATAATAATTTTTGCTAGAGAATTTCGAAAACCCTAGGAAGGGTAGATTTGGAATTATTATATATGTAAAGGATATTTTAGTCAAATAAATAATAATTTTTCTAAGAAATAAAATAAATAAATATTATTTAAAATAAAGAAATCAATTAAAGCCTTTATGAAAAAAAAAAGATTTATACTTAGTAAAATATTTACTAAAACAAAACTCTTAAGGATTTACTTATTATTTTCCAAACAAAACTCATTAAGTTTATTCTCAATTAATTTTAGCTATCAATTATTCTCTAACAATTAAGTTATTAATAAATCACTATTTTACCTAATACCACCTATAACTCGTGATCAAATAAACTCTAAATTGTCCTTAAAAAGATTTAAAATTTCAACCTATTAGGATTCACTTCCCAAACCATTAATTATTTTAAATAACAAATTAAACTTAGCTTATAAACCTACTTATTTATTATTTTGCCTTAAAGCTTGGGACACTAGGATCATGGTAGTAGTGAAATGAGTTGATTTAAAATTGAGGAAGTGGATTGTAGCTTGAATCTGATTAAGATTTGTATTTACCCATGTGGGGTTAGGTCAGCTATTCGAGACCTTGTTGTTGTGAGCAAGAATCAGGTAAGCTCCTGCATAAAACCTATCGATGTGAAATGTTTTCCTTATGGCAAGCTAAATATGGAGTGTATGGACACTCGTTTGTTTGAAGGCAATTGAGGGTTGAATTTGTTCTTATTTCCAATACTTAAATTATTTAAAAGTTACTGAGCAGATTTTCCAAACTTAAAACTCTTTCTAAAACTGATTGTTCCCAAAACTTTGGAAACCCTCAAATTACTATTCTCGTGAAGAGCAATGTTTTGTTCATTTCATCCCAAGTGGGAAACGTCGTTGAGTACTCAATAAGGATGGACAACTAGGACTAGTCTTTGAAGGGTTAGGGTAAGTCTCTCAGCAGGTGGCCACCTCTGAGGGGTGAGTCCTTCCCGGATAAGATGCCAGTTCCAGTGAGTCATGCCGGTCCGAGCTAGCAGTTTGTTTCAGTCAAGTGACTGTGTTTTGCCGGAATGGACACCCAGCTGTTGTTTGGGTATAGAGAAGGAGGAGTATCTTGCCCAGTAGGCCGGTCACCTACTTTTGTCAGTCTGCATAAAGTGTCGGCATTCTGACCGGTTATGGAGCCCAACGTGTGGTAACCCATATCCCTTTCTTTCGACTGGTTGATTTCATTACTTGTGTATGGCTAGATAAGCCAAAACTCCACTCTTACTTTTGACTAATGCTTGATGCTTGCCAATATTTCTCTTATAAAAGTTTCACACTCTGCATCCATGAACTGATTTCACCAAACACCCAAAGCACACACGGACTTACTAAGATTTCTGTCTCATTACCTTTCTATCATGATTTCAGGATGATCCTGCTGTGGAGTTGAGTGGCTAGTAATATCTGCTTGAGAAGAGAATGTGTCTTTGATTTTATGTACTGCTTTGGGGAGACGAGAGTGAATAATTTTATTTATGGTTTTTGTTTTGGGATTCATGGATTTATTCTTGAAATTTCTTTGGGTTGTAATAACTTTTTAAGTTAAATATTATTTTTATTCCGCAATTTATTTGTGTGACCTAGTTATAAAGATCCCTTGTCCTTTAGACAGGGCGACATCCCCGGCCCTGGCAGGCCTAGGCTTCGGGGGGTGTTACACACATTCCTCTGATTATTGCTCTTCTTCCCAGTAGTCACCACATGGACATTAGACTCCACAGGTACAATATGACTATTCTTTCTATGTTGCTCCTCAATGAATATTGATTTCATCAGATCGTTTAGAGAAATTTTCTCCGTCTTGTGTTTGAGGGATATACCAAAGTCCTCCCAAGACTTAGGAACTTTCTCTATCACTGACATCACTTGAAACTTCTCAGAAAGTTTCATATCCGATTCATGAAGAGAATGAATAATCAATTGCAACTCTTGAGTCTGTTCAGTCACAGACTTACCCTCAACCATCTGAAACTTCAGGAATTTGGAGACATAATACCTTTCCAGACCTTGATCCTCGGTATTATATTTCCTATCCAGTTCATCCCATAGCATCTTTGCTGTGTATGAATTAGAACAGTAGACATTAAAGAGAGCATTTGACAATGCTAACAGTATTGCCCCTCTGCCTACATTGTTCCGTTCATCCCGCGCAGCAGTCTCAGCTACTCTAGAATGCCTTTCAGTTGGTATAGGCCTGTCTACCTGCACTGCTGATAATAAGCCCCTCATGGTCAACCAAATTTTCATGTGTTGTTGCCAACGCTTGAAATTCTGCCCTGGACTAAACTTGTCCGGCAAACCATTGAAGTCAACCAAAGGCTTATACGTAGCAGATGCAGTACCTGACGAACTGGCCATTGCACACACACAAATAATTGCAGAATAACTTCTTGAAGACTGTTAGAAACTGGGTACCTACGAGCACAGACAGGCAACTCAACTGAATTGAACAAGCACCGCCTATACCTGACCAGGGCTCTAACAATTGCAATTATCAAATATCAACAATGCCGGCAAGGCCACACAGTTCAAACGTAATGTAACTAGACAGAATTCAAACTTAATAAATAAGTCAGTAGTATACCTGAGAGACTTGCTCGCA
Organism: Voacanga thouarsii; assembly: GCA_026120185.1. Lineage (NCBI taxonomy): Eukaryota > Viridiplantae > Streptophyta > Magnoliopsida > Gentianales > Apocynaceae > Voacanga > Voacanga thouarsii. Next base: position 259,663 of record JANUWF010002256.1, on the reverse strand, counting down.
GTTCTATCAGAACGTACCTAGCGCTGGCACTCCTCTGGATAAGTTGCGCCGCAACATACTGTACTGCTGACCAAATCACCAGTCTAATACTGGTTTGCCTTCAAGAAGCTATTTGCCCTACTCCGGTGCGATGGGTACAGCGACTCTTCTTGTAGGATAAGACGGTCTCAAATCACTGTTGACGCACACCAACTGTGATCACCTCGAAAATCCCCTCAGTTCACCGGTCCCGATAAGGCAAAAATTATGGATCGTGGAGAGAGAACCGAAACGGTGAATTTTCTCGCAGGAAGCAAAAAAGCACGAAAATGGGTTAACCCTAATGGTGGCTCTGTTCCCCTTTTTAATCTCGCCTTAGGAAAATTAAAACCCAATTCGGATTAGGAAGCCCTAATTCCTTTACCAGATTTTATGTTTCCTATTCCTTTTCAAGTTAGAGTTAATTGGGCCAAATAAAAATAGAGGATCGTGAAAACATGGGCCAAGGCCAAGGCCAAGCCCGAGCCGGGCTGGGCGGGCTGCGCGCGCGTGTGGCATCCTCCATACCTTGGGCTTTTCTATTAAGTCTATAGAAAAGCCTTTTAGTATATAAAGGCTTCCACACTCCTCTATTTTTCCCATGTGGGACTCATGTCTAACATGAGTTCCCAAATGGTTAAACACCCAATTTTAACAACATTTAATTATGGATTCCCACCATGAAAATGGCTTCTACCACAATCAAAATAATCTCTAACATGTCAAGAACAATTCCCATTAATTGTTTTAGGCTAACTAATCATGAGTTAAAAATTATTAACTCCCAAAGTTGCCATTTTCAACACCTTTTGCTGTTATCTTATTCGCAACATTCCTATTGCCTAAATAAATATCATAGCATGCTCAACAATCAACAAGAAGGAATCCCTATAGATTTACATATAGACTGATGTCACACTGGATAGAATGGTCTTAATGACTAATAATTTGACATAATCATCTCCCAGCTCATGGCATTTGTAGATGGATTCTACTATTTAGTTAATAGTTTGGCATTAGGGTTGCCAATAGGTCACACTTCCAGTGGAGATAGTCTTGGGTGATATATTTCTGGACAGCATCGATTGCAGGCTTAGTGATCTCGTGCTTGCTGAAGGAGGCACATTGATGAGAGGGCTGTGAATGAACTCGAAATCAGATAGCCCCATGAGGACACCAAGGAGGGAAGATGAAGTTTTCGCTTGGTACACTTTCTTAGCCTAATCTTGAGCTCTAGCTATGATAAATTGATTTTCCTCTTTTGTATGTTTTGATTTTTGTTGGCAGTAAATGGAAACTATAACAGCAAAGCTATTGTTGCAATCGAAGAAGAAGACAAAAGGAAGAAATGAAGAAAAAATGAAAAATAATAAAGGAAGAAATGGTTTCAAAATAAAAATAAAAACTTTATATTTTAATAATAAGTCGTAAAAAATTACTAAAAAATCCTTAAAAAGTCACTTGTGTATCATATCATTAACAAAAATAAGGGTTGATCGTGGGTTAATTAAAGATCGAATATGAACGATTTAAGAGTTTAAAGGGATGTTTCACCTTTTTTTTTTTTTTCATTCGAGTACAAAAATTAAATTTTGAAATAATTTCAGGGTTACCAAAATTGTTTTCTCTTATTATTATTGGGCCTGTAAGCCCACATTCATTTGTAAATTATATCCTCACCTTGGCATGCCAAGCATATTTGATATTCTTGCAGAAGTCCATTAAGATAGGGAAACGCAATTAAATCACGGTAGTTGGAGTACAAAATAGGTCTTTATTTTATTTCTTTTTAGGTACATTTCTTATATAATAATATGAATCACCTAGAGTTTCAAATACCCAATTGCTGTTACTAGGATTGGGTCAATCAAAAGTTTATATTCATTTTAATTTATTTATTTACTATTGATGAGTGTATATGATTTAGATGCATAAAAAATAAACTAATGCATAAAGTCAAACATAAATAAAAAACCATAAAATCTTCCAAACTAAATACGTTAAATAGGGAATCATAGCCAAGCTCTCTACTAAATAGAATCTAAAAGATCAATTTATGTATTTGTTATAATTAGGATACACAAAACTAATGTTAATTGTGAAAGATACTCTTTCGGATTTTATAGGGCACAAAGCATCAATTGCACCTAAACTATTAAATATATATATATATATATATATATATATATATATATATTTTATCTTTCAACTATTAAACTCATTAGGTTTGCCTTCGAACTATATGAAAGTAGTAAAGTACGCTCCTCTATCCATTTTAGTCATTAGAAGGCTAATAGAATTAGAGTTCAAGTATATTTTAGTTACTTACATTTGTCCATTTTTTTTTCTTTTCTTTCATTATTTTGGTTCCCCCCCCCCTTTTTGCCATCGTGAGTACCTAACATTGCACACCATCTTCTTCTCTCTTCTCCTTCAACACTCTCATTATCTGCTTCTTTCTTATCTTCCTTTTGATCTTTCATAGAGAAAAAGAAGAAAGAGCAAGAGGCCACACAAGCAATGCCAATGTTACAAATTCAAAATCTACTAGCCCCATCATTAGTTGTCATCATCATTATTTCTTTTCTCTCTTTCACTATTATTGCAAGATCCTCCAATAATTCTCAAGTCAAATGCAAGAAAACCTGTGTTTCTGTAAACTATAATTTAATCGAGATTAGATATGGAAAATATTGTGGGTAGAGAGGATGCTCAAGAGACAAACCTTGCAATGATCTTGATGCTAGTTATAAGATTCATAATGAATGTGTCAAGAAACATGGTCTACATTATGTGTCATGAAAGTTCAAGAAGTGCATAAAGAAAATGTAGAAATGAGGAAATATTTGATTTTTTAGAGACAACCTGTAACACCCCACTACCTGTAACCTGAACACTTCATACTCGGTGCCGTATAGGTACTGTCGCCATTTTTTTAGAGCGAACACAATGGCTGCCAGCTCCAGATCATGAGTAGGGTAGTTGACTTCATGAGGTCTCAACTTTTGAAAAGCATAAGCGATCACTTTTCGGTCTTGCATCAACACTGCTCCCAATCCTTCTTTCGAGGCGTCGGTGTACAGCGCGTATGGTTTATCTCCCTCTAGTAAACTCAACACAGGTGCCGTCACTAATCTTCGCTTCAGCTCTTGGAAGCAATTCTCACATTTTTCACTCCAAACAAATGGGACATCTTTCCTCAGCAATCAAATCATAGGCGATGCGAGCGTTAAAAATCCTTTGATGAACCTGCTATAGTAACCAGCCAATCCCAAGAAGCTTCGAATCTCGGTGATGTTCTCCGGTTGCTTCCAGTCTGACACTGCTTCAACCTTTGCTGGGTCTACTTTGATTCCCTCATTGGTCACTACATGACCAAGAAATGCTATACTGTCAAGCCAGAACTCACACTTGTTAAACTTGGCGAAAAGCTTGCCCCATTATAACTTCAAGAGATGTTTTCAACCCCATTTCCAAATCTGGCATACTCTCAATTCCCCGGTTGGGTGACTGCATTTGAGTCGTCTCAACCTCCGGTGCCACAGGTTCTGCCTCCGGAACCCTTCTGCCTGATGGGGCTATACGACTCTTGGGTGCCATGCTAAACCATGCCCAGATGATGAGTGTATTCATTTAAGTTTAAAACATTTTGAGCATGCATTCACATTTAGGTTTAAGTAAAAGAAAATCATATGCAAGTTTTTGTGTAAAGAATTGCATAAAAATTTTTCAAACCTTAGAGTACTCCAAGTACTCTGATTTGCATAAATTTGGAATCAAAGAAGTAGCAGAAAGGAAATCCTTAACATAGAAGTTCATGAAAAGCAGTATGTAAAACATCCTAATCATAACAGTTCTTAGCCCCACTAGTCCTCATTAGAATCTTTAAGATCAGCCTCATACAACCATCCCCTAGAGTTCTTAGAAAAGTCTATCCCAGCCCCATTGGCAAACCCCTCCATTGGCTTATTCCCTGGTGGCCTAGAACTCTCCTCGGGCTCAACTTAACTAGGTGGAGGAATGAAAGAAGGCCTAGGTAGAAACTCATAATCTATTTCCCCCGGGTCATCACTATCTGCCGATAAATCCACTATGGGACTAGGAGGGTAGGGAACATGCTCCACGACTATCTCCTCATCTTCACTGTCAAAACTTATTTCTATCACTGGGATTGGGGGTGGCTCATGGATCGGGACCTCATCATCACTGCTATCTTCCAAAGGAATAACTGGCTAAGGAGCAGGCTGAGGTACTGGAAGGCCTTCTGGGTAGATAGGGATAGGAGGATGCCATTGCTGACCTTTCCTTGCAGTTCTAAGCATTCTAACCATCCTACAGTATATACAAGATAGGTTAGATAAAGATTTGAACTTAAATAAATAGAACATATACTATCAATATTTGCCTAAACCTTGGCTCTGATACCACTTGTAACACCCCACTACCTAGGCCCAACAAGGTCTGGGATGTCGCCCCGTCTAAAGGACAATAGGTCTTTATAATTACGACACATAAATAAAAATAAAACAATACTTTAAAAATTAAAACTTATTACAATCCAAAAATTCAAGAACACATCTGAAATAAAATTGTTCACTCTCAACTGCCAAAGCATTACATAAAATAAATCAGAATATCTTCCAAGCAGGCAACAACTAGCTACTCATCCCCACAGTAAGATCGACCTGAAATCATGGTAAAAAGGCGATGAGATAAAAATCTCAATAAGTTCGTGTGTGCTTTGAGTGTCCAGTGAAAACAGTTCATGAATACAAGGAGTAAGAACTTCATAAGAAAAATACTGGCAAGCAATAAATAATGTTAAAAACCAGAGTGGAGTTTTGGCTTTTCCAACCATACATGAATAATAAAATCAACCACTCAAAAGGCAGCTATGGGTTACCACACATTGGGCCCCATAACCATACAATGGTCAGAATTTCACACTTTGTGCAGACTGACAAAAAGGTTGGTGATCGGCTTACCGGATAAGATTCTCCTCCTTCTCTACACCCAAATAAAACCAGTTGTCCATTCCGGCAACACACAGTCCACATGACTGAAAACTGCTAGCTCAAACCGGCATGACTAAATAGTATTGACGTTTCTCTAAGTTGAGTTCATCTTCTGGAGGTGGCCTCCTGCCAGAAGACTCATTCTTACTCTTCAAAACTAATACTACTAGCCTACCCTTATTGAGTACTCAACGATGATTATCCTACTTGGGGAAAAAACTGGTAAAACATAACTTTACTTGAAAATGGCAATCAAGGGTTTCTAAAGTCCTTATCAAAATCAATTTTAGAAATAGTTTGGTGTTTGAGTAAAACTGCTTGTTGATTTTCAAATAAGTGGTTTGATTGAAACAAGAAAAGAAACTATCCTTAACTACCTTTACCAAATCAGTATTCATATATTTCGGGTCTAGCTTACCATAGTAACCTTTTGCAACAAACAAGTTTTATGCAGGAGCTTACCTTATCCTTTACTCGAGATAAAATAAAGATCTCCAAAAGCTGACCTAACCCCACCTGGGGTAAACACAAGTCATAATTAAACTCAAGCCAAAATTCACTTTCATAAATAATCCTAACTCAACTTACTACAATCATGACCCTAATGTCCCAAACTTTAAGGCTAGATAATAAATAAAAAGATTTATAAAATAAATCTAGCTTGATATTAAAATACTAGGGTTTGTGAAATAGCTACTAATAAGTTGTAGGTTTAAATCCTGCCATCAATAAATCAAGGTTTATTTGATGAAGGATCCTAGGTCCTAGATGGTATTATTTAAAGTAATTATTTATAATAACTAATGGTTAGAAAATAATTGGTAAATAAAATTAATAGCAAGTAAATTTTATTATGTTTTGATTAAATAAATTTTATTAGTATTTATGAATATATGACTTTCAAAATTAATATTTTTACCATTTATGATTATTTATATACAAGGCTTGATTAAATGATATTATTATATATAATATCAATATATTTTATTTTTTTAACAAAAGCTATCATTTATTTGACTAAAATATTATTATTTTATATAATCGTTCAAAACCATATTTTCCTAGGGTTTTCGAAATCACTAGGAGAAATTATAGCATAGATCATTTTTATTGATGAAATAAAATTGGCTAACTTAATTAGCTTAGGGACAACAAGGTCATGATCATAATTTCTATTGCTAACCATAATCATGAACATGCACTCTACACCAATCATCAAATCATCCAAATCATGAATAAAGGCATAGATCTAAATTTACCAACACATGATCTCAACTCCACTAAACATAATCATATGCATGGCCTCAACAAGAATACAAGAACATAAACCCTATTCACCAAAGGTGACATAATCTCTAACATGCTTGGTTAATCATACTACTCACGACATGAAGACATGCAACAAACCCTAAAGCATCATATAATCTAACCAAGACCAATCATCATCATGCATCAATCCCAATTCCATCATATAAACATATTCATTCATGCTTCAATCTTAACTCCATCATGTAAACACATACTCAATCTCCAAATATATTCCATCCTCATCCAACTACATCTAAGAGACATAAATCTAGAATTTAAAGAGAAGATTGAAAATGCTTACTTGAACGATGACTACCTTGGAGAAGTTTCGAAAGAATCCTCTTGCGTGGACAGCTTGATTTGTCCAAGGAGGGAGAAGAAAAATTGGTCATGGTTGGATTAACCATTCGACCGAGAGAGAGAAAGAGAAAGAGAAAGAGAAAGAGAAAGAGAAAGTCTATTAGTATATGTATGTATGTATGTATGTATGTATGTATGTATGTATGTATGTATGTATGTATGTATGTATGTATGTATGTATGTATGTATGTATGTATGTATGTATGTATGTATGTATGTATGTATGTATGTATGTATGTATGTATGTATGTATGTATGTATGTATGTATGTATGTATGTATGTATGTATGTATTAAGAGTTGAAGATAAATGATTGTTCATGCTTACCTTGAAGGTGCTCTTGAGCCTTCAAGAAAATTCTGGTTTTTTATCCAAAAGTGAGACTTTGATTTCGGTTTTTGATGTTAAAAATTGCAGAAGTGGTTTCAAGGGGTTGAGTAGGTGTGATCTGGAGTTTTTGGAGAAGATTGGAGAGGTTTGGAGTGGTTTTAGACGTGAGAATGTTAGTAGGTGTTCTTGGTTTGGAGAGAATGGAGAGAATAGAGAGAGAGAGCTGGCCGAAATTCTGTTTGGGAAGGAGTCGCCGACTATTTGGGAGGGTTTTGGTAATTGAATTTTCTGATTTAAGAGGAAAAAGAAAGCTAGTTGTTTGAAATCCAAAAAGAATATTTTAGGGAATCAATTTTGGAAATAAATATGGTAAGCAGATCTTGGTTAATGGAGAGGTTTTGGAAGCTTCAATGGCCGGCTGCTTGGCTGTGATTTTTGCTGAGATGAATGATGGTTGAAGGAGCTTTAGAGTGGCTGAAAATATGGTGTACAATGGTGAAGGAATTTTCTGGTTGTTTGAGAGTTAATCTATGGTAGTTTACTGAAATATCTTGCTGAAATTCTGGACTTCAATTAATGGTTTGATTGGAGTGATTGATGGAGAGATTTTACGAGCAGCCATGGAACTATTTTTCGTGCAGAACTCTGGAGAAGATGATGGAGCGCAGTTCATAGCTGATCAGGGTGAGTTTGTACAGAAAAATAGGATGAGTTTTGGATAAGAGTGAAAGAGAAACAAGCTGGAATTCTGATCGGGTTTTTCTTAAGCTTGCTAGAATTTCTGGGCATATTTTTCTGCCATATTTCAGTCAGCTTACAGAAGGTTTGAAGGGCCATTGGAGGGTCCTTTAAGGTTAGTTTCCAGCCTTCGTTATGGAGGAAGAACAAGGTTGGATTGCTGGTTGAAAACCTGGAAGAAACAACTTGGTTTTTGGCTCATCAAGCTGCGAAAGCTGTCCAGAAAATTTTCTGGTTTGCACAATTTTTTGAGTAGTCTGGTTTTAGCTGAAATTTTCAGTCCTCAAGCTAAATGAAATGGTCATTTTTCTGGCAGCATTTGAGAGGGAATGATTGTAACACCCCACTACTTAGGCCCATCAGGGCCGGGGATGTCACCCCGTCCAGAGGACAAGGGGTCTTTATAACTAGGTTACATAAAAATAAAATGAAATAAAGACTTTAAAATTAAACTTATTACAACCCAAAAGATAAGTACTGGAACAAATCCAAATAAATTGTTTGCAACAATCTCTCAAAACATCACATAAAGTAAATAACATGAGTCTTCAAAGTATAAGCATCAATCTAGCTAATGACCTCCACAGCAGGATCTTCCTGAAAACATGGCATAAAAGGTGGTGAGATAAAAATCTCAGTAAGCTCGTGTGTGCTTTGAGTGTTTTAGGTAAAATAATTCATGTATGCAAGTTGTAAAAGTTTCATAAAAAAAAGGTGCTAGCAAGCAATAAATAAGTGTTGAAAATAAAGAGTGGCGTTTTGCTTTTCAAACCATACATGTGTACCATAAATACAACCACCCAAATGGGTAGCCATGGGTTACCACACGTTGGGCCCCATGACTAAATAACAGTCAGAATACCACACTTTGTGCAAGCTGACAAAAGGCAGGTGTACAGCCTACCGGGTGAGATACTCCTCCATCTCTACACCCAAACTTACCGGTTGTCCACTCCGGAACACACAGTCCACATGACTGAAACTTGCTAGCTCGGACCGGTATGACCTACCGGACTGGCATCCTATCCAGGAAGGACTCACCCCTCAGAGGTGGCCACCTACTGAGAGATTTACCCTAACCCTTCAAAGACTAGTCCTGGTGGTCTACCCTTATTGAGTACTCAACGTTGATTGTCCCTCTTGGGAGAAAATTGATCATAATCCGCTTTATTTGGAAATAGCAATTAAGGGTTCCTAAAAGTCTTGTCAAAGTTGGGTTTTAGAAAGGGGTTTAGCATTTTGTGTAAAACTGCTTGTTTAATTTTCAAATGATTTACTTGACTAAAATAAAAAGGAAAGACAGTCCTTAATTGCCTTTACAAAATAAATATCCATATACATCGTATTTGGCTTGCCACAATAACTTTTTGGTCTTCACAAAACTCCATGCTGGAGCTTACCTGATCTTTTGCTTGCTCAACTCAAACGTCTTCCAAGGCTGTCCTAACCTCGCCTGGGGTAAACACAAAACTTAAGGTTACATTCAAGCTAAATTCACTTACACAAAACAATCATAGCTCAACTAGTTACAACCACGACCAACTATGACCACCATGTCCTAAGTTTTAACGCTAGACGATAAAGAATTTTATAAAATAAGTTTTAGTTTGATAAGTTAAAATAGCTAGGGTTCTAAATTAGTTGCTAATAAATTATAGACTTAATTAATAATTCTTGAGTGTCATTATTAACAAATAAACTAAGGTTTGAATGTTGAACAATATTGAGTCCTAAATAATATTAATAAATGGTAATTTAAAAATAGCTTTATTATCGCAAATAATAAATCACAAATATATTTTTATTTATTTATTTATTTATTTTATAATAATTAATTAGTAATAAATAAAATTAATAACAAATGAATTATTTTAAATTTTAAATTAATAAATCACAAATAGATTTTAATATAAATAATATTTAGGAATATAGGTAAAAGTTTGAACTAAGGTCTACAAGGTCATCAATTAATTCTAATATTTTATTTATCATAAATGATTTATTACTATATATATATATATATATATAATTTTAACAAAAGATCTCATTTATTTGATAAAGAAAATATTAATATTTTAATTAATAAACCACTCCAAATCTTCCTAGAGTCTCGAATTTTATAGAGAAAAATATAGTAGTAATTCCATTTAAAGTAATAAAATTTTGTTAATAAAAATAACCTAGACTTAACAAGAAAATACTCTTTCACCATGATTTTCCTATTGCTAGAAAGGATTCATGAACACATTCTCCAACATCAAATAATAAACCAATCCATTCAAGAACACATGCTTGACTTATCACATACTATCACAAGGCTAACTTCCTCCTAGGCATAATCATCAATCATGGCTTCAATGAAAAATAAGAACATAAAAACCTAATCACTTTTGGTGTCATGGTCACTAACATGCTTCAAACATCCATAAAATTCATTAAGCACAAAGAACATACATTGATTCAAAAGAAAATTCATACAACTTAGTCCTATACAATAATCATCATGCCTTAACTCCATCCCCTTAATCCACATGCATATACTCAATCCCTTATCCATATTTCATTCTTCCTATCAACATCTAAGAGACATGAATGTTGAATTAAAAGAAGGATTAAAGGAAAATACTTGATTTGATGAACACTTCGATGAAGAATTAAGAAGGTCCACGCGATTGAGAGCCTTGAATGATCCAACGGAAAAACAGCCATGGTTGATGGTTGATCAACCATTTCGGTTGGAAGAAGAGAGAGAGAGAGAGAGCATTAGAATGGTACAATCCAATGGAAGAGGATGAACAAGAAGGTTGTTCTTGACTTACCTTGTTGATGTTCTTGAGACCTTCAAAGAAAGGTTAATTTTGATCCGTTTGAAAATTCTTGTTTGCGAGGTTTTATGTTATAAATACCAGAAATGAAGTCTAGGGATTAAGTAGATGTGATTTGGAGTATTTGAGAGTGATTGGAGGTGTTTAGAGCAGGGTTAGGCTTGAAGAAGGTTAGTGTGTGTTCTTGGTGTTCTAGGCGAAAATGAAGAGAGTTTGAGGGAATTGCTGCACGAAATCTGGTAGAGGGCTGGCCGGATGGTCTAGAGTGAATGAGAGTTTCAGTTTTCAGCAAGAAGGAGAGAGAATGATCGGATTTTATTTGAAATTAAACTGGAGGAAATGGTGGAGATGTTTAAGGTAAGAGATTAGCTAATGGTGTTTGATCAATGAAAGTTTCTATGCTCTCCAATGGTGCCGGCTGAACAAGGTGGTCTTGTTGAAATGATTGAAGGTTAATGTTGCTCCAAGGCTGGCCAAAATTCAGTCTTAAATGGCAGAGGAAATTCTGGTTTATTTGCTTAATTCAAGAGTGATTTAATGGAGTAAAATGCTGGAATTATTTGAAGTTTCAAAAAGAGTTTGAATAAAGTGATCTTAGGAGTGTTTTGAGGTGTGGTTATGGAGTCCAAGAGTTCAAGGTGAGTGTGAAGGTCATGATGTTCAGTCCATGGCTGAACAAGGGTCAATTTTACAAAAGTTGAAGGGTGATTTTTGGCCTAGGCTTGAAGGAAGCAAAACTGGAAAAAATTCTGGTTTCAAGGTTCAAGAGTTTCGAAGGTTGATGAAGGATTTTTGTGCAGAATTTACTGCACTTCTCCAACCCGATTTGCAGCTGTTTCTTGAGAGGGTTTGAAGGTCATTCAAAGGTGATTTTCGAGCCTTATTTCTGGAGAAAAATAGAGGAGTTTTGCTGGCTTGAAGATGAACCAAAACAGCTTCATTTCCGTGATTGAACGCTGCGAAATGACCAGAATTTTTTCTAGGTTTTGTGCAGTTTGTGCAGTCCGAAAATTGCACAGATTTTCCAGCCTTCAAGCCACATGAAATGACCATTTTTCTGGAAAAAAATGAGTGGGTTTACTGGCTGAATTTTTGATGGAATGGTCTGCAAACATTCTGGAAAATTTCCAGATTTTCCTTCACTAGAATATGAACAACATGAAGGTGGGTTTGAAGGTGCTATCATGGTGATTGATTTTCTCTTGGAAACCCTTCCTATTTCCCCTCCTATTTTCGGCCAACTCCCCATCCTCCAAAGCTGATTTTCAAAATTTAAGGTGGAGGAATTATCACAGATTTTTTTTTGAATTTAAAAGAAAAGATTTAATGGATTTAAATTACAAAGATGTTAGGACAAGTTAGAGGTAATAAAAAAAAGACAAGAATTCCTCTAGAATTCTTCTTAGGACATGAGGATAAGATTAGGACATTCACTTCATGTCTCCCCTAAGACAACATTCCTATTTTTATGGAATGCAAGAAAACAAAAATTCAAACTTAATTAAGATAATCATGATAAAACTTAAATGATGTGATTTGAACTCATGACCTTAGAAATTAATTCACCAAGCTCTAACCACTAAACCACACTAACTCTTGTTCTTATTTTCTCACCCACATATTCTTCTTATGAATTCCCCAAGCTATCTTCCTAATTTGACCTCAAGCAAAATTACCATCTTACCCCTCCTACTCGTTAAGCATAACTAAGCATTTTAACCTATAATCCACAACTCTAAAGCACATAAAATTATTCAAAAACATATATATTCATGCAAAATAATATGATATGCATCCCGACCCCCTTACTCTAGGGTTGGCTTTAGGTGGGGTTTCACATCCTCCCCTCCTTAGGAGAATTTCGTCCCGAAATTCAGACACACCTTTATCTCAGATCGGGATACTTTCGCTTTCCCCATTCTTCTGTTTCCCATGTGGCATCTCGCGTGCCATGATGCTCCCACTGCACTTTTACCATCGGAATTTGCTTGTCCGGAGAGTCTTGATACTTCGGTCCAATATCTTTACGGGTTTCTCTACATAGCTCAGGTCGGGTTGTAGCACTATCAGCTCATCATTCAAAACATGTCCGGGATCGGCATTGTACTTCTTCAACTGCGATACATGGAATACGTCGTGAATTCCCGTCAACCCATCTGGCAAATCCAATCGGTACGCCACCGGCCCAATTCTCTCTTTTATTGGAAACGGACCCAATTATCTCGGATTCAGCTTTCCCCCTTTCGAGTGCTTCAGAATTCCCCTATTTGGTGTCAGTTTTAGGAACACACTGTCTCCCACATGAAATTCTAACATTCTCCGCCTATTGTCTGCATAACTCTTTTGTTGACTCTGGGCCACTTTCAACCTTTCCCTAATTAACTTGACATTGTCCGACATTTCCTGAACATAGACTTCTCCCGATTTGCTTATATGTCCATTCTCTGACCAACTCCAGTATAGCGGTACTTGACACTTACGACTATATAGAGCTTCATACGGAGCCATTCCAATCGAAGCTTGATAACTGTTATTGTACGGCAACTCGGCGTACGGCACACTTTCGATCTACTTATCCCCGAAATCCAATACACAGGCTCTCAGCATATCCTCCAATATCTGAATAACCCTTTCTGACTGTCCATCAATCTGCGGATGCGCCGTCGTACTGAACTTCTGACTAGAACCCATCGATTCTTGAAACTTGCCCCAAAATCGGGATGTAAATCTCGGATCACGGTCGGACACAATACTTGAAGGAACTCCGTGTAATCTGACTATTTCCCGCACGTAGGTCTGAGCCAATTTTTCCATTGAATCCCTAACATTCACAGGTATGAAATGCGCCGACTTGATCAATCAATCTACCACTACCCATATGGCGTCCTTTTGGTTCCTTGCCATAGGGAGTCCGGTAACGAAGTCTATGGTCACCTCTTCCCATTTCCATTCCAGTACTGGCAGCGATTGTAATAATCCTGCCACCTTTTTGTGCTCCACTTTGACCTTCTGACACGTTAAGCACGTTGAGACATACTTAACCACGTTCCGCTTCATCCCGGGCCACCAATAAGACTTTTTCAGATCTTGATACATCTTGACCTCTCTCGGATGAATGGCGTACTTGCTCTTTTGCACTTCCTCTAAAATTCTGTTCCTCAACTGGTGCTCCTCGGGTACACACAAACGATCTCGGAAGTACAACGCTCCAGCTTCGTCCTGTCGGAATTCGCTGCCTTGTCCTTGAAAAGCTGAAATTCCGCATTACTCTGCTGGGCCTCAATAATCTCCTGTCTTAGATTTGGTATCAACCTCAGGTTATTAATAACGATCTTCTCTTCTTGCACTTCTGCTTTTCTGTCCAACACGTCCTGAACTACCTGGACCTCCTATACCCTTAGCCTTGCCATTCTGACTTTTCAGCTCAGGGCATCAGCAACGACGTTGGCTTTCCAGGAATGGTAGTTGATAGGACAACGGTACTCTTCCAGAAATTCCATCCATCTTCACTGCCTCAAATTCAAGTCTTTCTAGGTGAAAATGTACTTCAGGCTTTTGTGACCAGTGAACACCTCATATTCCACTCCATACAAATAGTGTCGCCATTTCTTTAAGGCGAACACAATGGCAGCCAGCTCTAGATCATGCGTGGGATAATTGACTTCATGCGGCTTCAATTTTTGAGAAGCATAGGCGATCACCTTCCTATCTTGCATCAAAACTGCCCCCAAGCCTTCCTTCGAAGCATCCGTATATAGAGCGTAAGATTTATCTGCCTCTGGTAGACTCAACACAGGCGCTGTCATTAACCTCCGCTTCAACTCTTGAAAACTCTTTTCGCATTTTTCATTCCAAACGAAGGGTACGTCCTTTCTCAGCAGCCGGGTCATAGGAGATGCTAGCGTTGAAAACCCCTTAATAAACCTCCGGTAGTAGCCAGCCAATCCCAAGAAGCTTCGAATCTCGGTGATGTTCTCTGGTTGCTTCCAGTCTGATACGGCTTCAATCTTTGCTGGGTCTACTTTGATCCCTTCCTTGGTCACCACGTGACCAAGGAATGCCACACTATCCAACCAAAACTCGCACTTGCTAAACTTGGCGTAAAGCTTGTGCTCCCTTAGCTTTTCTAGTACCAACTTCAAATGTTCTGCATGGTCCAACGGGCTCTTGGAGTATATAAGTATGTCGTCGATGAAGACCACCACGAACTTATCTAAGTAGGGCTGGAACACTCGATGCATCAGATCCATAAATACCGCAGGTGCGTTAGTTACCCCGAAAGGCATCACCACAAACTCATAGTGACCATATCTTGTATTAAAGGCCGTCTTAGGAATATCTTCCTCTTTTATCCTCACTTGATAGTAGCCTTGCCTCAAATCCAGTTTGGAGTAACAACTGGATCCTTGCAACTGGTTGAACAGCTCGTCAATTAATGGCAGAGGATATTTATTCTTGATGGTCAGGTTGTTCAAGCCTCGGTAGTCAATACACAACCTTAGAGTCCTGTCCTTTTTCTTTACAAATAGCACAGGTGCTCCCCAGGGTGACGTGCTAGGTTTGATATAGGCTTGCCTCACTAACTCCTCTAGCTGCTCCTTTAATTCTTTAAACTTCGCCGGTGCTATACGATTCGGGGTTCGAGACACCAGTTCCGCTCCTGGGACTAGATCAATGGTTAACTCAACTTCTCGCTTGGGAGGTAGAGAAGTGAGTTCCGCAGGGAACACGTCGGGAAAATCTTTTACCACCTCGGTATCCTCCAGAGTGCACTAGTCCTTTGGCTTGTTTATCACATAAGCTAAATATCCTTGACATCCTTGCCTCAATAATTTTCGGGCTTTAGCCCCAGCTATCAAAAACTTCAATTCGTTTACTTTCTTGCCATTGAACTCCAACACATCACATCCTAGTCTAATGAACTGAACTGACTTATTCTTACAGTCTACTCTAGCACCATGCCTCACTAACCAATCCATTCCCAATATTAAATCATAATCATCAATAGCTAAGACTATCAGATCTCCTTCAAAGCTTTCTCTTCCCATTTTAACTTTACAATTCTGCACATACCGATCCGCTTGCACCATTTTCTCCAAAGGTGTACTTACTATCAAGGTAAAAGGTAGTTCTACTCCATCCCAACCCAATTGATATGCACAATTCTTATTTAAATAGGAATGGGTAGATCCAGGGTCTATCAATGCATTAACGGAACGACCTTGGATAGTAAACGTACCTTCCACTACTGCTGCATCAGCTCCAACCTTCTCCCAGTTGAGAACGAAAACTTTTGCTTTCACTTGCGGCTTCTGCGTTCCACTCCCGGAAGCTCCCGAGGTATTGGCTCGATTGGGCCCCGGGTTCTGAGTTGGGTTTCCCTGTCCCATCCGGAGAAGTTTAGGGCAGGTGTTCCGCAGATGATTTGGGTCTCCGCAGTGGTAGCACTTCTGCTCAACTCCTTTGGACCAATAATTTCTCTCAATGTGGCCCCTTTTTCCACAGTGCCGACATAATGGAAGATTCTGCACCGAACCAACCGGTGCTGTTCGAGCTTGCTTTCTCCAATTTTGTCATTGCTGGTTGGCAGGGCGCTTGTTAGGTTGCTGCCTCTGAAACGGTCTCGGTGGCTGGCTTGACGGTACGAATAGTCGTGGATCCAATCGGTTGCCATCCTCATTCTCCGTACGGGTGGCTGCATCCACAGCCCCCGAATAAGTCGTCGGTGGAGAGGGTGCTAAAGCCCTTCTTAACTCTTGCCTTAATCCTTTAACAAATTACCTTATTCTGTTCTGTTCCGTATCCACCAGCCTCTTGCAGTACTTTGATAGTTGCGTGAACCGGGCTGCGTATTGGGCTACCGTTAAGCTTCCCTGCTTTAGATTCTGGAACTCATCTTCCCGTTTCTCAACTATCCACTAAGGGATTTATTCTACCCGGAATGCTTCCATAAAATTAGCCCATGTCCAGTCTTGGTCAATCATCTCCCAGTCATCCTGAACCCTTTGCCACCACGCCCGAGCTGGACCCCTCAGCCGGAACGCAGCAAACTTCACCATTCGCTTCTCTGTGTACTGGAGCGTAGCAAAAATATCCTCCATTTGTTCCACCCATTGTTCGGCTTTTTGGTCTTGTTCGGCCTCCCCCAAGAAAATAGGAGGTTGAAATTTCAAAAACCGCTCCAATGCCTCATCTTCCCCTTTCGGATTCCTCCGCTTAGTCAAGGTTTGCAGAATCTCAGTCACTTTTTGGAATGCTTGTGTCATAGTTACGCTAACTGGCTCTTCCGATCCCATCTCTGGTCCCATTTCTAGCTCCAGTTCGTTCTCATCCGCCCAGTTCGGTGATGGCATCTGAGTTGTACCAAACTCTGGTGTCACGGGCTCTGCCTCAGGAACCCTTCTGCTGGATGTGGCTGCGCGACGTCTGGGTGCCATTCTAAAACATTCCCCAGATAATGAGTTTATGCATCAAAGTTAAAAATATCCAAATTGAGCATGCATTCACATTTAACGTTAAGCAGAAGAAGATTGGATGCAAATTTTGTATAAAGAATTGCATATAAATTTTTCTCAAAACTTAGAGTACTCTAGGTACCCTTATTTGCATAAATTCGAAATTAAAGCAGTAAACATGAGAAAAGAAAGGAAAATCCTTAACAATAAATAAAACAACCCAATTGCAGCAGTACTTAGCCTTTCTAGTCCTCATCAGAATCTTTAAAGTCAGCCTCATATGACCACCCCCCAGAATTCCTAGTGGAGCCTCTCCCAGCCCCATTGGCAAACCCATCCATTGGCTCCTTCCCAGGTCTCCTAGAACTCTCCCCGGTTTCAACCTGATTGGGTGGGGTTACAAAGGAAGGTCTAGGTGGAGATTCATAATCTATCTCCACTGGGTCATCACTGTCAGCAGTCAAGTCAACTATGGGACTAGGAGGGAGGGGAACATATTCCACGTCTATCTCCTTATCTTCACTGTCAGTAACCAGGTTGATCACGGGTATTGGAGGTGGCTCAATAATCTGGACATCATCGTCACTACTATCATCCAGGGCAATGATTGGCTTGGGTGCAGGCTGAGGCACTGGTAAGTCCTCCGGGTAGATAGGAAGGGGCGGGTGCCATTGCTGCCCTATCCTTGCGGTTCTAATCATTCTAACCATCCTACAGCACAAACAAGACAGGTCAGACAAACAGTTTGAACTCAATAAATTAAAACATATACCATCAATACTTGCCTAAACCTAGTCTCTGATACCACTTGTAACACCCCACTACTTAGGACCATCAAGGCCGGGGATGTTGCCCCGTCCAAAGGACAAGGGGTCTTTATAACTAGGTTACATAAAAATAAAATGAAATAAAGACTTTAAAATTAAACTTATTACAACCCAAAAGATAAGTACTGGAACAAATCCAAATAAATTGTTTGCAACAATCTCTCAAAACATCACATAAAGTAAATAACATGAGTCTTCAAAGTATAAGCATCAATCTAGCTAATGACCTCCACAGCAAGATCTTCCTGAAAACATGGCATAAAAGGTGGTGAGATAAAAATCTCAGTAAGCTCGTGTGTGCTTTGAGTGTTTTAGGTAAAATAATTCATGTATGCAAGTTGTAAAAGTTTCATAAAAAAAGGTGCTAGCAAGCAATAAATAAGTGTTGAAAATAAAGAGTGGCATTTTGCTTTTCAAACCATACATGTGTACCATAAATACAACCACCCAAATGGGTAGCCATGGGTTACCACACGTTGGGCCCCATGACTAAATAACAGATCGAATACCACACTTTGTGCAAGCCGACAAAATGCGGGTGTACAGACCTACCGGGTGAGATACTCCTCCATCTCTACACCCAAACTTACCGGTTGTCCACTCCGGAACACACAGTCCACATGACTGAAACTTGCTAGCTCGGACCGGTATGACCTACCGGATTGGCATCCTATCCAGGAAGGACTCACCCCTCAGAGGTGGCCACCTACTGAGAGATTTACCCTAACCCTTCAAAGACTAGTCCTGGTGGTCTACCCTTATTGAGTACTCAACGTTGATTGTCCCTCTTGGGAGAAAATTGATCATAATCCGCTTTATTTGGAAATAGCAATTAAGGGTTCCTAAAAGTCTTGTCAAAGTTGGGTTTTAGAAAGGGGTTTAGCATTTTGTGTAAAACTGCTTGTTTAATTTTCAAACGATTTACTTGACTAAAATAAAAAGGAAAGACAGTCCTTAATTGCCTTTACAAAATAAATGTCCATATACATCGTATTTGACTTGCCACAATAACTTTTTGGTCTTCACAAAACTCCATGCTGGAGCTTACCTGATCTTTTGCTTGCTCAACTCAAACGTCTTCCAAGGCTGTCCTAACCTCGCCTGGGGTAAACACAAAACTTAAGGTTACATTCAAGCTAAATTCACTTACACAAAACAATCATAGCTCAACTAGTTACAACCACGACCAACTATGACCACCATGTCCTAAGTTTTAACGCTAGACGATAAAGAATTTTATAAAATAAGTTTTAGTTTGATAAGTTAAAATAGCTAGGGTTCTAAATTAGTTGCTAATAAATTATAGACTTAATTAATAATTCTTGAGTGTCATTATTAACAAATAAACTAAGGTTTGAATGTTGAACAATATTGAGTCCTAAATAATATTAATAAATGGTAATTTAAAAATAGCTTTATTATCAGCAAATAATAAATCACAAATATATTTTTATTTATTTATTTATTTATTTTATAATAATTAATTAGTAATAAATAAAATTAATAACAAATGAATTATTTTAAATTTTAAATTAATAAATCACAAATAGATTTTAATATAAATAATATTTAGGAATATAGGTAAAAGTTTGAACTAAGGTCTACAAGGTCATCAATTAATTCTAATATTTTATTTATCATAAATGATTTATTACTATATATATATATATATATATATAATTTTAACAAAAGATCTCATTTATTTGATAAAGAAAATATTAATATTTTAATTAATAAACCACTCCAAATCTTCCTAGAGTCTCGAATTTTATAGAGAAAAATATAGTAGTAATTCCATTTAAAGTAATAAAATTTTGTTAATAAAAATAACCTAGACTTAACAAGAAAATACTCTTTCACCATGATTTTCCTATTGCTAGAAAGGATTCATGAACACATTCTCCAACATCAAATAATAAACCAATCCATTCAAGAACACATGCTTGACTTATCACATACTATCACAAGGCTAACTTCCTCCTAGGCATAATCATCAATCATGGCTTCAATGAAAAATAAGAACATAAAAACCTAATCACTTTTGGTGTCATGGTCTCTAACATGCTTCAAACATCCATAAAATTCATTAAGCACGAAGAACATACATTGATTCAAAAGAAAATTCATACAACTTAGTCCTATACAACAATCATCATGCCTTAACTCCATCCCCTTAATCCACATGCATATACTCAATCCCTTGTCCATATTTCATTCTTTCTATCAACATCTAAGAGACGTGAATGCTGAATTAAAAGAAGGATTAAAGGAATGTACTTGATTTGATGAACACTTCGATGAAGAATTAAGAAGGTCCACGCGATTGAGAGCCTTGAATGATCCAACGGAAAAACAGCCATGGTTGATGGTTGATCAACCATTTCAGTTGGAAGAGAGAGAGAGAGAGAGTATTAGAATGGTACAATTGAATGGAAGAGGATGAACAAGAAGGTTGTTCTTGACTTACCTTGTTGATGTTCTTGAGACCTTCAAAGAAAGGTTAATTTTGATCCGCTTGAAAATTCTTGTTTGCGAGATTTTGTGTCATAAATACCAGAAATGAAGTCTAGGGATTAAGTAGAGGTGATCTTGAGTATTTGAGAGTGATTGGAGGTGTTTAGAGTAGGGTTAGGCTTGAAGAAGGTTAGTGTGTGTTCTTGGTGTTCTAGGTGAAAAATGGAGAGAGTTTGGGGGAATTGCTGCACGAAATCTAGTAGAGGGCTGGGCGAATGGTCTAGAGTGAATGAGAGTTTCGGTTTTCAGCAAGAATGAGAGAGAATGATCAGATTTTATTTGAAATTTAAATGGAGGAAATGGTGGAGATGTTTAAGGTAAGAGATTAGCTAATGGTGTTTGATCAATGAAGGTTTCTAAGCTCTCCAATGGTGCCGGCTGAACAAGGTGGTCTTGTTGAAATGATTGAAGGTTAATGTTATTCCAAGGCTGGCCGAAATTCAGTCTTAAATGACAGAGGAAATTCTGGTTTATTTGCTTAATTCAAGAGTGATTTAATGGAGTAAAATGCTGGAATTATTTGAAGTTTCAAAAAGAGTTTGAATAGAGTGATCTGAGGAGTGTTTTGAGGTGTGGTTATGGAGTCCAAGAGTTCAAGATGAGTGTGAAGGTCATGATGTTCAGTCCATGGCTGAACAAGGGTCAATTTTACAGAAGTTGAAGGGTGATTTTCGGCCTTGGCTTGAAGGAAGCAAAACTGGAAAAAATTCTAGTTTCAAGGTTCAAGAGTTTCGAAGGTTGATGTAGGATTTTTGTGCAGAATTTGCTGCACTTCTCCAATCCAATTTGCAGCTGTTTCTTGAGGGGGTTTGAAGCTCTTTCAAAGGTGATTTTCCAGCCTTATTTCTGGAGAAAAACAGAGGAGTTTTGCTGGCTTGAAGATGAACCAAAACAGCTTCATTTTCTTAACTAAAAGCTGCGAAATGACCAGAATTTTTTCCAGGTTTTGTGCAGTTTGTGCAGTCCGAAAATTGCACAGATTTTCTAGCCTTCAAGCCACATGAAATGACCATTTTTCTGGAAGAAAATGAGTGGGTTTACTGGCTGAATTTTCGAAGAAATGGTCTGCAAACATTCTGGAAAATTTCTAGATTTTCCTTCACTAGAATATGAACAACATGAAGGTGGGTTTGAAGGTGCTATCATGGTGATTGATTTTCTCTTGGAAACCCTTCCTATTTCCCCTCCTATTTTCGGCCAACTCCCCATCCTCCAAAGCTAATTTTCAAAATTCAAGGTGGAGGAATTATCACAGATTTTTTTTTGGAATTTAAAAGAAAAGATTTAATGGATTTAAATTACAAAGATGTTAGGACAAGCTAGAGGTAATAAAAAAAGACAAGAATTCCTCTAGAATTCTTCTTAGGACATGAGGATAAGATTAGGACATTCACTTCATGTCTCCCCTAAGACAACATTCCTATTTTTATGGAATGCAAGAAAACAAAAATTCAAACTTAATTAAGATAATCATGATAAAACTTAAATGATGGGATTTGAACTCATGACCTTAGAAATTAATTCACCAAGCTCTAACCACTAAACCACACTAAATCTTGTTCTTATTTTCTCACCCACATATTCTTCTGATGAATTCCCCAAGCTATCTTCCTAATTTGACCTCAAGCAAAATTACCATTTTACCCCTCCTACTCGTTAAGCATAACTAAGCATTTTAACCTATAATCCACAACTCTAAAGCACATAAAATCATTCAAAAACATATATATTAATGCAAAATAATATGATATGCATCCCGACCCCCTTACTCTAGGGTTGGCTTTAGGTGGGGTTTCACAATGATGGCTGAAAATTTTGACTATTGGACTGATCAACAAGCTGGAAAATTTTTCAATTTACTACATGAAGAAGATGAACACACATAGGTTGGAGTTTGAAGGTTCAACCATGGAGATTAATTCTCTTGGAAACCTTCCACAACTCCTCCCCATTTTCGGTCAAGAAGACATCCTCACATAGGCATTTTCGACACTCCTAGATCAAAGAAGCTTGCTAGAAATTTTCTGGAAATAAAATGTCTTAGATAATAGAACAACCTAATTGATTAAGAAGTAAAGAAAGTTAGAGATCAAGAAGGGTATGAATCCCTTAGAAATTTTTGTAGGACAAATAAGTGGGATTAGGACAATCCTATCATGTCTCCCCTAGGACAACACTCCTATTCTTCTCTAAAGCATGCAAGGGCCGAAATATAGCCTACCTAGCACAAAATAAAATTTAATCATGCTAAAACTCCAATGATGGAATTTGAACTCAAGTCCTCAATATCTAATTCCAAAGCTCTAACCACTAAATCACAACAATTCTTGTTCTTATTTTCTCTCCCGAATATTTTTCCTATTTAATCCTCAAGCTATCTCCCTATTTCCTTCCCAAGCAAAATTACCATTTTGCCCTTCTTACTTAAAAAACACATTTAATCCTTCTAGACTATAAATCACAAATCCAAAGCACATAAAATCATACAAAAATGTATTTATGCATGCAAGAAATCATGATATGCATCCCAACCCCCTTACTCTAAAGTTGGTTTTAGTTGGGGTTTCACACTACCCCTATAATACTATCATACCTATAATGGTATAAAGTATGGATATGGTAGGTATATTAGCCAATTTGGAATCCTTAGATTGAAATTTGATTGGTATCGTGGTATGGTTTTGTCATTTTTTTAGTTTAAAGAGGTAGCAAGAGACAAATAACAATTTTTTTTTCACTTTTTCCGAAAGTGAAAGAATACACACACATGTGTGTGAGAGAGAGAGAATGGGAGAAGATACTGGATGAAGAAAAGGTTAAATGGATCTAAAAGGTTTTAGAATATGCTTTAGATGGTGAAAAAGTTTTAAAAAATGGATCAAATGGGCTTTGAAAATAGGTTTTAAAATGAATGTAAAATGACTAAAATACCATTAAAAATCTTAATTCTGTTTGCCTTCTAATGGCTAAAATGGACGGAAGAGCATATTGTGCTACTTTCGTATTGGTCAAGTAGGATGGAAAACCCTAAAAATTGTAATATTCTATAGACAACCGCCATCTTTTGCCTGATTTCATAAGCATGTGATGTGTAAATGAGATAATATATTAATTACTGAGATTGGACTAAACTTAAGGTAATTAATATTCAGATCATCTCATTTACCTTATATAATGGGTTAAACTTAATTAATATGATAGGATAAGATTGGATAAACCTAAAGCTATAAATATTAGGAGCTAGATTTAACTTTGCCATGTATGCGATGTATTATGAAGGAGTTGTCCCGCATAGAATTTTAGTGTAAAAAGATTATAGAATAAACATGAGGTATATTAAATGTTCATAAGAATCCAATCACCTATTAACAATCCTTCAAAATGAAATTTTTGTCTTCCAATGGGAAGTGTAGAATTCAATAAAATAATAGGATGGTTAATTTGTTTAAAAACGTGGAATCATTAAGGATAATTAACTATGAATCTTATAAATTTTTGCAATTATCTCTTTCGGATATAATGGCACCAATAAATCCACTTACTACTATTTTAGATAATAACGAGCTTGTTGGGGCCAACTTTAGTGACTATTGAGAAATTTAAGAATTGTTCTCAATTTCGAGAAAATAGGCTTTGTCTTGTATGTATTCTCATTATCCCGAAATTTTTGAATAAATAGTCCATAGTTAAGAGAAAAACCACTTATGATGAGTGGAAAGATGATGATAGTTAATTAACATGTTACAAGTTAGCATCAATGAATAATGAACAACAACAACATGAGAATATGGAGGCTTCCATGGACATCTTAATTTTCCTAAAAGATCATTATAATGAGAATTCTAGAAATGCCAGATAGGAGTTGTCTAAATAATTTCACAGAACTTGTAAATTACAATGGATCTAGAATTTTAGGTAGACTTGAATTTGCAGTCTCTACCTGATTCATAGTTCAGTTGGAATTAGCACATTAACATGATTGATGTAGAGCTTGCAGAGCTACACAATGTGATTGTCCTAGTCAAAAGGATATGAAAGAGGATGGAAAAGGAGTTGCATTAGTTATTTCTTCGTCTTTTGAATTGTCTAATAAGAAGAAGAAGAAGAAATCAAAGAAGTCTCCCACAATACTGCAAGATGGAGTGGCCAAGAAAAAAAGAAAGCCTAAGTAAGGAAAAACGTTTCTACTACCATAAGAAAGAACACTAGAAAAAAACTATCCTGATTTCTTTCTTAATTTCCTATAGGAAAAAGGGAAGATGATAGTGTGTTGATAACCTTTTTAACTTAATGATACGTGTTCTCCTAGCTATAATTCTACTTCTTGGGTTCTTGACTCTGGTGCATTATCCTGTGTTTATTCATCTATGTAAGAATGAAGAGAGAATAGACTCCCTAGAAATGACAAAGAAGTTTTGAAATTAGGAAATAGAGATATAGTTGTAGTCCCAACTAATTGATCCATTTCTTTAGTTTCATTCACTGATTTTTTTAAAAAAAAAATAGATAAGTTGTTGTTTTAGCCAAATACATTTATAAACATTGTCCCTATTTCAACTTATGGTATTTTAGATAATTTAAAATTTTCCTCTTTTTTTCATTTTAGACAAAAATACTTGTAAAATTAGGGTGGAGTCCATAATTATTTTAAACTATCTTGATTTATATTTTGAAATAGATATAAAAATGGGAACCAATAAATGTTTTTCCTCTTTCTCTCTCTTAGCAACATAGATGCGCTGATTAATGGCATAAATATATGCTCCAACTTAATTCTTTTGAGATCGGTCAAATAACTAAGTAAATATTGAAAATTCTTGAATTTGACTCAGTAGAAACCATAATTGGAAAAAACTACAACCTTGTGTTGGAACATGCCCACAATAAAATGGGCTTAGGTATATATTCTTGATTCAAAGTTAAGAGGTAATGCTTCAATTTCAAATAGTTATGTATCATGCCAATTTGAAAAGAATATCTTGTCTTCAATAATAATTTAGTACACCATATTCAAAGAAAAGTGCAAAACAACAAAAGATATTACTTTGGAGATTGAGAGTAAATTTGGCGTGGAAAAGAAGCGAAAAGACTAATGATTAAGTAAAATTAGAAATATTAACTGAGTATTATCAATGGTAGCTAGCTTTGTTGTTAGGTTTGAAATTATCATATTTTGATAGCCCTTTATTACATAGCTTTTGCATAATTTTTGTGTGATTTTGGATGGTTTCTACTCATTTTATGTGTTTATGTGTTCTTAGGTTATCTGGGTGAAAAATAAGTGAAACAAGGGCTTAAATAATTGATTTTGAGTTAAAAAAGATTGCTAAATGATTTAGGATAGAGTTGGAGGCAATATGGAGTTGTGTGGAAGTATGCACAGTAACATGGCCAGATACACGGGCATGCAAATATGTATGGTCATGCATCTGCCCATGCATAACAGAGGATTTTTGTTTGTTCCTAGAAGTTTGTAGAATTTGAAGAAATTGACAATTTTCTCAATGCACGGCCGAGTGCACGGCTATGCATGTGCCCATGCATAGTGTATGGCTATGTGCACGGTCTTCCCTTGCCTATGCCACCATTAGGAGTTTTTGGACAGAATTTATGCATAGGATGAGTGCACGATCATGCCAATAGGCTGTGCAAAGTTCCTGAAGGTTTTAGAAAGTCATAAAAAATTTCAAAGGCGGTTTAAACTTCCCAAATCCAATTAAAGATGGTTTAGAGATTCTATATAAAGATGGAGAACGTCTAAATTCAAAATATACTTTAATACACAACCACAATACACCTTTCTTTCATCAAGGAGAAAGCAAAAAAATGCTTTAAAAAGGGAAAATGAGTCCAAAGGCAAGAAGAACTTGAGATTGTGAGCTTACCAAGTTTTATCATTCAATCTTCATTTTGTTTATTTCTTGTTTCTGATTGTATTACGTTTTTATGTTCAAGATAATTATGATTTTATCTTGTTCTTAAGTTTTTTTTTTTTTTAGTCTTGATTTTGAGAATTTGATATTATGAATTAAATATTATATCTTTGATCATAAGATTACCTCATGAGTATTTGTGTGATTATAAATTTCTTTTGTTTTCAATGGTGTTGAATTTTTCTGCTAAATCAACATATTTAACTTGTATAATTGAATAACTTGGGATGTTAACTATTAATTTACTTGTCATGGTTTAGCTTTAGGTTAATTTTTTTAGTAGCATCTAGTTGTCTTGATAGATTTGCAAGCTTTTAGACTTAATTAAGATTGAAAGGGAATTGCATGATTCAAGTTACATATGTTTGCAAGGTTTTGGAGTATATTTTAATTTGATGTTGGTGATGTCTTGATCTACTTATCAATCTTGTTGTCAGTCTACAACACTCAATTAATTGAAGTATTAATGTCTTTAAGAAAAAGTTAATCAGATTTAAATGGATTATGAAGAAGGTTAAGGGTTAATTGGGAGCGCTTAACGAAGATTAATCTATTTATGCAAGGATAGAAATTTTTGGCAGCTTTGTAAGAATTCTAAAATCACCTACTCAAAGTAATTCAATCTATGGTAGGTTTTCTAATTTGATCTCAAAGCATGTTCCTAAGACAAGTTAGTTTCCTAATTGGCTTGAATGTGTTTTCTTATCTTGTTAGTTTACTTATTTGTTTATATCTTTGTTTAGTTAGTTTCCAATTTAATTTCCCCCATTTGTTTCATGTTAGTTCATCATAAGAATTCATTCAAGTAAAATTATCTAAGGGATATTCATAAGATTAAGAAAAGGAAAGAATATAAGAGTATACTTCTTTTGAGTTCCTTGTAGGTTCAACACCTTACTTATTACTACACTAGATTATATCTTAAGGAGAAGAGTTTATAAACTTCTATTCGTTGGATACATGACAATTGCATTTAAAAGACCCTATTTTTAGATGCCATTAATCTCTTTACAACAAAATGGCACCGTTATCCAAGATCTCAATCTTTTTTCTATATCTTTGAATGACTCTTGTGATCTTGATGATTTCTTCTGATGTTGTGTTTTTCTTTTTCTTATTTTTCTTGTGTCTTGTTTTGTGTTTTCTTTTTATTTTTAACTTTTTTCTTTATTTGTTTTAGAGGTTGTCTATCTTGGTATATGCATCTTTGGAGTGGTAAGATGAGATGAATAAGGAGAATACATTATACATCTAATTTCAATCTCAAGAAGATAAGGATTTGTGAAGAAATAGCTTATAACACTAGAGATACTTTAATCAAATTTGAGTTTCCTACAATTGGTGCCCCACACGAGTGCAAATTCACCATACAGTTGGAGGATTAAACATCTAAGGGAGTCTTTCTTTTCTTTTATTATTTATGTTATTAATAAGTGATTCTATCACATCTTGGTATTTTAGTTTGAGTCTTTATGTGTTTTTTAGGTCTAATTTGTAAAGGAAACAAATTTTCACAAGGCTTAAAGGTTTTTTTTTTCTTTTTTGGCAATTTGCACGGGATTGTGCACACTTGTGCAATATCATGTGCATGCATTATTCTTTTTTGCGGCAACAATATTGTTGGCTTTGTGAAATTTCTTCCCTTGTATTTTCTTGTGTCTTGGTTTTTCTTTGTTTTTTTGTGTGTTTGTTGTGTCTAGATTAGGATTGTTAGGTAGAGTCTTTTTGTTGTTTTTATTAAGGGCTCATTTCTTTGGATATGTGCTTTGAATTCTAACATCTTTATTGTCTAGCCTTGAACATTTTCTTATAGATGACAATAGCCGCAACTTTTGGAGCATATTATTTATTGGCATTTGGCAATCAATAAGCAAATTATTTCTTGGGAAGTATTCACTTTTCCTCTCCCCATATCTACTTGATCCATTGTGGCAATACTTTATTGTTCAATTTTCATCCATTAAGGATAATGTACAGTTTAAGTATGGGAGTAGGAATTGCAATCTCTTTTCCCAAATTTTTAATCTCAATTTTTGAAAATTTTAATGAGGGATTAGGCAATTGAATGCACACATTCTTTTACGAAGTACTAATTTTCTTTACCCATTTTATCTTCTTGGTTCATTTGGTTGTACTCTATTGTTTTATTTTCGTCCATTGAGGATAATGTTCAGTTTAAGTATGGGGGTGTGAAATTGAGAATCTTTTTCCAAGTTTTTGTGTGAAATTGGGCAAAATTTTTAAAACTCTTTGGAACTTTTTGATACAAATTAATGCAGCTAATTCTTTCCTTTTGGTTTTGAAAAATAACTTGATGTTATTTTAGTTGAGTTGATTTTTGTTAAACTTTTATATTAGGTTGGAAATAATCAATTCTTAAGAATTTGGTTTAACTTTTTTTATTTTTATTAGATGTATGAAGCTTTTAACTTTGAAAAATACATAGAAGTGATGTATTAAATATAAGTATGGTTTATATGCTAATTTTTAGAAAAATTGTCTAGACAAGTCCTAAATTTGGGTTTAAGTAAATGAGATAAAAAAAAAAAAAAGAGATGCAAGTACTCAAAACTAGTTACATTCCCTTGAGTGAAAAAAAAAATGAAAATGGGCCGGATAAAGTGAAATCCACTCACTTAAGGCTATAAATCCCAAGAAAAAAAAAATTATGTATGTAAAAAAAAAATTAGAAAAATGATGGTGAGCAAAAGAAAAAAGAAGGGTTGTAAGTGCCTATTCCGGATGCATGACCTTAAGTGTGAGAAAAGTCCTAATTTACTACTCAATTTGTAGTAGTTTAGATAAGTACAAAAATACAAAGATTGAATTAGTTATATATGCCTAACTTATATGATTTGTAATGTTTATATGTTTTGATTAAAGAAGTGAGTGGAGTGCATTGAATGGTTATGAACTTGTTTAAACTAATTTCAATGGTCATAGTTATATTTGATCTAATATATGAGTTTATCTTAAGTTTTCTTGATTGAATAAGTGTTAAATTGTTTTTCAATATGAAAGGAAAAAATGGCATCTCCACCATACCTCTTGAAAATTGAAATCTAATGTTTCAAATCTTTTTGAAAAATTATTTTGCCTAAGGACGTGCAAAAAGTTAAGTGTGGGGTATATATATATGTATGCATATATGTACATATATATATATATATATATATACACACACATACACACACACACACATACATACATATACACAACACAGACATATATATATTATAGATATACAACACAGACATATATATAAATACATATATATATATGTGAATATATATATATATATGTATATATATTTGTATGTGTTGCATATATATATATATATATATATTTGTATACATATCTATACACACACACACACACACATATATATATATGTATGTATGTATATATGTATATCTCAACTACGTGTGGTTTATCCCTAAATCCTCATAAGATCTCTACCGTCAGATCAACCCACCTCATCTGTATCTTCTCGAGATAAGGCCTTAGACTTAATCTTGAATAAGACTCCATCTCCCACTTGAACTTTGCCTCCTTCTTCAGGGCAAAGCCTATGAACCAAGCCAATTAGCCACGAACCAATTTGTAGGTCCGTACCATAGCTCGGGCTTATGTGTGCATTATGTCTATCTGACTCGTGCATGGATAGTCAAGTTTGCCCATCTTATTTTGGTTTAATATTTTGCTAAATCCAAGAACCTTACCTAAGCCTTAGCCATGGTTCTTGCTTAATAGCTTGTCTCATATCCAAGCCTTTTACGACTCCATTGTTCCGTCCTTGCACCAAATAATTGTTTCAAGGTTGAGTCCATTATCTAAACTCAAAATACTTGTTCCGACAGTAACTTGATCCTAGCCAAACCAAGCTACTCAGCCTTACCACACACCTTCACAATAACAAAATGCACCAAGTATAGAAGTAGAGAAGAAAGAACACAAAATAATTGCAGGCCCCCACCCAATCTTGAATTTCTACTAATGATGAACAAGAATTACAAGAAACAATGCCAAATTTTTATTGCTACAAGCACTCACATAGCCTACACTAGGCTTCCTCCCAAAGCCTAGAGCTCTCTACAATAATTAATGAGATTATATGACTATAATGAATACACACACACACACACACAAATATATATATATATATATATATATACATGAATTATGTATATATATATATATATATATGTATGTATATGTATATATACATATCCAGTCCTTCAGTTGATGGTAGTATTCTAAAGCTTGTATTGTTTGTCACCGAGTACTACAATCTGCTGCTTTAATATAAGTACAGGTCAATACTACTCCAAATTTTTGAGTTACATTAGGACTAGAATAATAGTAAATTTGAAGTTAGACCTCTTTCAAATTAGATTTAAAACATCATCAAGGTGCTCAAGATCAACTTAGACATTAGGGTGAAAATGTACGACACCCCTCTTTCTTGCCTTTTCTTGATAAATACTTCTTGGTACTTGTGCAAGAATATCAAGGGGACAAAGCTTGGTAATCTGATGAGACATAACCGATTAAGGGTTCATGAGGAATTCGTGGAGTATTATGCAGTAGTCTATTTAAAGGAGAGTTGGGCAAAACTCCAAACTTTTTGAGCAAAAAGGATTTTATCTTCTTCCTCGATAGGAGAGCCATGAATTGAGAATTGATCCATAAGAGACTCAACGAATTCGACAAGGCTTTTGATGATATGTACAGAAAGAAATCCTACTAAGTTCTATCTGATAAAGGCCAAAGGTAGAGGATGTTCCAATTGGTAATGCATAGGTATATTGTTTAGTTTTAATGTTTTACACTGGTATATTACTTTTCGGGTCAAGGATCCGATACTCGTACATATGGACATGGAACTCTTTATACTATACCTGACATGTATTCAAGTTAGGTTCGGTAGATTTTATTGATAATCAACTTCGGGTCCAGAACATGGCGATCTGAGCTCAATCTGAACAGTTTACAAATATGTACATATTACTGAAATGTATGCCTTTTTAAATTAGGTTTCTTATGTAATTTTGATTAATATTAATAAAAGACTTATTCTCAAAATTTTGTTTGTGAATTTACATTATTTTTGTGCACACTTTTGCTGAAAAATACCCATTGTGTTTAAGTAAGTGGTCCATATGAATAGTAGTCTTTCACAGTAAGGTATGAATCACTGGTTACTTAACACATAAACTATTATTCTTAACTGAATAATAAGAATGAGAATCTCATCATGGTAAGGTTATTGTGTTATGAATTCCAAATGGGGAAGGGCTTACCTTTAGCTAGTGAGTAGTCTTCTCACTTCATAACATACGCGTATTTCAAATACGTAAAATTGGATCTATAGTAGTAGTTTCTAAAAGTACTATATGGTAGAAACCTAGCCTACTACTACTATAGCATAGATTTATAATCTACAACTTGAGTATGAGTTGGTGGTCTGACGAAATTGGAAGTGTATACTATGATGTACTATAGTTGAGGTTCTATCGTAGGACCAATATACTTATACATGGGGTATATATGACTAGTCAGTTAAGACAGACTTGTACAAGATAGTTTCTATGCTATATCTCCCCTTGTGAGTATTCGAATGATCTAAATATCCAAGACTCTGGGGAATATGGTTTGGATGTTTACTTTAGGGTAACTCTCTTGAAAAACAAAAACATTCCAGGAAGTCATAGATCATTGGACTCAATGGTTAAGGATGGTAAGTGTTATTTAGAGATGTGTTAGTATACTTTTTCCTCTCTAAATGCATGGCAATGCGTATAGGGATATTTTGGTCATTACACATGTAGGTCGGAGATATTGCTAATACAGCATTATTCTTGGGGTCAATATTTTCTTATAGTGATATTAAGAAATATCTAAAATACAAAATATAGTTATTTATATGGTAGGGGTATTTTGGTCATTTTAGTAGCCAATGCGATGTGTCTTTTGGTCCTCGGAATAGCCCATAAGTCCTATGGTTTCGGGTTAAGGAATTGGTCTTGATATAAAATGGATTTTATTTTATTTAAGTAGCCTGGTTTATTTATTGGGACAAAATAAAATAAAAGCTCCAAAAAGAGAATTATTTACTAGCCTTGTTTAGTTGGACAATAAATTATTCAGGGTTTGAGCCCAGATTGAATAATTAAGGTTGGCCTGATCTGTACTAGGAAAGGCTTGAGATTTTGATTGGTCCATTTGGGTTATATAATTAGTTTTATTTTTGGGTTTTTATTAGTCCAGAAATAATTAAAATTAATTAATTCAATGGATTGGACCATAGGCCCACAGGTTAAGCCTTGGTTTGTCTAAAGGCTTAATAGAATGTGGACCTTAGGGCTACTGTGCAGATGATCGAAGAGTGACATGGTATTCAATTTTTGAATTCTCGGATAATAGCCAGTTAACAAGGCTATTGGGATTCAAAGGATATACAAGAAAAATATGAGAGTCTGCGTTGCATAGTTAGTGAGAACTCTTTCTCAAACTACCTACTGTTTTCTTTCTATAGCCCTTTTTTTCGTTCATCTTCTGTTGATTTAGAGGGAACGAAAAAAAAAAGAGTTTGTTTTTAATTATTTCTTAGTAGCAATTAGTCAAAGAAGAAAGATCGTTTTCTAAACTCATATAGCTTTCACCGAGCGGTCAGGCAAGGGACATATTTTGAAAGATTAAAGGCTCGCATGTGTTCATGTCCAGAAGAAGCAGACGGCTAGCGGGTTTTGATCCAGAGGTTTCAAAAAGCCAGAGTGAAGAAATCCCTATTGTTCAGACATATTTTTTAGTGCCTAAGCAAGTTTTAAAGCATATAGGTATATAAATATTCTTCTAATGTGTCTCGTTTATGCATTTATGTTTGCTTCTGTGATTATGGTTTTGCCATTTACGACTGTAATTGGTATCAGAGCATGTAGGTTGTATGACAAACATAAGAAGCATGCTTAAGTTAACTAAAAATGGCCAGATGATTGTTTGATACCATGCCTGTGATCCTTTATTTTTACTGGTATGGGATAGTTCATTGTGAGCCTCGCAGTTGAGGTTTAGGATCCTCTGTAATAGTTGATGATCGTGTAAGCCTGATTTAAAAAGCATAGGCAGATGTCTGTTTTTGTTTTAATTCAATTTGATTGAGTTTGGTGACAAAAATCACGACCATAATCGCGATTATAATGCGACTGGAAAGACGAAGAAGATGAATAGTGCCTAGAAGCCGAGCCACAAGCCAGCCGTGAGCCGAGCTACCGTGCTTCTAGATACAATCCGCCAGGAAAAGCCTAGCCTAGCCAAGCCACTATAATGCCCAAGCCTCCCGTGGCTTGGTGCGTTTTTGGTACCAAAACCATGGGAGGCATGGACCAAGCCTCCCACGGCTTGGTCACCTTGTGACCAAGTCATGGGTCACACGGGTGTAGGTTGCGGGTACGGGTACGGGTGGTTCACGGGTCGCGGGTTCAAGTGGTTGTAATCCGGTGTAACGGGTGCATGAAGACCATGGGAATTTTTTTAATTATTTTTCCTTATAATTTTTATGCTATTTCTTTTTCACTTTAGGTCCCATACCAGGAGAAATTATTATTTTTGCAATAGTTAATATTCTTAGAATATTTTGATAGAAAAATAATAGTAAAGGATTTAGGATTAACTAAGACCATTAATTAATTTAATTAATGCATTAAATTTTACTATTTGGACACCTAGGTTAAAAGAATAGAAAAATAGGAAAACGTTTACAGTTTTCTAGCATGCTATTTTCTTTTAGCAAACTATGTACACATTTTCTAAAGGATCAAAATCTTTGGAAAATTTTTTACAAGAAAAAACATTTTTCTTCAATTAAATGGTTAATTTTAACTTAAACAAAAATTAATCATTGGTTATTTTCTCAAAAGATTTTATCATTGACATAGAAAATATTTTAGATTTAGAAATTTCTGTAAGTTAAAATGGAAAACCATTTTAATTTATTTTTAAAAGAAAATTTATTTTTGTCAAATAAAACTTGAGATCAAAGTCTCTAGAAAGTTTTAATGGAAATTTTTGAAATCATTAAGTTTTTAACTTAAATAAAATTAATCCATGAAAAAATCTCTCGAATGGTATAAACCTTAACATAGAGATTTATGAGTTTGGATATTTTATTTTGAAGCTAAGGGAGAACTTAATAGAAATTTTCAAAATGATATTTTTTTCAAGAAAACCCTTATTTTTAAAAAACTAAGTGGGAGTGAAGTTCCAACGGTCCATAGCTTCTGTCATGACCCTCATTAGAGATCGTAGGTCTCATTGCGTCATCCTGGGAGTGAACCCGTATAAGATGGAGATACTACAATGATCTAGAATTAATGGAATGATATAATTAATAACTTAGGACATATACTATAATCGGCCAGCTCACGTTGGAGGTTATAGTGCAAGGTATGTCCATAGGAAATGAGAAGAAACAACCATCCCATCAATAGGGTTATCTTTTAGATCATTACATAGAAGGAAAATTAATTTGTAGTGGTTTTAATACATTTAGCTTAGAAAATTATTAATCTTTCTAATAAGGTATGTCAGTTCTCCTAAGAGCAAAATGAATCATATTAAGGATAATAGTGACAAGGTTAACTATTATCAGTTTTAATCTGAGGATAAAGTGCACAAATTATTTTATTTTTCACAAACTGAGATTATCTTTTATTTTCAATTTTAAAAAATGGTTGGTGGAGGATCTTTTAGTCCTTTGGTCGTTATTCCCGGAAGAATAAGCTAACAGGACCAAATTATGTAAACTAGAAGAGGAACCTGGACATAATAATCACACCTGAGGAGTATAAGTATATCATTTACGAAACCTGTCCGGTTACTGGGGAGGGTTTCACCGATAAGGAGCGAGAGGCTAAAAAGGCATGGAAAAAGGCTGATGAAATGGCACACTGTTATATGTTAGCCTTCATATCTAATGTGCTCTAGTCAAAACACAAGCACATGGCCACTACTTATAGCATCAGCACGTCAGTAGCTAAGATGTTCGCTGACAACAGCCGGCCCGCAAGGTAGGAGGCTCTTCGAACGATCATCAATACCAAGATGGCTGAGGGAGCATCAGTCAGGGAGCATATGCTCAAAATGATCGCTACTTTCGAATAAGCAGAAGTCTTAGGGCTGTGATTGACCCCGAGAGCTAAGTGGATATGGTTCTCAAGTCTCTACTGAGCTCTTTTACTTTGTTCAAGTTGAATTATAATATGAAGAAGTTAAACATGAGTTTAACCGAGTTAATGAAAGAGCTCCAGGTGGAGGAAAAAGTCATGAAGCCACAATCTAGGGCTATGATTGCTAAGGCTTCTTCTTCAAGAACTAGGCCCAAGCCCAGAAAGTTTAAGAAGAAGAAGAGTAATGTAGCGGTCCAGCCTAAGTGCCAGCCTAAAGACAAATCCAATGGCAAGTACTTCAAATGTGGGAAGAAGGGACACTGAAAAAAAGTGTGTCCAAATCTTCAAGTCAAGAAAAACCCCACAGATAATGTTTTCTATTTAGAGTCTATTTCAATTGTTGGATCAACTTCTACTTGGATTGTTGATTCAAGAGTCACTAATCATATTTGTAACTCCTTGCAGGGGTTTAGAAAGATAAAAAGACTCCAAAAGGGCGAACATGGATTACGCGTAAGAAATAGATCACGAGTATAGGCCATAATAGTGGGAGAGCTGGAATTTATTTTTTATTATAAAAGAATAGTTATTTTGAAGGATATTTTATATGTACCTTATTTTAGAAAGAATTTGATTTTAGTTGCAAAACTTATAAATCATAGTTATTCTATTTCTTTCCATTCTGGTATAACTATTAGTAGAAATGGAGAAGTTTTATGTACTAGGCACATGGATGGAAATTTATTCTTCATTAACCCTATTAACCCTATTAACAATCAATTGAACAATGTTCAGTCTGAACCTTTAAGTAAGAATAGAAAAACCAATGTTAATGACTCATATCTTTAGCATATAAGGTTGAGTCATATTAACTCAACCAAGATTTAGAGGTTAATCTATGATAGGCCTTTAAGCTCATTGAGATTGGAAAGTTGGCCTTAGTGTAAATCATACCTTATGAGAAAAATGACCAAAAGGTCATTTACCCAAAAGTTGGATAGAGCCAAGGAGATATTGAGCCTTGTTCACACTGATATGTGTGGTCCTTTGTCTACACCAGCTAGAAGGGGGTTTAAGTACTTTATCACCTTTACGGATGATTGTACTATGTATGGTTATGTTTACTTGATAAGGGGTAAGTTTGACTCATTTGACAAGTTCAAATAATTTAAGGCTGAAGTGTAGCGTTGGATAGGTAAATTGATCATGACTTTACGATCAGATCGTGATAGAGAGTACCTCCTCGGTGATTTAAGGACTACATGGTACATCATGGGATAGTATCCTAACTCTCTACGGTGGGGACACTCTAGTAGAACAGAGTAACTAAGAGAAGGAAGAGGACATTAATGGAAATAATCCAAAGCATAATGTCTCATGCTACTCTTCCAGTATCATTTTAGGGATATGCCCTGAAAACAACAACATGTATTCTGAACTTAGTGCCTTCCAAGTCAATACCTAGGATTCCTTATGAGATGTGGACTGGGCGCAAGCCAAGTCTGAACCATCTCAAGATATGGAGCTGTCCAGTTTATGTACTAATCAAGGGAGACAAGTTATAACCAAGATCAGAACTATGCTATTTTGATGGGTATCCAAAAAGAACAAAGGGTGATTACTTTTATCATCCCAAGGAGTAGAAAGTACTAGAAAGTACTAACGCTAGATACTTGAAAGATGATCGAAGTATTTCCACAAAAGGTTTAACTAAGTTGGAACTCGAAGAAAATTTATCTTCTGAATCGACTTCTTCTAACCCGATTGTGGAACAAGAAGAGACACGGCTTCAGAAACCTGTACAAAATGAGCTTTGTCATAATGGGAGGGTATCTAAGGTTCCAAAAAAGTAGATTGGAGAGGTTTTTGATCTAGTCTCTGACTATCAAGAATAAGATTTCACTAGATATGAGGAGGCTATTTTTTATACCGATGTAAACTTATGACATGAAGCAATGAAAGCCGAGATTGAGTCTATGTATTTCAATCAGGTTTGGAATCTTGTAACTTCACTTGAAGGGATAAAATCCATTGGGAGTAAGTGGGTATACAAAAGAAAGAAGAGAGCGGATGGGAATATGGAAACCTTTAACGCTAGACTTGTGGCAAAAGGGTATACTCAGAAAGAGGGAATCGATTATAAGAAAACATTTTCCCCGGTCTGTATTCTCCTTGCCATCACATGTCATTATGACTACGAGATATGACAAATAGATGTCAAAACAGGATTTCTCAATAGCTATCTTAGTGAAGACACCTATATGTCCCAATCGGAAGGTTTTATGACTAAGGGCCAAGAACATATAGTTTGTAAGCTTAAGAAGTTCATTTATGGACTTAAGCAGGCATCGAGAGTATGAAACATTCATTTTGATGAGACTGTAAAGTCTTACAGTTTCATTCAAAACGAGGATGAACCATGTGTGTACAGGAAACTGGAAGGCATAAACGTGATTTTTTTTGTACTGTATGTGGATCACATTCTACTCATTGGGAATAATGTAGGGACATTATCATCTATTAAGATTTGCCTATCTAGTCAATTCAGTATGAAAGACTTGGGAAAAGCCAGTTACATTCTCAGAATTAAGCTTCTTAGAAATAGGAAGCAGAGAATGTTAGAATTATCCCAAGTTACATACATTGATAAGATGCTGGCTAAGTTTAGCATGGACTCATGAAAGGGAGCATTAATCCCTTGTAGACATGGGTTAGCTTTTTCTTCAAAGGATTATCCTAAGTCACAAGAAGAAAAAGACAGGATGAGTAGGATTCCCTATTCTTCGGCTGTGGGAAGTCTTATGTATGCCATGCTATGCACTAGACCAAATATCTGTTTTGTTGTAGGCTTAGTTAGTAGATATCAGTCAAATCCTGGAGAAGTTCATTAGCAAGCTGTAAAGCATATTCTCAAGTACCTCAAGGGAACGAGAGATTATGTGCTTATTTATAGAGTTGATGACCTAGTTCTTATAGGATACATAAACTCAGACTTCCAGGCGAATAAGGATGAGAGAAAATTCACAAGTGGATATATCTTTACCTTATCTGGAGGGTCTATTTCATGGAGGAGCATTAAGTAATCTTGCATTCATGACTCAACCATGGAAGCTAAGTATGTGGTAGCTTCAGAAGTATCCAAGAAAGTAGTTCGGCTCTAGAAGTTCCTTTCAGAACTTGGAGTCGTGCCACAGATTGATAGACCGATTGTGATGTATTGCAATAACATTGGTGCAGTCTTACAATCTAAAGAACCTAGGAACCATAAAAAGGGGAAGTACATAGAGAGGAAGTACCACCTAATCCGAGATTTTATTCAGAGACGGGAAATCGTGATGGAACAGATAGCCTCGAATAACAATCTAGCAGATCCATTTACCAAGCCTTTGGTCGAGAGAGTCTTTCGTAGACACTTAGACACCATAGGGGTGGGCACCTATGGACTTACCTAATCTTAGAATGCAAGTAGGAGATTGTTGGAATATATGCCTTCTTAGACTAGGTTTCTGATGTAATTTCGATTAATATTAATAAAAGTTTTATTCTTAAAATTTTGTTTGTGAATTTACATTATTTTTGTGCACAATTTCGTTGGAAAAGACCCATTGTGTTTAAGTAAATGGTTCATGTGAATGGAGTCTTTCACAGTAAGGTATGGATCACGGGTTACTTAACACATAAACTATTGTTCTTAACTGAATGATAAGAATGAGAATCTTATCATGGTAAAGTTATTGTGTTATGAATTCAAAATTGGGAATTGCTTACCTTTAACCAATGAGTAGTCCTCTCACTTTATAACATAAGCATATTTTGAATACGTAGAACTGGACATGTAGTAATAGTTTCTAAAAGTACTATATGATAGAAACCTAAACTACTACTACTACAGCATGGACTTATACTCTACGGCTTGAGTATGAGTTGGTAGTCTAACAAAGTTAGAAGCATATGCTTTAAGGTACTATAGTTGAGGTTCTATTGCAGGACTAATATACTTGTACATTGGGTATATGTGACTAGTCAGTAAAGATAAATTTGTACAAGATAGCTTCTATGATATATCGCCTCTTGTGACTGTTCGAATGATCTAAATATCCAAAGCCCTTGGGAACACAATTTGGATGTTTGCTTTAGGGCAGCTCCCTTGGAAAAAGAAAACATTCTAGAAAGTCGTGGATCATTAGACTAGAGGTCTAAGAATGGTAAATGTTATTTAGAGAGCTGTTAGTACACTTTCTCTCTAAATGTATGGCTGTGCATAGAGGGATATTTTGGTCACTATACCTGTAGGTTAGAAACATTGCCAACGCAGCATTGTCCTTGGGGTTAATGTTTTCTTATGATGATATTAGAAAATATTTAAAATACAAAATATAACTATTTATATGATAGGGGTATTTTGATCATTTTAGTAGCTAAGATGATGTGTCTTTTAGTCCTTGAAATAGCCCATAAGTCTTAATGGTTTCGGGCTAAGGAGTTAGTCTTGATATAAAATAGATTTTATTTTATTTAAGTAGTCTGATTTATTTATTGGACTAAAATAAAATAAAAGCTCCAAAGAGAAAATTATTTACTAGCCTGGTTTAGTTGGACAATAAATTATTCAGGCTTGAGCCCAGATTGAATAATTAAGATTGGCTTAGTCTGAACTAGGAGAGGCTTGAGATTTTGATTGGTCCATTAGGGTTATATGATTAAATTTATTATTGGGCTCTTATTAGTCCAGAAATAATTAAAATTAATTAATTCAATGGATTGGACCATAAGCCCACAGGTTAAACCTTTGTTTGTCTAAAGGCTTAATAGAGTGTGGGCCTTAGGACTAATGTGTGGATGATCGAAGAGTGAGGTTGTATTCAAACTTTGAATTCCCATATAATAGCTGGTTAGCAAGGCTATTGGGATTCAGAGGGTTTATAAGAAAAAACACGAGACTCTACGTTGCATAGTTAGTGAGAACTCTTCCTCAAAGTACCTACTATTTTCTCTCTTCAGCCCATTTTTGTTTTTGTTCATCTTCTATTGATCCAGTGGGAACAGAAAAACAAAAAGAGTTTTTTTTATTTTATTTTTTATTATTGTTTAGTAGCAATTAGTCAGAGAAGAAAAACCATTTTCGAAACTCATATAGCTTTCACTAAGCGGTCAAGCAAGGGACATATTTCGAAAGATCAAAGGCTCGCATGTGTTCATGTCCAAAAGAAGCAGAAGACTAGCGGGTTTTGATCTAGAGGTTTCAATAAGCCAGAGAGAAGAAATCCTTATTGGTCAGACGTCTTCTTCAGCGCCTAAGAAAGTTTTAAAGCACAGAGGTATAAAAATTCTCTTCCGCTATGCCTTGTTTCTTCATTTTTGTTTGCTTCTGTGATTATGTTTTTGCCATTTACGCCTACACACATATGTATATATACATATACATACATATTTATGTATATGTATATACATATATCTAAGTGTGTATATATATATATATATATTATATAAATATATACACATATATGTAAATGTTTATGTTATATATATATGTGTGTTGTATATATGTGTGTGTGTGTGTGTGTGTGTGTACGTATATATACATATATAAATACACACACACACATATATATGTATATATATATATATACATATTTATGGTTATAACATATATATATATATATAAATATATACATATTTATATATACATACATATAACATATGTATTTATATAAATATGCATATATAAATATATATTTATATATGCTGTATTTATATAAGTATGCATATATAAATATATATTTATATATACATATATATACATATGTATTTATATAAGTATGCATAAATATGCATATATTTATACATATATATATACATACATGTGTGTGTGTGTGTGTGTACAAACATACTTATATATGTGTATGTATGTGTGTGTGTGTGTGTGTGTGTGTGTGTGTGTTACATATATACAAAATAAAATCCTTCAATAATAATTCAAATTATATTCGATTATTTTTAAATTTTATCGTAATACTTTTTTTTTATTATTTTAACAAATCTAACGCTTGGATCGTTAATTTAATATGCTTAATTTTATAAATACGTTAGGTTTTGAAGTCTTATATAAAAATTGTACTAGATTATGCAGTAAAAAATATACGATTAGCTTCAAATTTTGTCGTAATACTTTATTTTAGAAATTTTAACAAATCAAA
The DNA here is from genome assembly GCA_026120185.1 of Voacanga thouarsii. NCBI lineage: Eukaryota > Viridiplantae > Streptophyta > Magnoliopsida > Gentianales > Apocynaceae > Voacanga > Voacanga thouarsii. The sequence continues at coordinate 217,976 of JANUWF010002256.1, read as the reverse complement.
TAGTTAGATTGTTAATTTGATATGTTTATATTTATGAATGCGTTAGGTTTTAGGCTCTTATATAGAGATTATGTTAGATTATGTGGCAAAATAATATCCGATTACCTTCAAATTTAGTCATAATACTTTTTTAAAAACAATATTAACAAATCTAATAGTCAGATCTTAATTTGATATGCTTATTTTTATAAATGTGTTAGGTTTCGAGCTCTTACATAGATATTATGCTCAACTACATGGCAAACTATTTCGATTACCTTTAAATTTAGTCATTAGTACTTTTTTTTTAAAACAATTTTAAAAAATCTAACAGTTGGATCGTTAATTTGATACGTTTATCTTTATAAATGCTTTAGGTTGTAGGCTCTTATATAGAGATCATGCTAAATTATGTGGTAAAATATATCCAATTACCTTCAAATTTGGTCATAATACTTTGCTTAGGAATTTTAACAAATCTAGTTATTAGATCGTTAATTTGATATACTTTTGTCTATAAATGTGTTATGTTTTGGGCTTTTATATGTGTTTATATATTTATGTGTTGTATATATATGAATGTGTGTATATATGTTATATATTTTTATATATTTATTTTACATATATATGTATATATTTATTTGTGTTATATGTGTGTGTGTGTGTGTGTGTGTGTATGTATAGACACACACACATACACACACACACAAATATATATATATATATATATGTGTGTGTATGTGTTGTATATTTATTTATATATATGTGTGTGTTTTATATGTTGTATATATTTATGTACGTATGTATATGTATTTATATATGTAATGTATAAATATTTATGTATATAGATGTGTTATATACATTTATGTATATTTGTGTGTATGTTATGTATATGTATGTATATGTATATATGTATTTATTTTGTATACGTATGTACGTATGAACGTACGTACGTATGTGTATGTATGTATGTATGTATAAGTATGCGATGAAGCTTTTTTTTTTTTTTTTTGTTATGAAAGGTCTTTAGTGAGAAATTTTGGCAATTGGCAATGAGATTGTTTTGTCACATAAGGCCTTTTTTTTTTTTTTTTTTGTAGTGTGTGGAGTAAGGTCATTAATAGAAATAATAAACAAACCATTCTCTAGCCTATGAGACAAACACCTACTAATATAAGTATCATAAAATTCCTAATCAAGTAGGCATGGCCATAGTTGACAAACCTTCAGTTGGCGGTAGGTCAACCTCCGGTTGATGGTTGGCCAAAATAGGAAACTTCAACCTTAAACCTTTAACGCTTGTTTCACAATTTGGCAGTTGACAATTACAGTTGCGATTGGCCAACATTTGGTTTGGAGGTTTTTTAATTTTTTTTGAAATTTTTTATTTTTAAAAAAAAGTATAAAAAGTATAAAAAATAAGTAAAAAAAGTTACAAACATAAAATATATTAAAAAAGAGCTTGAACTTAATTTTAATTTTATAAAATTAAGCTGCCTACATATCCTCTCGGGTATAGAGGAATCAAAGCTCTCGTAGTTCTCTTACCTTTTAACCATTTTTTTTACCTTTAATGGTCTTCACTTTCAGCTGTTGTAGTTCTTTCCGTGTCTACGTCCAAAAATTCATTGAGATTTAGCTGAACATTTTCTTGTTGACAATTTTCAACTCTAATCTAATCATCTAAACATGCTTGAACTTCCAAACTTCCAGTGCCATTCTCGAGCGAGTTTCATTCAAAATGCTTCCTCCAGCACTAAAGGCTTATTCTACCACAACAGTTGAAATAAGAACAACAAGAATCTCCTTAGCCATTAGTGCTACAACAGGAAATTTGCTCTCATTTTTTCTCCACCACTTCGAGATATCAAATCTTTCACCTATTTTATTCCACTTTAAATTATAAGTTAGATATAATTCAAGTTCCGCCGTGGAACTTAAAGATCCTCTTGGTCGTTTTGACCTTTCTACCATCATCTTACTTGCCTGGTTAATTTTTGAAGATCCGGATATCGGAATATCAATGTCTTAAGTTTCTTGGATAGCCCCACTATACTTTCTAGAATATTTATAATATAAGTCGCGAAGAATATTCCTTATGTTAGCTATTATACGAAAAATATCAGGGGCACATGTAAAATCTTGAGTACTACTATCATTTTCATCATCATTGTCTTCAATATTATGTTTAGAAAATAAAGAATCATAATAATCAATAAAATATTCTTGTAAACCCTCAATTCTCATACGTGGATCAAGAATAGCAGCTACTAAATTAATATTAGGTATACCTAAATAATCTTTTAACCATTTGGTTTTCATAGCATTAATACACGGAGATAAAAGAACATTACTGGAATATTCATTAAAAATAGCACTAACATTAACACATTCTTAAATAACTAAATGTACAGTAGGATCATAAAACACCAGATAAATTATAAGTAGTATCATTAAATATTTTTAAAACATATAAAACACATTCACAAACACTCTATTGTAGAGGAAACAAATGTATTCCAACAGCTTTATTTTGCAAAAAAAAAACACATAAATGTTCTTTATATGGAAAGTATTTATTTAGCAATTCATATGTTGAATTCCATTTACTTGGGACATCTTTTGGAAATTATTTTGGTTTCATGCCATTACGTCTATAAAATTGACTCCATTCTTTTTTATTTGTAGGTCGAAGCCATAAATAAGAAAAAAAAAATAGCTCTTATTGGTTTAATATAAAAATCAAGACTTTGTAAACCATCTTGTATACATAGGTTTAAAATATGACATACACATCTAACATGAAAAACTCTAACATCCAAAAGTTGGCTTAATTAAAAATTTAAAACTAGTAATTGAGGCAGTATTTGCACTTGTGTTATCAAAAAAATTTTATTCATTAAACCATATTCTTTTAAAATAACAATTAATAGTTGGCAAATATTTTTAGTAGAATATGGACCATCAAAGGCCCTATAAGCAATTAATCGTTTTTGAATATTTCATCCATTATCTACCAAATGACATGTAACACCCATATAAGAATGAGTTTGCTAGTGATCACTCCAAATATTACTATAGAAAGAAATTTTACTAGGAAAATTTTAAAAAAAAATTGAGTTAATTGATTCTTACTTTTCTTATATAATTTTTTAAGTGTACGTGTGAGGGTAGTGTAGTGAACAATATTTGTAGCAGGATTTAAAATATTTTGACAATATATATTAAATTATAATTTTTCACCAAAACTAAATGAAAGATGTTCTACAGCTACCATTTTAGCTAACTCTTCTCTATTTACTTTATCAGTATATTTAAATTAACCAACAAACAGAGTAGATGTAGTAGTAGTGTACCCGATAATTTGTTGTTGTTTAGAATCCAAATCGAACTCTTAAGGATGGTGCCTTCTTAAATGTTGAGAAAGCGTGTCATAACCCATTCCTGGCTTGGATGCATATAATTTAGGAGCACTAGTGCAATAATTACACTTGGCTTTCATTTCACCGAATGACATTTTTGTGAGAGTAAAATGCATGGTGAACATATCAGCTTCTCTTTTTTGCACTTTTTTTTATGAAGCATCAGTTTGTAAATCACTTTCTTGAGGATGTTGTTGTTAAACTTCAACTTTTTCATCATTAACTTGTATTGGTTGATCAATTATTGAAGGAGAAAATGTCCCCGAAAAAAAAATTTAGATCAAAACCAGAAGCGGATTGATAACCGGATAGAGTAGTAAAAGTCTCTGGTTGAAAATTTGGATTAAAACTAGCACCATCACTCATTTTCCCCTTACCTTTAGAGCTACTTGGATGAGATATTTTCTTTTTCAAAAAATTATATATAACAATAATATATATTGAGAATTGAGAGAGTTAAAAGAGTTGAGAGTTCATATGTAAAAAATTCAATAGAGTTATGCCTATTTATAGAGAGAGTAAGGAGGTAAAAAAAAAAATGCAACGGCCACTACATGCCAGAAGCTTCAAAATGGTCATAATGGCCGTGTAGGCCTACAGCAATAATGGCCTCCTTTTATTTTTTTTTTAATTTTTAATTTTTAAAATTTTCATTAACACGTGTCAGAGTAATATGCTAACACATGTGTCAATTAAAAATTTTTAAAAAAATAAAATCAGCGATTGACGGTTGGGGAAAACCCCAACTTGAACCAGACCGTTAGCCACGGTTCACAATTTGAACTGTGAACTGTGATCAAAAGTTTTTGAACCGTTGACCCCGGTTCTGGTCCACGGTTCAACCATGGACAAATTAAACCAAGGCCATATCTATAATCAGGTCAAATGACATTTTCTTATTATAATGATCCACTTCTATCTAAGGGCCTTCATCAAAGACACCAAAAATCATTGCCAATCTATATATATCCAACTCGATAGGGACACCTTTTAGCCTCTCAATTTCACTAAGGGTACTCTTCCTCTTTTCTATCATGTTAACATAAAATTCTTTTACCAATACAAGATAGAAATGACCCCTCAAGATGATAATTGGTTCCTACCCCAACGTCCTAAATATGTTCAACAGGTGTAGTGAATGATCGAGAGAAGGCTTAATGGTTTTCTCAATAATGATTTTATTGGAAGCTCCTTTAGAATACCATATTGCAAATTTAGGGTTATCAAAATGTTTGGGGTGCAACAAAGCCTATTCAGGTAAAAGTAGGGGGTCTTGCAAAAATGATGCTCCTATAGCTCTCTTAGAAGTTTGTGAAAGTGCCTTTGTTCTAGGCCTATTTTCTCAATATAACCAACACTTGGCAGAATTCTAAAAGGCTCAACTCATACACCAACTTCAACAATGATATAACCAACCAAACACAATATCATCCAAAATATTCACCAAGTTATCCTTTAATTTCTTTAACAATTTAAATTCCACCCAGAATAGTATCAACTTCACCAAAGTTCAACGATCTAACAACACACAATACGCTCCACAAGATCATAATTCTACTTAAAATCCACCATAAATATAGCAGAACTTTAAAGATTAATAAATAGCCAAACTAAGTTCATCAACATAAATATCGACTAAAAAACATCATATCAACTTACTTAGAAATTTTAATACCTCAAAACAAATATTCAAGGCAAGATAAATTTCTTATACTTAAAATAAATAAATAATGCCAAGAAATTCAAGAAGAAATTTTTGCCTGCAACTTGAAGAACTATGTTAGCCCCAACGGCATTCTCCTATTTTTTGACTTATAACAAATATTGATGAGGACTAACTTGTATGATCTACATGTGATAGGACATGTTTGACCTCAATTCTTTCAAGGCATACAAATGAAGCTACTAAGTAGCTCTTGAGCAAAGAAATTCAGGTCAAGTATATCGTCATCTTAAGAGCTTGCAAAATCGTGAAGTCTTTGTAAAAGAACTTTAGACTAGGAATTGTTTAATGTAAATTCCTGTCTCCTTTACCTTATGTTTCAATTTGATTTTACCTTGAAGCACGTGAAAATAAAATGATTTTTTTAAAAAATAAGTCTTCAGATGTTTGGATTGAGTAGTTTGGATAGAATTTCCATCCAAAAGCTTCGTCTAAAATGCTGTAACAGTGTCGAAATGTTTCTGCCTAAAAAAGTGTCATTTTGGACGCACATTCTTCTGATCCTTGAGTCTAAAATTCTAGAAAACCTGACAGTAAAAAACTAGCCGTTGTTGTCCTACTTTTTAGTCCTATAAAAGCTTTCAAAACTCGATTTTGAAGCAGATTTTTGTACTATCTTTCTCAAAAGTACTCTAACACTTTAGAATACAAAAATCTCCCTTTCATTTATGCTTCGAAAGTGAAATTAAATTGTTCAAAAGGTAAAAGGTGTTTTGTGCTCATCTATTCGCAATCTGCTCAAACTTGTGTGCCATTTCTGTAAACTTTCCTTCATTCTAACTTGTATCAAGGTTAAGAAGGTAAAACCCAATTGGGGTGAACCTTGATTGTTGTGATTAAAGAAGTTGGGTGTAAAATCAAGATTGGTGTCACCTACTACCATTGAGTTGGGAAAAAGTTTCTAGTAAGCGGTGTTAAAATCTTTAAGTGAGAACTTAAGGTAGTGGATTAGATAATTTGAGGATCGAACCACTATAAATTCTTGAGCTATTTTGCCAAAATTCTTAACTACACTTTTCGCTATTCTCATATCTTAAATGTTGCATCTTTTCTTCTAAAATCAATAACTCATTTAGGACATTTGCATTCCGATTTAAACTTGTCCTTGACATCTCAACTACCCATCTTCATTTCATAATATTTTCTTATCGTTTTGTACTGATTTAATAGACACCTATTAAAACTCTTGAAATCGCAAAGCTGCAAAGCATATCCGCTACTCTGTTTGAATTATTTAAGGGAACCAAAATTTTTTAATCTACTCTTGTTTTACAAAAAACATTATTCACCCCTCCTCCCCCCCCTCCCTAAGGTTTTTCAAACTCCTTGTACCACAATGTTCTCTACTTTGTAGGTATCAAACTTTTGCAAAGATTTTGAGTAGAAATCAAAATGTAGTTGGTGAATTTAGAATGTTGGATTCAAGAACACTGGAAGCTATAGAAGGAATCAATCTTGGAAAAGAAGAAAAAGGCTTGGGAATTCAAATTCTAGTGGGAAAAATAGTTAAAGATGAAGAAATAGAATAGTGAAGGCTTGTGGGTAGCAAATAACAGCAAGGATGAGCAAAAGAGAAGACAACAAATTTAAGAGAAATATGAGGAAAAGAAACTGCCGCAGCTTTTTATGTTCTACTGACCCAAACCAGTTGGTGCCAGTTGATGCAGCTTGACCCGCACTAGTTGCTTTCTGGCTCCACATCGTATACCTTCTAAATTAAAATAATACTGTTTGCCTTCTGTTTTCCTTCCTGCTTTTTAAAAATAATAATAAAATAAAACCAAGAATCCAAAATAGTTCAAAACACATAACTAAAAATAAAATGGAAAGCAAATAAAAACGTCCACAAATTAAATATCAAAGCAAGAACAATCTATCTTTTCCCATGTTCAAACTCACGTAGGTTATTTTTTGTGTTCCATTAGTAAGTTGCCCAATTTGATTCTCCAAGTTATGGGTGGAGGCCTCTTAATTTCTCATTGACACCTCTACTCCTTAAAAATGTTGGTCCGTAGAGCTTACTAGTTTTGTCACTTATAAATCTTCCAATAAAGGCTTGGTGGGAGGTTGTGGTTCTAATTGCGAATTGTACGGCACAAGGGCTTGTGTCCTTGGATTAGGATTAACCTGAAAATTTTGTGGTTGCATTGGCCTAGATTATGCTGAATTATTCTGGGAAAAATTCAAGCGATTCCTCCAAATTAGGTTATATGTCTTCCAATAGGGATTATTACTCCGATTCTCATTACCTAGGTAGTCAACCTACTCCAAGGATTGTTCCTGAGATGACTTTATTTGTTAGCCCCTTATGATTAGGGTGCCCTCTTCTACAAAAATCATAATTTACACTCATAACGTACCCTTGAGAAGTGGCTACAATTGACTTGTCAATTTTCTTCGTGAATGCACCCACCTTGGCTTCCAAAGCCACCATAGCATCTATGCTATATACTCTTTGAACTCTTGCCCTAGGCCTTGGATTGCCTCAAAAGTAATAATTCATTGCTATATTTTCACCTAAATAATATAAATCCTCCGAGATCTTACCGCTTGTAGTGCCTCCTGCTAATGCATCAATAAATTATTTCGAGGTAAAATTTAGACCACTATAAAAAGTCTGCATTTGAACTCCCAACTTTAAACTGTGATGAGGATGCTTTCTTAATATCTCCTTTCATCTTTCCCAATAATCATATAAACTTTACGATTCTATCTATTAGAAAGTGAAGATATCAATTATGAGCTGGTTATCCTAGATAGTGGAAAATACTTAGCTAAAAATTTCTCAACATGGCCATTCCAAGTTATAATGGGCCATACTAGCAATGATTTCAACCATAACTTAGCCGTATCCCTTAAGAAGAAAGGAAAAAGCCTCAATTTGATAGTATCTTATAACACTTCATTCATCTTGAAGGTATCACAAATTTCAAAAAACTTGTAATATGAGCATTTGGATCCTCTTCCGATAAACAATCAAACTGCACCATTTGTTGAATCATCTGAATGATGTTTAGTTTGATCTCAAAACTATTAGCCTCCATCATTGGCCTAGAAATACTCGAATCAGCTTTAGATATAGCTAGTCTAGCAAAGTGAGGCATAGTCCTTAGACCATTACTACCATTGTTATTGTTTAAGTTTTGATTTACTTCCATGTCTCCAAGAGATTGACTTATACTTGCTAAATGACCCTTAGTTTGACTCAATTGGTCAATTCTCTATTTGTTCTCCCTCCAAAGTCTGGTCAAAGTTCATTTGATCTTGGGATCGAACTCTACAATTTCTTCTTTGATTCATCGGATCATAAACTAAAGATATCAACCTGAAAATAAATACACAACATTATTCAATATTTAACAAGAACAAATTATAAAAACCTTAACACATCAGAATAGTTTCATATACAACAATATGAGCACAATAGTATTGTTATTCATAAGGCACCAAATTACACCACTTAGTAATATTTATAGTATTTACGTATATACATGGCTGAATTAATAAAACTTAAGCTTTTATAATATTTCTCCTTGGCAACGACATTAAAAACTTGATGGGTGTATCTTATGTATAATAAAAATCAATTCTCGTAAGTCTATTTTTAATTAGGTTTTAGTTAAAACGACAATTTTAAAACCACACATATAGAACAAGTATACTCATTGCAAAGCATAGAATAGAGAATTAACAAATATCAATCCTTAAGTAGTACTACTATTAACACTTTCAACCTATTTTTTGGCTCACTAAAACTACAAAAATGAAATAATTACAATTAATACTTCACCCAAGATCAATCTAAAGAATATCATGGAATAAGATAAGGAATAAGAATATGTAATTGGATAGAGTTGCTCAAGAACGTAACAAAGATTAAGCCTACACTCATCACAATGAGTCACCAGTCTAGTATACACCATGAAGGATTGCAACTATAGAGTCTACTCTCTCTCAAGCTATGGATTCCCTATCTTCTAGCAAACTTAACTGATAACTCTACCTCATTAAATCAATTAAAAAATGAATTAACTTCATGAACCCATTAATTATACCCCTATCTCTTGGTGATATTAACATAAAAGAAACCAATATCCCTATCTCTAGGTAATATCAATAGCCTTTTTATTACTAGTTCTTTACCCTTAACTTATCTCTCTAGTTAATTAAGAGATAATAAATATAGAATCAATTAGTTTAACACAATCCTCTAACCTATCTCTCAAACTCATTAGAATAATGTAACCAATCAATCCAAAATAATAAATCTAAGCAATCAAATACTAGAAATTGGAAAATAATTGATCAAAAAGCAAAACTTAATACAAAGTCATTATATTTAATTCAACCTTCCAAAAATAATAAAAACAACTAAAACAATATTATCAATTGGAAAAGAATACAACAAAGATGAGAAGACCTCATAAACAAGTTAATGCTTTTTTCACTTCAAATCTCCTCTCCAATAATGATCATTTCTCTTCTAATGATCTTCCATGGAACTTCTCTCTCAATATCTTGTGCCTTTTTTCTAACTCTCTATGATGATCTTTTTTAGGGTTTCCTATTCCAAGTATTTATAGGCTTTTGTCTACTAAAAATTGCTCCAAAAAATTCTTTTTCGTCTAGGAAACTACGTACCAACCGACTATGGTTGCTCTAAATAAACCAGCGCTATTTAACATTGAATTGTTGCTATCCTTGTAACTAGCCGACACTGCCTAATGTGGCCCAATCGGTGTTGGCTTCTCTCTGCTTGGTCCTGTAAATGTCTTCTATTTTCTCTATTCTTTCCAAGAAAGAAGCAACCAGCATCGGCCGGTCTGAAGCAACCGGAGCTGGGTCCTCTTGTTTTGGCCTAATGCTATACTTTTTCTTGCACAAACTTAATATCTTTTCACTATCTTTTCAAGATTTCTTCATCTCACTAACTCTACACAAAAGGTAGCAAAATAATAGGAGTGAATAGTTATGTATACTCAAAATCAACACAAATACACCATAAATGACCTTTAAAATATATGCCAATTTTAGCCCTATCATTGGCAAATTTGTGGGTTGAGTTGGGCTTATTTGAATAACCATATTGTTGATCATTCTTGAGGTAATTTTGTTTTGGCCTATTTTATCATTCGTATTTCGGCTATCTTTTTATTCTAATTTAAGTTGAAATTAGATGTGTTTTCAAATCATGTTAGATGGTATTAGATCTAGTGAAGTCTTGATTCCAATCAAGACTACTTTCTTAGAGAAGAGGTTCAAATTTCATTAAGAACATTGCAAGTAAAAATTCTAAAATTCGATACTCTTTTTCTTACTATCTTTGAGATTAATTGATTCAAGTTCTAGCCATGTACTTGAAGTATGATTGATCTTATATGTAGGGTTGATGTTTGAGGAGTCATTTGAATTATAAAATTATAGAAATTGTGGGGATTCTTTTGTTCTACTTGTTGTAGAAAATTTATGCACAAAAATTGCATTCCAAGTATTTAATATATTGTCTTATGTCTTTACACTACTTATATGGGACTTTCAATACTTCTATCCATAAAATCATATAGTTTCTTTACTTAGTAACTTGTTCTTAGCAAGTTATATCTATCGTGTTACTACTAGAAAATCACTTGTGATCTTGACTATAGCTTGAAAACAACTGATTCATCTTGGGATCATATCACTTCATCTCTTTATATCTTTGACTTTGTTGTGTTATAATTGGCTTGAATGAAGTATTAATCATCAATTTGTTTTCCTAGAGGTTGAGATAGCTTCACATTACTTGAAATTTCCTTATTTAATTAACCTATCTCTAATGCCTACCAAGTGATTGATTTAATACTATTTGCTTCTAAAATACCTTACATGAATTCTTCAGCTTTCATTTATCACTTCTTATAGGTTTCATTGCTATTACTTGTCATTAATGAGTTCTATTATCCTTGTAAAACCTAGAATTGGGTTGATCTTTATGCATCTTTGAGTCATATCTCTTAGTATCCTTGTTTATTTAATTCCTTGTGGTTTTTTGCCTAGTTATTAATAGGACAAACTATTCTATTAACCCTCCAACTATTGATTTGTCTAACTTTTGCCCTCCAACTAAAAAAGTATAAAATAGTTCTTTGAACTTTCTAATCATCCAGATTTTGCCCTTCTGTTACTTAATCAACAGTTAACCCTCCTATCAACTAATTTTAAGGGCAATTTCATCCTTTCACTGTGACCATTAAAAAGAAACAAAAAAGTTGAAAAGTTGAGGGTACTGAGCATCACATTTTCATCTCCTTTTTGCATCTATATTCCTTGAACTTCTAAACTTCAAATTTTCACCTTACTCTTCATCTAACTTTTCACCTACAACTATTCAATCTATTATTAAGGAAAGTTCATTACTTTTCCAAAGAATTTCTCTGATAATTTTATGCCTTCTCGTGAAGTTTTTTTACAATTTCTACAAAATGGTGGAATGGGTGATCAGAAACAAGTTCAATTAGTATAATCTTTACACCATTTACAGTAAAAAAAATCCCATCTTTTTTCTTGATCAATGACAAAAAATGTGATTTCATTCATCGATTATGTAGTTATGCATATCCAAATAAGTTAAATGTTATATTTATACTTCAGTTGCTTCATAAAGTTCATATGTGAAGCATGCAAATCGCTTTGTTTGCAAGCATCTTTTATGTCATTTTCAACAAAGGTTAAATTTTTAATAGTTTTAGTTGAAAATTTCTTCCTTTTTTTAAAAAATAGTCGTCTGTAGGGGACCAATAGGTACAATAGGTTTGAATATTGTAAAACAGAGACACAAAAGGACCACAAATCCTGCATTTTATTCTTAATTTTATTTTCTAAAATGTGTTTTCTGTAAATTTCTCTATATGGTTTTTGCTCTTCTCTTTTTTTTTTTTTTTGTGGTTTGTGTATTTTATATTTTCTGTATGTTTTCTGAATTTGTTTGCAAGCTCTGACCTGAATTTTTTGTGGTTATCTAATGTCAAACCCATATAATAATTACTTCACACTTAAAATACATTATAAAAGAAGGATTATCAGTGAGGAGTACCGAAGTTATATTGATGGGGATTTTGATTATGTGGATTTCTGCAATGCTAAAAGATTATCTTTGGTAGACATTAATGAAATGCTTATTAAACTAATTCAACATAAAAAATCAATGTTTTACTACTACTAGAGCCAAGTAGGAACTTAAGTAAAAGGTTGAACTGTAACATCCCATATATTCGTGTTGCAGTGGGCCTTGACTCTGTGGAATGTCACTCCGTCTGATCTCCCAAACAAAGGGTCTTTATAATGAATCAACAACTTAATTAGCAGCGGAATCACACTATAACTTCAAAACATGAATTTATTCATAGGAAAATTTCTTAGTTCATGGTTCTCAATTCTTTCATACAATATTCTATAAATATTACACCATAGATTATTTTCTTTATTTCTACTCCATCATACTTCTGTTGTGCACTCTGGTCACCAGTCTATACATTTCAACCTAAAACATATAGAAAAACATGTGAGAACAAAAACACTCAGTGAATCCCGTGTGTGCTCGTGATTTTTAGATAAAACAGTCTCACGGTATCTTTTAGCAAGACAACTTGTCAGCAACACATGAAATCTCATACTTGACACATAACAAATATTTTCTTCACATGGAGATTAATAGTCCCACTATATTTTAAATTCACATTGCAATCATATTCAGAAGGAATATTAGTCCAGCCGTCATTAATACCATAGCAACATTAGTCCTATGAACATAAACATAACATATTTCACAATGAGAGTGAATCTAGTGGGACACATAATATCTATATTCTTAAAATACTCATTTTCACATATTTCAGAAAAATCACTTGCTAAAAACAGTTTTCATAAAATAAATGCGATTCGCCTTGCTTTCTTTGCTAAATTCCTCAAATCAAGCTTATTCGCATCAATGAGCAAAATCAATCTCTTAATATTTCTACTTCTTCATCTCTATTCCTTTTTCTTCTTTCTTTCTCTCTCTTCCTCTTTATTTCTTCTCGGTTGCCCTCTCTTCTTTCTTTTCTCTTTCTTCTTCTTCTTCTTCTTCTTCTTCTTCTTCTTCTTCTTCTTTTCCTTTATTTCTTTCTTTCTCCCTCGTCCTTTCTCTTCTTTTCTTTTCTTGTTCTTCTCCCTCATTTTCTATTTATAGGGGTATGAGAAGCTTATGGTGTAAGCTTACTTATGTCATGAATTTTGTAAAGAATTAAGTGATGAACTATGATTAGAACACTTATAGGATAATTTGTCACAAAAAGAATGGTATAACATATAATAGAGACATTTGGATGATGACTCATCATGTGACTAGGCATAGTTAATAAATGCTATGATGACTAAGTATAGTGACTAAGCAATTCTAGAATAATATAGAAGATGATTCATCTCTTTAGAATATTTTGGATTCCTTGAGAAGATTATAGCATATTATAAAATAATATAAATTTCTTAACTTTATTAAAGGTTGTGAGCCCCACATGACACCTATCCTTACTTTTATAAAGGTATGGGCCCCTAGGCTAAGTAATCAATTTTGATTTTAATTTTTGTTATAAAATAATATAGGGAGCAAATTTGAATTTGACTTCTTATAAAATATATTATATATAAAATATAATAATTTCAATAATAATAAAGATAATAAATAATAGTTAGCAAAGATAACAAAATATAAAAGGTCATGGAATAGGATTTTGATTAGTAATATAATAATAATGATAAAGATTGAGAATACAATAATAGTAGTAATAATAATATAATATGTATATTTCTATCACAAATAATAAAACAAATTATTTCTTATCAAATCAAATTTACATCAAATATATTTTGCATAAAATATTTATTTCACAAATATTGATTTTCTAGAAAATAGCTTTAAAATTCATGAAAATTCTCACATGATATTCAAGAATTTACAAGGATAGTAAAAATCTCCTTTTTTAGAACGGTTTAGGGAGGGATGTTACATGAAGAACATCTAAGATGATAGTGACATATTAATTATGTGTTCTTCGATCCCTAGAGAAAAATTATTAAAATATGTTATGATCATCAAAATAAAAATGTAGAAAAAGCAATATGGATCAATAAGTAGATTGAGTGATGTAATTAGCAAAAGGTAAGAGTTCCGTTTTGATTAAAGAAAATAAACCTAAGATACCATAATCACCTTAAAGAATAAAATAAGAGGACCAAGCAAAAGTAATGTTGGAAGGTTGGTACTGGGTTGGATAAAAAACAATGCTGATGAAGATCATAGGAGTTTAGTGGTAAATGAAGAGGGTGAGTGTGAATATATTGCATCTGAGTTAGATTTTAGACTTGGGATGAATGAAAGGGGTAGTTAATAGGGTGAAGTAGAAAAAGATTTTAACTTATTTAGTTCAGAAGTTATTGATATATATGTACCAGAAAATCAGGGATAAGGGCAACAGGAAAATATACGAAGTATAAGCTAAGAAGGGCTAACAAATCAGGGGGTAGGGCAAGAAGATATACAAAATGTGGGCAATAAAAGGTAATTAAATCAAGGGTAGGGACAAGGGCAGATGCAAGAAGATATACAAAATATGAGCTATGAAGGGCAAGGGGCTGAGGCAAGAAGATACAGAAAATGTAGGCCATGAAGAGCCAACAAATCAGGGGTAAGGACACGAAAATATAGGAAATGTGTGCCAGGAAGGGCAATTAAATCAGGGATAGGAGCAAGAAAATATAGACAATGTAGCTCAGAAGGGGATAATGAACCAAGAACAAGGCATTCCTAATTTTTTTTGGGTTAGATGTAAAGGATTATAATGATAATGATGATGATTCTGACTTTGAAAGGGAGGGTTTTACAGAAGATGAAAACTATTGAAGAGATGATGATCTTTTTAATGAAAATACTGACAATATAAGTGAAGAAGAACACAAAGATACTGTAGCTGGGGGCAGTAGAGGAAGGGTAGCAGAAGAGAGGCAGTAGAGGAGAAGGTAAGGAACATATTTGAAAATAGAATGAGTAGACAAGCACGACAAGTAGCATAGGAAGGGCAGCAGAAAAAAAGGGTAGCAGAGGAGGGGGCAAAGAACAGTTCTGAAAATAGAATGAGTAAACAAGCAAGACAAGCAGCAGAGGAGGGGGCAACAGAGGAAGGGGTAGCAGAGGAGGGGGCAAAGAATAGATCTGAAGACAAAAATAGTAGACAATTAAGACAAAAAACAAGCACATAAAATACTAGTTTAGATGCTTACTTATTGAATGACAATGGGTTAGATAATATTATAAACAGTGATATTGGTAAATCAAATTCAAACAATGAAGATTTACTAGGACAGTACATAGATTTTAATGCTTATAGAAATATGAGCAATCTAAGGTTTGATCTGGGCATAAGATTCACTAGTCACAAAGAATTCAAAAAAGTTGTTAAGAATTATATGATAAAGGAAGGGAGGACAACCAAGTCCAAGCCATCTGAACACAAGAGAGTTAGAGCAAACTATAGTAACAAGGACTGCACATTGTTTGTTTTTACCTTAATTGATAAGGCTACTCACAGTACAAATTTTAAGTCAATAAGGTTTCAACATATAAATTGCAATCATTAATGGGAGAATAGACATATAACAACAAAATAGGTTGGTATAAGATACTTAGAAAGGATTAGGCACAATGCTAAAATTCCTCCAAATGCTCTAAGGTAAAATATGGATGAGGAGTTTAGAGTTGAGATTTCCAAGACAGCAGCATATAATGCAAGAAATTGGTTTTTAAGTTTGATTAGAGACAATGCTACACTGTACTATAGAAAGGTTTGGTCTTATGTAAAAGAGCTAAGAAGAAAACATCCACACTCAACCATTAAGATTACTGATCAAAACTTCAGAAAAGAAGGAAGACGACAATAGTTTTAGAGGACGTATGTGTGCTTGGGACCATTGAAAAAGGGATTTCTAAAATATTATCGCCCAATTATTTGTGTGAATGGATACCACATCAAATCACTATTTCCTGGACAGCTACTATCTACTATTGAAACCGATGCAAGCAATGGTCAATGACCTATTACCTTTGCAGTTGTTGAGAAGGAGATAAGAGAACAGTGGAAATGGTTCTTTGATCTTCTTGCTACTAATCTCAATATTCCAAACAGAGAATATGCATGGACATTCATCTCAGATAGATAGAAGGTGATTAGGCTTCATTTAAGTTTCTTTTCTTACCTAAATTCCTTACTAATCTAAAAATTTAGCAATGCGAGGGTTAGATGCAACACTTGCAGAAGTGTTACCTAATTGTGATCGTAGATATTATGAGCAGTATTTGTATTGTAGATTCATAGAAGTAAGGCTCTCAAGCACAAGTTGTGAAAGATTGCTAAAGTGAGTAACATGGAGTTATATGAAAATGCAATGGGGGAGCTTGAGAAGTACAATAGTGATGCATACTCTTAGGTTGCAAATGGTTTGGACCCTAGGCATTAATATAGAGCATTTTTCTCCCTCCACACCAGATAAGATATGTTATGTAATAATTTATGTGAGTCATTTAATAGTTATATTCTTGATGCAAGGGATCAACTAATCATTCATATGATGGAGACAATTAGAGAGTTGTTAATAATACATATTGCACAGAGAAGTAGTGGTATGAGAAAGATACCAAATGGTCATTGATGTCCAAAAACTAAGGTGATTATAGAGTCTGATATTATTGAGTCTATAATGTGAAAAGTAATATGGAATAAAGTATATAGACACCAGGTTAAGGGACCAAGAGAACAACAATTTAGTGTAGACTTAAAGAAAAATTGGTGTAGTTGCAGAGTTTGGACAGTAAGAGGAATACCTGGCATGCATGTGTTGCAGCACTTCACAAGAAATAATTGGATCTATATGGTTTTATGGATGAATTCTATCATACTGATAACTTTGTTAAAATGTATGACCATGTTCTAATCCTAATCAATAGATAAGAAATGTGGCTCTGAGCAATGGCATTGAAGTTTGTAACATCCCTACTCAAATTAACAGCAGAAGCATATCAAAATTGAGTGTTGCCTCGTCTAGTTACCTAGATAAGAGGTCTTTATAACGAAGAACCAACAGAGTATACAAGGCCCAGATCCATACTATCAATCAATCAATATATATATATATATAAGAGCATTTCATACATGCAGTCTCCATACTACATCAGAAGTATAGTACGTAATAAAAAAAAAAGTGTCTGAACCTATGTTGATGTTACTGTGGTATCATCCCTCTATCCGCAAGTCTGTTCAACTTCGAATCCTACAAAAGAGTAAGATAAAAGACACGTGTGAGTGAAAAATTACCCAATGAGTCCTGTGTGTGCTAGTACTTTATGAAAAAAACAGAGTACATAAAATCTTTATGGAAAAACATATCATTTTTCTGCTGGAAACAATTCCCAAAATTTTCTAAAGAAGAGTTTATTTAGAACTCAATTATTTTTTAAAAATTGTGTTTTAATTTCAAATCATTTTCCCAATTTTCAAATCACAGGCACTTCTCCAACAGAAGGTCGGCATATATGCAAAGCTCGCAAGACTTCGCCGTTGGCGCCACATATCATTGTACCTAGACTGCAGCCTACAACACTTAATCATGAGTTGCTGAAAAATAAGTACACCGCAGCATACTACTGAAAATAAATAATAGGTATACCGCATCATACCAAGTGTACCGCAACACACTAGAATAAATAATAGGTATATCACAGAATACCAAGTGTACCGCAGCATACCAAGTGCACACTAAATCTTTTACTTGCCACCGTAAGCCAGGGGTCCCAATCCTGATATCAATCACTATCAAGGCGGTAAGGAGTAAAATGCTACCGAGTGTCCCCGCTTGGCATTTAGCGAATGTCTCAAAAATAAGGTGCGACTACAGACGCGGCAATTGCCAAGTGCTAAACGGCTAACTAAGATGACTCTTCTCAATGTCCTGTCACCCTATTCGGAGTAAAACAATCCCTAAAACTAGGCAAGGTTACCAAGGTCGTCTAACTCTAATGTAGGCTAGTACAAAGATTAAAGTCCTTGCTGAGTACTAAACGTTATAATACCAATCCCTACAGACTGATCAGGCTAGAAGGTTATTTGTTCCCGCAAGATTTTCAAAACAAATATTTTTGGGGCAAAATATCATTTTTCAAAAATTGATCCCACTGACTCACAAGTCAAATAATAAATCACATAGGCTCCGCAGGACCAATCAATTTATTCCGTAGGCATACCAGGCCAATAAAGTAATTTTTGGGATTAAAATGTCATTTTCTAAAAGTCAATCTCATATCGAGAGATTATTTTTCAAAACCATGTCGAAATAGGGTAAAAAGATCTTTTCGCACATTAAAACAAGTTTCCAAGAGTATTCTTGTCATTTTGTCCATACTCGATCACAAAAGTTATTTCCAAGGACATTCGAATCATTTTATGCATACCCGATTCCAAAAAGACTTTCCAAAGGTATTTAGGTCATTTTACCCTTATCCGATTTGAAAAGTATTCACAAAATTTTCAAGAAAGATATTTCGATCATTTATCGAATACCCGATTCCAAAGATTTTAATAAAATATTCTAATAAAGACATTTGGATTATTTTTCAAATACCTGATTTCCAAATGAACTTATTTAAAAAAAATCCAGAATTCTAATCCTAAAAGAGGATTAAATTCAAAGTTTCCAACCATATTTTCATAAAATGTTCCAATAAGGGCATTCTAGTCAATTTATGAATACCTGATTCTAAAAATAATCATTTTTTGAAAATCCCAAGTATTTAATTCAAAAAGGACTAAATTCACAAAATTCGTGCTTTAATCATCCGTTAAGGTTTCCAAGCCAATTATGATGTACATGCGAGCCCAAAATGGTATAAAAATAAATCTTGCTTAGATAAACCTTAAACATATTTAGGGATTTCCAAAATGGTATAAAATATAACATTTCATAGAATAATAAAGCATACTAACTTTCAAAAGATTTTAGAAGTCAAAGGAACTCACCTCGTGTCCTAATTAAAGTTTTTCCGTTCACGGCCGTTCGACCACCGTTTTTCTCCGTTTCCAATGTACCGTTGGCCATTTATTGATAAACCTACGCCAAACATCATTTTTATATTAAATCATGTTTAGTCGAAAAGTAGCCGACGTGCCCAACGAGTAGCCGACATCTAGCCGATGTGCCCGACAGTTAGCTGACATCTAACCGACGTTTAGCCGACAGGGCCTACGGTTAAGAAAAACGTTCAATTTTTGTTTACGTCATTTTTTCGTCGTTTGTTCAATTCTTTTATTTTTATTTTTCTATATCCTTCCTCCATTCATGCATAAAGAATTAACTCCATGTTTCTCATTCATTTCATCCCAAAATCACATAATTACTCTTCCGTAAGTTCATTCGCTTTCTAAGCAAAATCTTGAAATTTCGCTACTTTGACACACAATTTTGTTTTGTACATAATTTTCAATCCACAATTCTGATTTGGCTCTATAATATACCAAAATGATCATAAGACTCTTAACTTTAATTCTGTGTAAGCCTTTTTCTAATTTCTAGCTCTTGTGATACAATACAGGGCAAAAACGGCCCCAATAGTTTTACTCCAATTCAACTATTCATGCTATCCTTTGATTTCCTTTACCCTTTAACACCTTGAGAACATTATTTCTTTCAATTTTCCTTCAAATCATCTTTGATTCTTAAATTTTCAGATTCCAATCACCTACAAGAGCCATGCTTATTCAACACCAATTCACTTCTTTCAATCAAAAGCTAGCATAATCAATCCTTCTAACCAATTAACTTTAATTGCCATTCCACTTTGATCCTTATTTCACCAACCAAGATCAATCCATCAAATTGCCATGAGAATTTAGTTCTTCATCACACAAAATACTATCCATAAATCTACTAGTTAGCCGGCATACATAAGCATGCACAAAGTTCATAAACCCTGATTTTTTATCCAAAATCAAGACATGAAAATCATATTTTCATGTTAAAATTGATATCATAATGATTACCATTCACTCAACAATAACTTTAATTCAAGCAATGTGAGATTTTACCTTGTATATAAAGCTCTTTGGTGTGATTTGCTCCAAAATTCTCTCAAGAACACACACACACCATACCAAGAACATACTAGCACCTTTTTCTCTCTCTTGTTAATTTCTTTTTCTCTTATTTTTCTTTCTTCAAGGCTGACGAAATTCTTGGCTGTATAACAGACTTTTTTTGCTCATATTCTCCTTCATTCTAGTATTTTCATTTGCTCTAGTAGCAGTCTCAGTCAACTATTGAATAGTATCAGCCATTTTCTGAAAGGATTGAAACATAAGATGGTTAAAAGTTGCGAGGTGGGGACTTTCCACATGCGGTTCCTCCACCATTAGCTCAGGGTGATTTTGAGTAGTTCATGACAATCGTCTGGAAGTTCGTTCAGGAGGCATATGTACAGTTTATAAGGTTTTGATGGTAAAACAATGTAACATAGCTCAAAAGAAAACATAAGAGTGAACACAGTGTGACATAACATATATTCATTCTCGTCAAACACAAAGTCAGTACAAAATTTGTGTGCTGAGTATACTGACATATCTAACATATATATCTAACACACACTGGCCAAACTATACATGCCCTACTATATATATCTACATTTCATCCTCCTACTTATCATCATCGCTATCTGAAATAGGAGGTTCTGAATCGGCAAAAACTTTGTAGGACTCGGGTGCGTCAAATTCCTCATCTCCACCAATGATATCCTCTGCGTCAAGCCCCATCAACTAAGGATCCACCTTCGGGTCTATCTCCAGCTCATTCTCGAGCTCCTCCAGCTCGAGCACAGGCATCTCTACCTTAAGTACCTCTTGATCCCCTTCTGTCTTAGCAGCCTCCAATCCTGGCATCTCTTCCTCTAATACTCCCGAAATATTCCCGCCAAATACCTCCTCATCATCCTCAGATAATACTGCATCATCGGGGATACTGTACTTCTCATCATCACCCTGATAATATGGCTCAATATCGCCATCAGCCTTGGCAAAATTGCCACCTACCTCTCCCGTTGGCTAAGTGACGATGATGTCCTCTCAGTAGTATGTGTCCTTTTCAATCTAAGGTCTCGCGCAAATGGAGTAACGATAGGCACTGCCAGATCAAACCTGCTCCTGAAAAGACGAGGTGTATGACGGCAGCCAGGGCCAGGTCCTATCGAGGGGAAACGTCCTGGTACACCTGCTCAGTAGACCATCCTAATCTTTCCAGATTTCTTTACGCCTGAACTCTCCCCTGTCTCTCTCTTCCTATCATCGCTGCAGTCATCTATTGGGCGATTGCCCTTATCATTCCTATCCGTCATACCTACACAAGAAAAGAATTCTATCAATTCCTATGACGATATCACAGTTCTATAATAACTATGTTCTGATACCAATTGTAACACCCCCACTTAAAATAACAACGAAAGCATATCAAAACTGGGTGTCGCCCCATCCAGTTACCCAGACAAAAAGTCTTTATAATGAAGAACCAACAGAGTATACAAAGTCCAAATCTAAACTATCAATATCATATATATATATCAGAGCATTTCATACATGCAGTCTCCATACTACATTAGAAGTATAATACATAATCAAAAGAGAAAGCATCTAGACCTATGCTAATGCTACTGTGGTATGTCCCTCTATCCGCAAGTCTGTTCAACTCCGAATCCTACAAAAAAGTAAGATAAAAGACATGTGTGAGTGAAAAATCATCCAATGAGTCCCGTGTATGCTAGTGCTTTATGAAAGAAACAGGGTACACAAAATCTTTATGGAAAGCATATCATTTTCCTATTGGAAACAATTCCCAAAACCCTCTAAAGAAGAGTTTATTCAGAACTCAATCATTTTTAAAAAATTGTGTTTTAATTTCAAATCATTGCCCCGATTTTTAAATCAAAGGCATTTTTCCAACAGAAGGCCAGCCTGTATGCAAAGCTCGCAAGACTTCGCCTTCGGCACCACATATCATTGTACCTAGATCGCAGCCTACAGCACTCAACCGTGCGTCGCTAGAAAATAAGTATACCACAGTGTACTACTGAGAATAAATAATAGGTATACCGTAGCATACCAAGTGTACCACAGCACACTAAATATTTTACTTACCACCGTAAGTTAAGGGTCCCAATCCTGACGTTAATCACCATCGTGGCGGTAAAGAGTCAAATGCTACCGAGTGTTCTCGCCTGGCATTCAGTGAATGTCGCGAAAATAAGGTGCACCCGTAGACATGGCAATTGTCAGGTGCTACACAGCTAGCCAGGACGACTCTTCTCAATGTCTTGTTACCCCATTTGGAGTAAGATAATCTCTAAAACTAGGCCAGGTTACTAAGGTCGCCTAACTCTAATGTAGGCTAGTACAAAGATCAAAGTCCTTACTGAGTACTGAACGTTACCAATACCAATCCATACTGACTAGTCACGCCAGAGGGTTATTTGTTCCCACAGAATTTTCAAAATAAATATTTTTGGGGCAAAATATCATTTTCCCCAAAAATTGATCTCACTAACTCGCAAGTCAGATAATAATTCTCGTAGGCTCTGCAGGGCCAATCAATTCATTCCATAGGTACACCAGACCAATAAAATAATTTTTGATATTAAAATGTCATTTTCCAAAAGTTAATCTCATATCGAGAGATTATTTTCTATAACCATATCGAAATAGGGTAAAGAGTACTTTTCACACATTAAAATAAGTTTCCAAAAGTATTCAGGTAATTTTGCCCGTACTCATTTACAAAAGTCATTTCCAAGGGCATTCGGGTCATTTTATGCATACCTGATTCCAAAAAGGCTTTCCAAGTGTATTCGAGTCGTTTTACCCTTACCCGATTTGAAAAGTTTTCACAAAAGTTCCAATAAGGATATTTTAGTCATTTACTGAATATCCGATTCCAAAGATTTCTATAAAACATTCCAATAAGGACATTTAGATCATTTTTCAAATACCCGATTTCTAAAGGAACTTATTTTTAAAAAATCCAAAATTCTAATCCTAAAAGAGGATTAAATTCAAAGTTTCCAACCGTATTTCCATAAAATGTTCCAATAAGGGCATTCTAGGCAATTTATGACTATCCGATTCCAAAAATTACCATTTTTTGAAAATCTCAAATATTTAATCCAAAATGACTAAATTCACAAAATTCGTGCTTTAATCATCCGTTAAGATTTCCAAGCCAATTATGGTGTACATTCGAGCCCAAAATAGCATAAAAATAAATCTTACTCGGATGAACCTTAAACATATTTAGAGTTTTCCAAAACAGTATAAAACGTAATATTTCATGGAAAAACAAAGCATACTAGCTTTCAAAATGTATTAGAAGTCAAAGAGAATCACCTCGTGTCCTAATTAAAGTTTTTCTATTCACAACTGTTCGACCACCATTTCCTTCCATTTCCAAAGTACCGTTGGCCGTTTACTAATAAACCTACATCAAATATCGTTTTTCTATTAAATGGTATTTGGTCGAAAAGTAACTAATAGTTAGCCGATGGGTAGCTGACGTCCAACCGACGTTTAGCCGACGAGACCGACGGTTAAAAAAAAATGTTCAATTTTTGTTCACATCATTCTTTCGCCATTTGTTCAATTCTTTTGTTTTTTTTTTTTTATATCCTTCCTCCCTTTATGCACAAGGAATTAACTTCATGTTTCTCATTCATTTCATCCCAAAATCACATAATTACTCTTCCGTAAGTTCATTCATTTTCCAAATAAAATCCTGAAATTCACTGCTTTGACACACAATTTTGTTTCGCACATAACTTTCAATCCACAACTTCGATTTGGCTCTATGATATATGAAAATGATCGCAAGACTCTTAAATTTAATTTTATAGAAGCTCTTTTCTAATTCCTTGCTCTTGTGACATAACACAGGGCAAAAATAGATCCAGTAGTTTTACTCCAGTTCAACTATTCATGCTATTCTTTAATTTCCTTTACCCTTTAACACCTTGAGAACATTAATTCTTTCAATTTTTCTTCAAATCATCTTTGATTCTTAAATTTTCAGATTCCAATAGCCCACAAGAGCCATGCTTATTCAACACCAATTCACTTCTTTCAATCAAAAGCTAGCATAGTTAATCCTTCTAACCAATTAACTTTAATTTTCATTCCATTTTGATCCTTATTTCATGAACAACGATCAATCCTTCGAATTTCCATGAGAATTCAGTTCTTCATCACACAAAAAACTATCCATAAATCTCCTAGGTAGCCAGCATACATAAACATGCACAAAGTTCATACACAAAGTTAATAAACCCTAACTTTTGATCTAAAACCAAGACATGAAAACCATCCTTTCATGTTAAAATTGATATCATAATGATCACCATTTACCCAACAACAACTTTAATTCTAGAAATGTGAGATTTTACCTTGTATATAAAGCTCTTTGGTGTGATTTGCTCCAAGATTCTCTCAAGAACACACACACCTCACCAAGAACACACACTAGCACCTTTTTCTCTCTCTTGTTAATTTCTTTTTCTCTTATTTTTCTTTCTTCAAGGCTGCCAAAATTCTTGGCTATATAACAGCCTTCTCACTGCCATTCTTCATCAAATTTTGGCCAAGAAAATTTTAATTCAATTAAGTATATGGTGAAATTCATGTAAGTGTGTTCCAATCACAATTTAACACACCATTTTTCTTTATTGTTCTCTCTTAATTTTTCTCTTCTTTTCACTCTTATGGCTGCCAATTTTCTGGCCAATTTTCAGCCATTCCACCGTCATTTCCATGTCAAAATATTGGCCAATTAAATTGATCAAGGAATTAATTAAATAGCTCCACAAATAATGTGTTCCAATCACAATTAAACACATCATCTTCTATTTATTTTATAATTCTTTAATTCCATACATCTTACATGAATTCTTCATGCAACCTCTCATAAATTGACATATGTTTATGGGCCACCAATCACAAAATACCACACATACCATTTTTCAATCGCATTTTCAATTTTTCTCAGAAATGACCAAAATCAGGTCCGAAATGAAAAAATATTTTATTTTACCATTCGACTCCAAAAATTCCACTGAATCCATTGGTAGTACTTAAAATATTCAATTCCTTCTTAGTTTGGTCAAAATCGCGGGCGCTTTTAAAATGACAAAAATGTCCTCAATAACTCTAATAACATAATTTACATCAAAACGTGCATTTCATCGCACTGATCAATTTTTATTTTCAGTGTACCCTCAAATTCTTATTTTATTAACAATAGTAGCCTTTCGAAGATTTAGGGTACGGATAGAACAACTCCAATAATTACATCTAGGTCCCGACAAAATGTTATTATACCAAAATATCATTTCATTACATTGATAATCTTTTGTTCTGGTCGTTGATACAAATTTTCATCCTATCACAAGTAGTAGCCAATCGAATGTTAAAGTACAGGGTAATACAAAGTTGATCCCCCAGTTGCATATCAATAGCCTGGAAGACCTAATAAGGCAAGAAAGAGATAGTTTGAGGAGGATATGAACCATTGTAAAAAATTGAGGAGAAGAATTATTATACATTGTAGAAAGTATGGTGTTGTGGGACATAATAGAGCTATCTATGTAGCTGGTTTTGAGGTAGAGAGGGAACAACATGAAACTGGAGGTGACAATATATAAGAAATCAAGAGAAAAATGACACTAAAATGAATGAAGTGGAATAACAAAATAATCAAGAAAATGAAGTTGATAACCTACAAAGAAATTAGAGAAAAAGAAAGGTAATGCAGATTACAAATTCATCTTTTACATTATTGCTCTTGATTGAACTATTATTAATTTGATAGTTTTTTTTCCCCTACAACAAGGTGTGACAACACATGGCCCAAACAGAAGAAGTTAAAGGTAGGCTAGTATGTGGAACAACTCAAATACTACAACAGATACAAAGCCAATAATCAGCCTGGGAATAGTCCTAGTAATTAGCCTTGCCAAACAGAAAATGACAATGGAAATGGGTAGAGTACCAATGAATATAGATTTGAAATGTAATACAATATAAGCTTTTTATTGACTACTTCTGTGTATATTATGGTATTGGTTGTGTATTATAACAGGAAGAGGGTACTTAAAGGCCAAGTAGGAAAAATAATGTTGCACCATCTTTAACTCTTATCGAGATCTGAAGTTTTTTTAGAAAAGCTCCCATCCTTCAATATCATGATTCGGTTGACTAGGCCAGATCATGAGTGAATAGAAAATCGTAAATGTACATAGTTGTTCCAGCTGAAATACTTGAAATAATTCTAGCGCTTTTGGGGGGAGCAGACTTTGTTTGTCGTCAGTGAGCTATGCTTCTGTGTTGAGGTCGTTTGCTTACGATTGGGTGCAGTGCTCAGAATGATGAGTTACTTGTTCAAAGAAGCAGGGAAGAAGCCGATAAAAGGATATTTCTTATTTTTTCCTTCGGCGATTGAGAAGCTTTTCTTAAGCCAACCCGTAGTAGTCCTGGAGTTTAGGTTATAATGGTCGTGATGAGTTCTACTAGATTGAAAATCTCTTCTATTCATAGAGAAAGTGCTATCTAATGGGTAAATGACAACTAGAAAGCAAAAGGAATGGGGCACAAAATAGAAGAAATCAAATAAGGAAAGATATTATGTAAAACCCCACCCCTAAAAATAGGTGAATGTCATGCATTACATTACTTGTGCATTTGTGAATTGTATATTGGTGTATATTTTATGTGTAGCTTAATTGCGTTGCTTGAGTAGAGCTAGATTATCTCATTATTTGTTTAAGACTTTATGTGCTAGGGATTTAAGTCTACAGTTATAGGGGACAAGGATTTTAGAGTGATTATAGACTTAAAGAATTAGTGTGGTGTAATAGATAGAGTATTGAGCTTCTAGTCTAGCAAATGGGACTCTAATTCCATCTTTAACTCTATTTTTCATATTTTCCTAGATTTTTCTATCTCTCTTGGCCAGCCACTACATGTTCCTAGCAATCATTTTCATTTTTAAATTTGAGCATAATCAATCAAGGAAGGATTTTGGTGAGAATTGATTTCTAAGTTTACTCTCTCATTATTTTCTTATTTCCCTTTTTATATACAAGCTTTCCCTATCCTTTTTCTCCCATTATGGTAGCCAACCATATTACCCTTCAATCACTATGATTGTACATAATTCTTGGAATGAAGATGGATGAGATTTACCTATTACCAAAACTAGTCTTCCTTTCCTTATTTTCCATAAGATTTGAATTTTGAATTCTCAAAATCACTCTTCCAATCTATTACCTGAATTTACCTCAGATTGGAGCTACTTAGCTCCTAGATTTCCTTGAATGAATCTCACTTCCTTCCTATAAGCTGGCCAATTTTGGAAGAAGATACATAAGAAGGAAAGTTTCCAAAACCAAGAAAGGCAAGATAACTTTCTCAAATTTTGAAATCACCTAAAATCCTCTCTCCTTGTGGAATGTTCCTTCTTTAACTAAATTGTATCTTACCAAGATTCAAATCTCTCTTCGTGCACGAAATCACACATACCAAACCTCCCAAATATAACCGGTTATTTTTTTTTCCTAAATACATCAAGACCAAAAACTCAAAGCACATAAATCTCTTCTTGGTCATACAAACTCTATACAAGAATTTAGCTATCTCTCCAAAGCTTTGTAGACCTCACTCATTTCCTCTTCATTCTTCCTATCAAAACTGAGACACATACAATAACCTATTCTCGATGTCTCTCCCTCCCTTTCTAATCACTTTTTTTCTTTCACAAAACCCAAGCACTCCCTCACTTCCTCTCGAACCACTCTCTTTCACTTCTCTCAAAACAAAGGTTGTCAATCTCTTCCTCAATACACAAGTTCTTGAGCCACTGGAAAGATCCAAAACTACTCCATAACCGAGGTAATCAAACTTCTTTTCTTCCATCTTTTCTCATCTACTTCAAGCTGGGACTTACCCCTTGTTACTTTCTAAACTCTTGGAAAATAGCCCTACAGATACACTTCAATTCTTTCTTCAAGACAAGAAGGTTCTCTCCCTTCTCTTAGATAATCAAAACACCAAGCGGCTTCACATCACAACCTTCATTTTCTTGGGATCAAACGAGCTCTCTTCTGTAAGTAAATCTCAACACTTTTCCTCTTGTGTCCCTAGTTGTTTTAGATGACATGAAGTTCTCGAATCTTTTGAAGTTAATATATGTGTAGATGATTAAAGGTGTTATATAGAGACAATGATTCTTTCAAGCATGCTTATGAATTATGGAACTTGTTTCATGATTAGTGATATCTAGATATATTAGATCTAAGTGAATCACACTTTGATATTGCTATTTGTTATGTCCCAATCTAGTTATCTTTTTTCTACTAGTTTGATTACCTTAAGGTTGATCTTGCTCTTACACTGTCTTGTGATGTAGTTATCTTTATGATAATAATGACTGATTGCTAGAAGTTTGATCTTGATACTGCACAATTATGAGACTTAGTTGTTCATATAACATTAGTAATATTTATATATTTAAGTCTATGAGATTTGGTGGCGTGGTACTATTTAAATAGGAAGAAGATACCAACCTTAGTATGACATGATTAGGTGGTTGTGATAATGGGGAACTTATTTACTTGATGTGTTTTTATTTCACGTGATTTGTCTTAATGCCTAAAATCTGAGCTTATATTAAGTGGTTTGCTAGTAGATGAGTACAGTGTTGATCATGTGTTGTTAGATCATAGTGATTAGGGACTATAGTATGTAAGTACATGTATGATGAGATGACTAATAAAATTTGGGTATTATGTTCGATTGTGATTATTATATTATATGTTATGGATGTCAATTAAGTAATGTGGCTTCTTTAGTAGTGTGATGTAGTACAATTAATAGAATAGAACTTAATTAAGAAATTGTGGTCTTTTGTTAGACGAAGTGGTGTTTCTAGACCAAGACAACTTAGTAGCTTGGTTTGTTAAGCAAATTCCAATCAGGTAAGTCATTAGAAAAATTCTTGATAACTAATGCTCAGTTTTATTATTCAATACTACTTTGGCATGTTATGTCATCTAGTTTTACACACGTTTTGAGAAGAGTCAAATTTGATCAAAGTATACTGTTTTGTTTAAAATTTAGAATACATTCTTTGGAACAACTACAAAAGTATTGTATAAGCATAAATACATTGAATCCTTTCAGTAAAAGTTTTTAATCAAGAATCGTCACACATTTAAAATTACATATTTGAGCTTATTTTGAGACTATTTTTTTGAGAATATCCCCAAGCAGTGACAAGTTATATTGAGTACTCAATAAGGGTAGGTCATTAGTACTGGTCCTTAAAAGAGTAGGTATTCTAGAAGGAGACTACTTCTGGAAGATGAACTTTTTTCTGAATTGGGCGACAGCACTAGTGAGTTAGGCAAATCCACACTAACACCCAATTCTAAGTGGGATTGTTATTCAGAGTTGGACGATTGTAAGTTTGGGTGAGAGATGGAGGAGCATCTCACCTAATAGGCCAATCACCTACTAATGCTATGATGAAGAGTTTTACGGTATCCTGTCATGATACAAGGTTTCAAGGCAACTAAATTGGATTATGATGCAGGATTTTATAATCCGCCCTTATGTTTTCAAAATGTAGAGTTGTTCATTTTCCTGGAAAGTTATTCTTTAACTACTTTGCAACAAACAATTAAACCAGTAAGTGATTTTGAAACTGTTGTGTAAAATCACACATTTGTTTTCTCCCATTTTAACTAAACTTGCATCATGAATGGTTTTAAACAAATTTCAAGAATGCACACAGAACTTACTAAGAAATGTTTCTTACATATTTTTCTTTCATGGTTTTCAGGAAGTGCCACTTGAGATATGGTGGGGAGTTATTAGAGTCCAAGAATTAGACTTTACAATTTATGAGCTTTTGTTTAGAACTTGTATTTATGTAATTTTATTTCCGGGATAGTGTATAAGTATTGAGGAGTTCGTAATAAGTTTTGAGCTTTACTTCCTTCTTTATTACTTTTATCTAGTTATAAAGACCTTGGTCTTCAGGACAGAGCGGCATTCCCATCTTTTTTGGGTCAGTTAGGTAGATAGGCTATTACATATAAGTTCAAAAGTTTCTATTAAATCAATGAATGAAATTGGTCAAGCATATAGTTGGGAGACATAAACCCAGAGAATATATATTCCTATACAGAAAAACTGATAATACAAGTACTAGTGACGTGATTGAATGTGTAATTTGCTAGAGATAGATCAAAAGTGTAGGGGATACATATAGTAAGGGTTAGAGATGTGCCTCAATGTATCTTATGGGGTACTGTTGTTGGGGATTAATAGGAATAAACCCAGCCACAGGGATCGAGTTCAAGAAGGGGGAAAGGACGAGACTGAATCAAAACCGAGCTTGCCCAGTCCGTTGACGAGAACCCGTGCCAAACAATTCCAACACAACCTTCAATCATATTTCAAGTAGGATAGCATATGGGTAATGCTAGAAGAGGAACAGGAGTAGACCTTGTCACTGGTATACAAAGAACGACAATCAAAAGATGTTCGCGCAGAAATGACAGCCAATAGAGTGGAACAGGCTCTAGTTCTGGTGCCTGAAACCGGCGCCGGCTGGGGTCTAAGAGACCAACTATGAAATTTCTTTTTTTTTTTTTTTGTGTTATGAAGTACTATTCCTCTAAAGTGGAATCGGCACCTGCCCAAAGAGCCTGAACCGGCGCTGGTTGTGGTCTAAAACCCAAACCTTTGATGATTTTTCAGTTATTTTTGGGTCATATTGTAATATTTAAGAGTTGTTGAGTTTAGGGATAGAACACCCTTATATATTACTTTTTATTGTAAGAAAAGAACAACATATATCACATTTTAAAACAAGAACGAAGATTTCATCCTGAAGGCTTGAAGCTTGAAAAGATTTTATGTTCAACTTCAATCCAAGACTAACCTAAGAGCTTAGTCCACCGTCGAGTAAGTGTCTATAAATTCTAAGGATAATTCAAATAGAAATCAACAAGGGTTCTTCTTGTTTGTCATTTTGGGGTCTTGTTATTTCTTGTTTGAATGCCCATAATTTTCTATCTTTTTAGTTCTTGATTTTTTGCTAAGTCAAGGGTTCTAAAGTATTATTATGGTGGATCTTTATCTACTAAATTTGGGGTTCTAAAAACTAGCTTTTTTAGAGTTCTTTATTTGTGAGAAAAGGTGTTTTCTTTGTTATCTTTCCTTGATCTCTTTATGTCCTTTATTGTTTGTTTGAAGTCCTTTTACTTTACTACAGTTCAAGCAAAAGCCGTTTTAAGATCTTGAAAGATTTTTTCTCTCAAGCTCATATCAAATTTGGTATCAGAGTAAAGATAAGCTTAGATTTCCATCTTAACTTGGATCTATCAAACTTAGAGTAAGAAACAAACTAAAAAGTTGCAACCACAAATTGTGCCAAAAGGGTCCTATTAATTCTTGTTTGATTCTGAGTTTTCTTGGGAAAAAAAAAATGACTTGTTGAAGAAAAATCCTTTGAAATATGTTGATTTTTATTGTTATGACTATATTGGACTTGTTTGGGAAGAACTATGCTTGCAAAGTTCCATAGGAAGATCTTGCACATAAGATGTTTGATAAAAATTCTCAATAACCATATACCCTATAAACACCATATGTTTGATTAAATGTCTCAAAGAAAGAATGTAACTTGAACATTAGCATTATTCCTATAAAATTACCCTAGATCCCTTCTTATCGTATAGTCCTACTTAATTTAAATATCTTTGTACTCATTCCTTGGAATTGGTATAAACATTGTTGTCGTGTTTCATTGTGTTCTTTAAACTATATATTTTCTTGTTGTATGTTGTGAATACCTTGCACTCTACTTGTTGTTAACCTCTAAGTGTTCACTAAATTATGTTATCCAAAGACCCTTGTCTTGAAGAATCCTAAGAGCTAATGGACTAAGGTGAACTAAACTCTTTGATGTTGCGAAGGAATTTGGTTGAACAAGTGAGGCATTGAGTAAATGAAAAAGGTAAGAGAAAAAGATTCTTATTTGAAAAGCCAATAAGCGCAAACACGAGAGTGGAGTGTAAACACTTAGGTAGTGAGTGAGGAAACTAATTTCTATTTTGTTCTCTAAACTCTTTTTCAAGAATATTAATTTAAACTCCAACGATGACTCAAGGAGAGGAACCAACTAGGCTAAATCTTGGTGGAGCAAATAGACCACAAGAGGATCTGAACGATCTTCATGAAATACTTATTTCATTACAAAGGAGTACAGAGGGCATTTGGAGGGAGATGACTGAACTCCGAGCTCAACAAGGCTAAATATCTTTCGTCGGTCAAAGGAGGGGACAAGAGCAACCAGAAGCCTACAACACACCTCCCGTGAATACACAACCTAGGGAAGAATGGGATGAATATTTTGTTAGTGGATATCAATAAGTTCCTGTGAGAGGAGGGAGAAACGGGTTGAGAGGAGGTAGAGGAAGAGGCCGAGGGAGATTTGGTGAGAATCCTATGAGGGGAATCGAAAGAAATATTGAGAGGGAATTTGAGTGGGAAGAGGGATACCCAGAGGAAGACTATGGAGAATAATATTGGGGTAACGTGATGAGAGGTAGGAGGAGAGATGAAAATGAGGGAGAACGGGAATTGAAAAATATCAAAATGAAGGTACCACAATTCCAGGGGAAAAGTGCTCCCGAGGCATACTTTGAATGGAAAAGGAAAATAGAAATTCTATTTGCTTGCCAGGATTATAGTAAGAGAAATAAAGTGACGTTGGCAATATTGGAATTTTCAGACTATGCATTGGGATGGTGGTGTTGGGGATATGCCCTAGAGTCAATTTGTACTTATACAATTGTCATTATGTTTTATATAATAATATGAGGCTTTCCTTTCCATGAATAGTGAGTTTTGTTTTGTTGGTCATCAAGTACGTGACTTGATAGTAAAACCCTACAATGAATACAATGACTATTCTAAAGTTGTCCCTGATCGATTATTATTATTGGAATAATAATAAATTAAGATTAGTATGTTTGTGACTTGATGGCTATGTTTTACTGGCCATGGATATTTGTGATATCGAGTCAAGACATAAATAAATGTTAGAGAACATTGTATTGGACATGACCCACTGTGAGAGTACTTCATGGAATATGTCATAAGTACTTTCTAGCCATAATAATATTGAAAGTCCTTCGACCTAAATTCATCATAGTTTCTTACTTGATAAATTCTATATTTTGACATTGTCTAAAGTTGTCTTTAACCGGATAGTAAATTAGACTACTCGTTGGATATAAAATAAATCAAGGAGAGGAATATGATTGATTGTGAAGGAATTTGTCCCTCTCACTTATGAGAGAGATATCCCTGGGCCCCTTGATAAGTTAGACTATTAAAAAAAAATGCATGGCCGTGCTCAAATATATCAATCTAAGATATTGATATCATTTGTTTGAACAGTCTACTATGAAATCAAGAAATAATTGATTAAGCTTAATAAGGATGACATGCTCCGTGCCTTATGCTTAATCTGGATATCGTGTGACAAAGGGACTAAATATAAAATTATGGTTTGGTTCAAAGAGATCACCGATCTTCATTTAACCTGGATAGTTATAATGTTTTGCTAGAAACCGCTTATAACTTGTGGGCCATTTAAATACGATTTAGGCACGCTGCCAGTGTTAAATGAACCTATAGGGTCACACAATAAGCGAACTTGTTAGGTTATTTTTCTGGTGACCAGGTTCGATGAATCTGGATGATATCCAGATTATAAGAATCGACTCGGTAAAATAATTAGTTAAATTACCGAGATAATGGCAGTAATCTTATCATATCGGCTTTAATTTAATTTGAATTTAAATTAGAATATGATAAGATATGATTAGGGTTGGACTCTAAGAGGTTCGAGGGTTTTTTAAGAAAACCCTAGCCGTCTTTCGATAGTCCAATTTTTTCGGTTGAGAACATTCGTGCCATTCTCTACCAGAGAAAGAAAAAAACCTCTCAAACCCTAGGCGCTAGCACTCCCCGGGTATCGAGTGAGTTCGCGGTGTGTATCCGTAGAGGACGTTCGCATACTGCAGCGTCTGGTGATTGTTCGGGTCGAACGTACAACAGCGCAACCAGAATCGAAGGATTTCGATTACAGTAACCAGAGGTAACTCTTAAAGCTTAGATCTTCTTAATCGTTTACTTGGGTCCTCGGGAGGGATTCGTAGATGTTTTCCGCGTTTAGGAGTCCACGAATCCCAACAGGTGGGAGCAGGTTTTGGCTAATAGAAGAAGAATAGGAGAAAATGCCGTTGGGAGATGGGAATTGATGAAAAATCTCATGAGGGTGGGATTTGTACTACATCACTATTACAACGAGCTATATCAGAGGCTTCAAGTGCTAAGACAAGAGAATAAAAGTGTTGAAAATTATCACAAAGAACTTGAGGTACTAATGATGAGGACAATTATTAATGAAAATACATGTGAAACCCCAGTTGAAACCAACCTTAGAATAAGGGGGTTGGGATGCATATCATATTTTATTGCATGCATAAATATATTTTATATGATTTTATGTGCTTTGGACATGTGATTGGTAGCCTAGATGGCTTATTTGTGCTTGTGGAGTAAGAAGGACAAAATGGTAATTTTTGCCTGAGGTGAAAATAGGGAGATAGCTTGAGGATTAAATATGAAAAATATTTGGGAAAGAAAATAAGAACAAGAGTTGTTGTGGTTTAGTGGTTAGAGCTTTGGAATTAATTCTTGAAGTCTTGAGTTCAAATTCCATCATTGGAATTTTAGCATGATTAAATTTTATTTTTGTTTGGGAATGCTATATTTTCGGCCCTTGTATGCTTTAGGGAGGAGTGGGAGTGTTGTCCTAGGGGAGACATGATGGGAATGTTCCAATTCCACTCTTATGCCCTACAAAATTTCTAAGGGATTCCTACCCTTCTTGATCTCCAACTTTCCTTAATTTTTAATCAATTAGGATATTCAATTTATCCAAGCCAATTTTGTTTCCAAAAAATTCCAGCAAGAATCTGTGATATTTAGGTTTCGAAAATAGCTACGAATGGATATCTTCTTGACTAAAATTGGGGAAGAGTTATGGAAGGTTCCCACGAGAATTAATCTCTATGGTTGAACCTTCAAAACTCTAACCTAGTTGTGTTCATCTTCTTCATGTAGTAAACTGAAAATTTTTTCAGCTTCTTGACCAGTCCAAGTGTCAAAATTTTCAGCCATCATTGCCTCCCAAATGCTGCCAGAAAAATAGCCCTCTTGACCAGCTTGAAGTCTGAAATTATAAGGCTAAAATTGGACTGCACAAATGCTATGCAAACCAGAACATTTTCTGGACAACTTTCGCAGCTTTGGTGATCCTAAACCAAGCTGATTCTTCTAGTTTTTCACTCAGCATCTTAGCCACATTTTTCCTCCATAAAGAAGGCTGAAAACCAGCCTTGAAAGACCTCTGAATACCCCTTCAAATCTGCTGCAAATTGACTGGAAAATGGCAAAAAAAATCTGCCCGGAAAAATTCCAGCAACTTGCGAAAAAGCTGAATAGAATTTTTCAGCTTTGTTCCTCCTTCAGCCATGTCCGAAACCTCCACCATTTTTCTGTACAAACTCCTCTTAAATAGTCATAAACTGAGCTTCATCATCTTTCCCAACATTCTGCTCGAAAACTAGTCCATGGCTACTCCTAAAATATCTCCATTAATTATTTCAACCAAGCCATTGATTGAAGACCAAAATTCCAGCAAACATATTTAGTAAACTACCATAAATCATCCCTCAAACAACCAGAAATCCCTTCACCATTGTGCAACATATTTTCGGCCACCATTAAGCCCCTTCACACAGCTTTCATTCCAGTAAAAATCACAGACAAACAACCGGCCATTGGAGCTTCCAAAAGTTCTCCATTGACCAAGATCTTCTTACCATATTTTGTTTCCAAAATTGATCCCCTAAGATATTCTTTTGGGATTTCAAACAACCAGCTTTCCTTTTCCTTTCAAACCAGAAAATTCAGCTGCCATAACCCCTCAAGTAATTCCGCCACTCTCTTCTATAGAACTTCGGCCAACTCTCCCTCAATCCTCTTCATTCTCTTCAACCTTCAAGAACACCAAGAACATCTACTAACCTTATCTCGTTTAAGACCACCAAAACCACTTCAATCTTCTTCAAAAAAAATTCAAATTGTACCTAATCACTTATGTGAATCTATTCCTACCACTTTTAACATCAAACTCAGAAATCAAGCCCTCTTATTCGAATAAAAAAAAAAAAGAACAGTATTTTCGAGAAGGCCAAGAACACCTTCAAGGTAAGCGTGATCAATCGCTTCCATCTTCACTCATCCTCAACTTCTAATGAATATACTTATATATAAATATACTAACGAGCTCTCTTTCTCTCTTTTCTCTCTCTCTCTCTCTCTCTCTCTCTCTCTTGGCCGAATGCTCTCTCTCTCTCTTGGCCGAATGGATACTTCAACCATGACCATATTTTCTTCATCTCTCTTGGGCGGATCAAGTCTCCTAAGAGTTAGGATCCCTTCGAAACTACTCTAAGGTAGTCATCAATCAAGTAAGCATCTTCAAACTCCTCTTTAAATTCTAGATTCATATCTCTAGGATGATATTGGAAGGAGATGGATTATGATTAGGGTTTGAGCATGTGTTGTTGTGAAGGAGTTGAGATTGAAGCATGAATAAATGTGTGTATGTGATGGAGATGGGAAATTGATGCATGAGTTGATTGTCTTGGATGATTGTATGGCGTTTTAGGGTTTTGTTGCATGCTCTTCATGTCGTGAGTGGTTTAGGTGATCAAGCATGTTAGAGATTATGTCACCTTTGGTGAATATGGTTATGTTCATGTATTTTTGTTAAAGCCATGAATATGTTTATGTTAGTAGAGTTTGGATCATACCTTGGTAAATTTAGATCCATGCATTTATTCATGATTTGGATGATTTGATGAATTGATGTGGAGTGTATGTTCATGATTATAGTTAGCAATAGAAATATGATCATGACCTTGTTGTCCCTAAGCTAATTTTATTTCATCAATAAAATGATTATTGTTATATCTTCTTCTAGTGAGTTTCGAAAATCCTAAGAAAATGTGGATTTGGTCTCTCATATAAAATAATGATATTTTAGTCAAATAAATGATAACTTTTATTAAAGAAATAAAATATATAGACATTATGTAAAATAAGAATATCAAATAAAGCCTTTTTCATAAATAATCATAATAGGTAAAATGTTAATTTGGTAAGTCTTATATATTCATAAATACTATTAAAATTTATTTATTAGCTTTTAATCAAAACCTATTAAAATTTACTTACAACTAATTCTAGCTACCAATTATTTTCTAACCATTAATTATTACTAGATTATTATTTTACATAATACCATCTAGGACCTAGGACCCTTAATCAAATAAACCCTAATTTATTTTTAACAAGATTTAAACTTCCCACTTATTGTACCTATTTTCCCAAACTCTAGTTATTTTAATATCGAGCTGGATTTATT
Organism: Voacanga thouarsii; assembly: GCA_026120185.1. Taxonomy (NCBI): domain Eukaryota; kingdom Viridiplantae; phylum Streptophyta; class Magnoliopsida; order Gentianales; family Apocynaceae; genus Voacanga; species Voacanga thouarsii. The sequence goes on along the minus strand of JANUWF010002256.1, from coordinate 180,137 downwards.
TTATAAACCTTTTTATTTATTTATCTAACCTTAAAGCTTGGGACACTAGGGTCATGGTTGTAGTAAGTTGAGTTAGGTTTATTTGTGAAAGTGAATATCAACTTGAGTTTAATTATGGCTTATATTTACCCCAGGCGGGGTTAGGTCAGTTGTTGGAGACCTTTGTTTTATCTCAAGCTAATGATCAGGTAAGCTCCTGCATAAAACTTATTTGTTGTAAAAGGTTTCTATGGCAAGCTAAACCCAAAGTATGTGAACACTGACTTGGTAAAGGCAATTAGGGACTGTTTCCTTTCTTGTTTCTGTCAAACCAATTATTTGAAAATCAACAAGCAATTTTATTCAAACATTAAACTGTTTCTAAACTAATTTTGACAAAGACTTTGGAAATCCTTAATTGCCATTTTCAAGTGGTACTATGTTTTATTCATTTTCCCAAGTGGGATATATATTACGTTGAGTACTCAATAAGGGTAGGCTAGTAGTACTAGTTTTGAAGAGCAAAAATGAGTCTTCTGGCATGAGGCCACCTCCAAAAGATAAACTCAACTTAGAGAAACGTCAGTACTACTTAGTCATGCCGGTCCGAACTAGCAGTTCTCAATCATGTGGACTGTGTGTTGTCGGAGTGGGCAATCGGTTTTGTTTAGGTGTAGAGAATGAGGAGAATCTTACCCGGTAGGCTGATCACCTACTTTTTGTCAGTTTGCAAAAATGTGGCATTCTGACCGTTGTATGGTTGTGGGGCCCAACGTGTGGTAACCCATGACCACCTTTTGAGTGGTTGATTTTATTGAACGTGTATGGTTGGAAAAGCCAAAACGCCACTCTTGATTTTGACTATTGTTTATTGCTTGCCAGTATTTCTTTTATGAAGATTTTACACTTTTCATTCACGAACTGTTTTCACTGGACACTCAAAGTACACACGGACTTACTGAGATTTTATCTCATCACCCTTTTTACCATGATTTCAAGTCGATCCTACTGTGGGGATAAGTAGCTAGTGTTGTCTGCCTTGGAAGAGATTTTGTTATCTGTTTTTATGTAATGCTTTGGGGAAGTTAAGAGTGAATAATTTTTATTATAGATTTTTTTTGAATTCTTAGATTGTAATAAATTTTAAGTTTAAAGTATTATTTTATTCTATTATTTTGATTGTGTGACCTAGTTATAAAGACCCCTTGTCCTTTGACGGGGCAACATCCCCGGCCCTGTCGGGCCTAGGTAGTGGGATGTTACAATACACATGCCACTAAAGCAAGATTTCTAAGTGGATTGAACCAAGAGATAGCCAATATAGTCGAGTTGTATTCATATGAAACCTTAGAAGAAATAGTGCACATGGCTATGAAGGTAGAAAAACAATTAAAGAAAAGGCCATTTGAGAGGAAAGGAAACCACCCAACTCAACCCCTAAGGAATTCCCTAAGCTGATACCTAAGAAAGAAGGGGTCCCAAGGCCGCCACCTAGGGAATTCAATAAACCAAGGGAAAAAAAAGAATACAGATAAGGGAAAGGCTATTGAGAAACCTAGGAATCAAGATATCAAATGATTTCATTGTTTAGGATATGGACATACGACACATGAATGCCCAAGCAAGAAAGTGATGTATACAAATGCCTATAGTGAGATTTCATCCGAGGAAAAGAAATATGAGAAATTCAGAGAAATTCAAAAGGAAGAAGAAATCTCGAGTGAAGAAGGTGAAGAAGTTAGGCAGGTGTGTGCATTACTTGGAGTAGTTAGGAGATTTTTAAGTACACAAGTGAAGGAAGATGAGCATCATCAACAGAGGGAGAATATCTTTTATACAAGATGCTTTATCAACCAAGTACCTTGCAATGTAATTATTGATAGTGGGAGTTGCACCAATATTATAAGTGCGAATATTGTAGAAGAAATAAGCTTGGAAACAAGGAAGTATCTGCAACCATACAAGTTGCAATGGCTAATTGAAAGTGGGGAATTGAAGGTTAATAAACAAGCTTAGATTGTATTCGATATGGGAAAATATAAGGATAAGATCTTGTGCGATATTGTTCCCATGCAGGCAGGTAACCTACTTTTAGGGAGACCATAGCAATATGATAGGGGACTAGTGCATAACGGGAAGAAAAATAATTATACTATGTATAAGGAGGGAAATAAATTCATTCTTCTACCTATGTCTCCAAGTGAAGTGAGTAGAGATCAAAAGATCATGAGAGAAAAGGAGAAGAAAAAAAGTGTTCAAGAAAATGAGAAAAAAATCGAGAGTGAGAACATTGAGAAAGAAGAAAAAGAAAAGAGAGAAAGGAAAATAAGAGAGAAGAGATAAGAAACAAGTAATTTTTTTTGCAAAAAAGAGAGAGGTGGTAGAAGCTATTAAAGCTAAAGAACCAGTGTATCTCTTAATTTGTAAAGGGATTTTTGTAACTACTAATGATACTACTCTCTTTTTACATTGTGAAATTGCAACTCTTGTTGAAGAATTTCAAGATGTATTTCCAAAAGAAGCACCCGAAGGATTGCCACCCGCTTGAGGAAAAGAGTATCAGTTTGATTTTATCCCGGGGGATGTCATTCCAAGTAGACTAGCTTATAGATGTAACCCTGAAGAAGCTAAGGAACTACAAAAGCAAGTTGAGGAGTTGTTCAAGAAAGGCCATGTTCGAGAGAGTTTGAGTCTGAGTGCAATTCCAGTGTTGTTGGTGCTTAAGAAAGACGGGTCATGGAGCATGTGTGTTGATTGTTGGGCCATTAACAATATAACAGTAAAATATCGTTACCATATCCCTAGGCTTGATAATTTATTAGATGAATTGTATGGATCATGTGTATTTTCAAAAATTGATTTGAAATTCAGATATCATCATATCAGGATTAGGGAAGGTGATGAATAGAAAACTACATTTAAGACCAAATAGGGTTTATATGAGTGGCTTGTGATGCTATTCGGGTTATCAAATGCACCTAGTACTTTCATGAGATTGATGCAGTATGTGTTACGAGAGTATATTGAAAAATTTGTTGTGGTGTATTTGATGACATTTTGATTTACAGCAAAACTTATGAAGATCATTTGCATCATCTTAAATGTGTGCTTATTACCCTTAGAAAAGAAAAATTATTTGCAAACTTTGAAAAATGTTCATTTTGTTTGGAAAAGGTAACCTTTATTGGTTATGTTGTAAGTTTAAAGGGTATTGAAGTTAATGAAAAGAAGGTCAAGGCAATACAGGATTGGCCAATACCTACATCTGTGACTGAGGTAAGAAGTTTTCATAGGTTAGCTAGTTTTTACAGGCATTACATTAAAAACTTCAGCACAATAGTTGCCCCATTGACTGAAGTTATAAAAAAGAATGTAGGGTTTAGGTGGGGGAAAGAACAAGAAAAAGCTTTTGTTGCTTTGAAATCAACATTAAGTGAAACCCTATTGTTGTCCTTGCTTAACATTGAGAAGGCTTTTGAAGTGGAATGTGATACTAGTGGAATAGGAATAGGCGCTATATTGACTCAGGATAAAAAAAAACCTATTGCATTTTTTAGTGAGAAGTCATTGGGAGCACCTTTGAATTATTCCACTTATGACAAGTAATTATATGCATTAGTGAGGACGTTGCACCATTGGCAACATTATTTGTTACCTAGAGAATTTATCATCCATACTAATCATGAAATGTTAAAACAACTTAAAGGCCAACAAAAATTAAACAAAAGGCATGCCAAGTAGATAGAGTTCATTGGTACATTTCCATACGTGATGATCAAATACAAGAAATGTAAGGATAATGTAGTAGCCGATGCATTATCTCATAGGTATGTGCTTTTAAATTCCTTTGATACAAAATTGCTTGGTTTTAAGCTTATTAAGGACTTATATGCAAAGGATGATGATTTTGGAGAGATTTATAATACTTGTGAAAAATATGTCTTTCAAAAATTTTATAGGCATGATGGGTTTTTGTTTAAAGATGGTAGACTTTGCATACCAAAAGGATCATTGAGAGAATGGTTAGTGAGGGAAGACCATGGAGGAGGATTATGTTAGTGTTGTGCCCTAGAAACAATCACTTGTACATTGCATATGACACATTTTATTTTAGTAAAAGGCATTATTTATATTACAGTTTCTTTTGTTTACTTTAAGTAATATAACTGTTTGATAAAGTCCATAGTACAACACTGTGTTAAGAAAATCATGATAAAGATAATGATATGAGATTCCTACTATACTGGACGGTGTTAGTACTTAAATAGTCCATAGTCATAGTATTAATGAGACAGGACATCATTAATGCATTAAGACTAGCATGTGTTAGACTTCCTAATTTGATCAGGTGGTGGTTTTAATAACCATGAGTATTGAGATACTCAAAGTTAACACATGGATACTTGTTAATGGAACAAGTTTATTGGATGACCTAACTTTAAGATAATTACATGGATAACTATTTAGTGCCAGTGATATAATCTCAATATAGCAAACGTGTAAGTATCCTTAGATTTGAGATCTCCAAGGTACTTTGTTTGCTGAGATTTGTACTTTGATTCCAATGTCCGGAGCTCAATCGAGGGCTGCCTATGGGATGGATATTAGGTACATTGTGAGGTAAACAAAAGTAGTTGAGAGGGTCAATAAAGGATTCACCACTCCTAATAATAGGGGCGAATATCTCACGGCCACTTGTAGGAATTACTATTCAGAAAGTCATTGGCCAAGGCGATTGTGTATTGGAAATAGTTCCAATTGATACACATCTAGAGTAGTAGGTTCCTGGTACAAGTACTATTGTATTCGGGCCAGAATTAATTTTGGAGGGAGTTGGCACTAATTCCATACTCCAAATCGAATGAGATATTGTATGGTGAAAGGAGTTAATTGCACTGAAGTTTGTTATTGAAGAGTTCATGTCAAGCCACTTGATTTTCTGGACTCTTAGGTGGTTATGATGTGTTGCTAAATACTGCTCGTGATCTAAGAATATGGGTTTATTAATTAACAAATTAATAAACAAATCCTAATTAGAATTAATAGGATTAATTTTAATTAATTATGGATTATTAATCTCAAAGACATTTGGATTAATTCATGTTCACTACCAATTGACTGGGAAACCTAATAGGTCACACACAATAGAGGATTATATACTCAAGACGTTATTTGATAACATAGTGGGGTTAATTGAGAGAAAGAGAAGTTAGTGTGGACAAATTATAATTAGTTATAATTTGTGATCCAAGTTGTAATTGTGAGAACATGATGTTTCCAATTACAATTAGGGAATTCTAATAGGATTAGAATTCTCAATTTTGGGAAAGAAAATTTTGTGTGACATATTAACAAGACACACGAAACCCTAGCAAAAAAGTGACACACGAAAAACCAACAAGACTCGACCTTCTCTTCTCTCTATCTCTCTTGATTGTCTTGAGAAACAACTCTAGCCGCCATCTTGTTTCTGCTAGCACAGGAAAGTTTGGTGCTTGAGTATTTCTTTGTGTGGATTACTCTTAGAGATAATCACACTGTGTGATTATAGTGGTTAGACGTTCAACTCACGTGGAGGTTGATCACAAGGATTGCTAGATCGTGCTTCGACTTGAAGAAGAAATTTTATTCTTCGAACGATCAAACAAAGGTAAAAAGCATGTGCCTTTATTATCTTTATATCTTATTTTCCACACATAGGCGGGTCTTGGGATGGTATCTCATTTATTTTCTGCTGCGCCGTATAGGATACGAGCCTGAGATACCCAACAATGGTATCAGAGCCATGTTATGTGTGGTCTACGGACATTGTTTTGGCATGAAAAATTGTTTTCATGTATTCATGCTTGTATTTGTTCGCTGTGAAAATCGTTTTCACTCGAGTCGAAATCGTTTTGAGCTTTGTAGGTTAGGTCCGTAGAACAATATGATTGTGTAAAAGTTATAACATATTTCGAAAGATACTTTCTTTATGTGCTGAAAATTTTCTGTAGAAAAATGTTATCTTAAACATGGTAGTTGCCCTCCGTTTCATCTTGTGAATTTGATTTTCTATTTTGTTTGTCTAAATTAACAAATTAGTTGTTGTTTTGAGCTTCAAAATAGAAAATTCTGTTAAGAATTGTTTCTCACTAAAATTCTGCAGAAGATTAAGGCACCAGAAATTGTTTCTGGAAAATTTTTCTAAAAAACGCCGCCACTTCCCGATTACAGCCGACGCTGGCTCTGGCCTCCAAACCGACGCCAGTTCCATTTTGTTCATGATGTCCAGAAATCGGTTTTGAAAGAGAAAAATTTTTAGAAACCAGAACAGAGCCGGCGCTGGCTCTGACTTCCAAACCGTCGCCGGTTATGCTCTGTTTTGCACGATCCAGCTGTTTAAAATTAAAAAAAATATATTTCTAGAATAGAATTTTGAAAAGGAAAAAATCTCATTTGATGAGAGGTGGCAAAATTAGTTTTGAGACAAGACCCAAAAGCATTTTCTCAAAATTAGTTTTGAGACAAACAATTTTATTTTTCAAAATAGTGATTTTGAAAATTTAATATTAATGTATTTTTCTAAAAAAATAGATTTTAGAATTTGTTTTATTTTTCTAAAATAGTGATTTTGGAATAATAAAAGTATATGTTTATTTTGTTTAAGCATAGTCAATGGCATGGTGGATGGTTATGGACAAAAACCAATTATATATGTTCATGCATTATACAGTTTTGGTTTTTATGAAATAAGGCCTGCATGTCCTGCCTTCTCTAGAATTCTTATGTAATTCTCTTCTCATCTAACTCCCCTCAAATGTAACTCGAGGTTTTCTCTCTTTAGAAAATTATGTAATTAGTTTACATAGGTTAGATAGGAGTAGAATTATTTTTAATTTTGGAGATGGCAACCAAAATAAGATGAGAAGGTAAGACCTTCTACTTGAATCATGCATGAACACATAGGGTTAATTATATTAATTTCTTTTATGGCTCAAAGAAATTAATTTAGGGTAAAGTCCATAACCATACCATCTAATCACTTTATTACCATGATTATCAATTATGTGATTTATTGATTTTTATGCATGTCATTCAACGAAATCACTAAAAGGAACAAATCCCTTAATTAATATTAAACCTAATTCCTTCCGTTAATATAGTAAGAACGAGAGTCCTTTTTCGAGACCAGGTTGTTGGGCAAACCCAAGCCTACTTGATATCAGGCATGTTCAAGCTATGGAATTAAATTCCTAATTAATGGGTCAGGTTTAACTAAATTCTTTATCCCGAGTGGACAAACTCAAGCATAAAGAAATTTAAAAGAAAAGTTGGGGTAGCCCAAAAGGCTTTAAGATTAAAAGCTGTTAATCACCCAATGATTCGGTAGTTACATATAATGTAATTGGTATTGGATACCTTCCAATGAACTTAAGGGTGGCTTGTTGGGCAAACCCAAGGTTATTCTTAAGGAATTTGGATACTGGTCTACTAGAAAAGCTTCCAACGGGCTTTTCCGAATCAATAATGGGGACTATTGGTTTAAGTAAAATAGTGGAGTAAAAATACGTTTAATTAAAGTTCTAATTATTTGCATATCATATGCATATATAAGTAGCTAATGTTCTCTATCTTTACATCTAGATCACTTGCATCATGTCAACAAACCTAAACTTACGTAGCATCTTGGAAGCCAACAAGTTTACTGAATCAAACTATCTCGACTGGTATAGAAATTTAAGAATCGTTCTCAAATCGAAAAAGTTGTTCTACGTGTTAGATGCTACTATTCTACCACCACCAGTCCAAGATGCTCATGTTGATGAGCATGCTGTCTACAAGAGGCACAAGGAGGATAGTGATACAGCATCATATATTATGTTGGCATCCATAACTCCCGAGTTGTAAAAACAGCACAAGTATATGGATGCTCAATCGATTATACTACATCTTCGAGAGCTGTTTGATGCCCAAGCCAGAACTGAGAGATATGAGATCTCGAAGCAACTATTTCGTTACAAAATGGCAGAGGATTCTTCTGTAGCCACTCATAGGCTGAAAATGCTGGGCTTAATAGAGAAGCTTGGATCACTCGGGTCTGTAATGGATCATGACTTAAGTGTTGACTTAATTCTACAGTCTTTGCCTAATAGTTTCTCATAATTTGTGATTAACTATCAGATGAATAAGATTGAGTCCACCATTCTTGAGTTGATCAATCTCCTCAAAATTGCGGAGTTCTCCATGAAGAAGAATTCCAATGCAGTTTTAATGGTAGAATCTTCCTCTTCTAAGAAGAAAGTTCAAAAGAAGAAGAAGGCTCCCATGAAGCCTAAAGATGGTGTGAACAAGAAGGACGCAGCTACCAAGGGCCCATGCCATCATTGTGGTAAGATGGGCCACTAGAGGCCAACTGCAAAGCCTACTTGAAGATCATTAAGGACATGAAGCAGAAGGAGAAGCTTACAAGCACTTCTACTTTTACTCCGGGTATATTTATGATTGAGATAAATACTGCCTTTAGAAATAAGATATGGGTATTAGATACTGGATGTGGATCTCATTTGTACAATAACTTGCAGGGACTAAAGAGCAGTAGAAGGCTAGAGAAAGGCGACGTGGACCTACGTACTGCAAATGGGGCAAAGGTTGCTGCATTTGCTGTAGGGACATACGAGCTGAACCTACCTTCGGGATTAATTCTAGAACTACAAAACTGTTATTTTGTACAAGTTTTAATGAAAAACATTATCTTAATTACGTGTTTAGACTTATGTGGATTTCATTTAATATTTAAAAATAAATGTTATTCTTTTTCATTAAATGATATTCATTATGGTTCAGCAACTTTGGTTAATGGTTTATATGTTCTAGACTTGGATAATCTAGTTCTCAATATAAACAATAAGAAACCTAAAATAGATAACTCTAACACCTCTTACTTATGGCATTGTTGTTTGGGTCATATAAACGAAAATCGTGTTTCTAAGTTACACAAGCTTGGTGACTTAGGGTCATTTGATTATGAATCATATGGTACATGCGAGTCTTGTTTACTAGGTAAAATAACTAAAACTCCTTTTCCCGGAAAAGGAGAATGGGCCAAGGAATTATTAGAACTCATACATTCTGATTTATGTGGCCTAATGTCAATACAAGCAAGAGGAGGTTATAACTATTTCATAATATTTATCGATGATTTCTCACGATATGGATATTTGTATTTAATGAAATACAAATCTGAGGCTTTTGAAAGGTTCAAAGACTTCAAAAATAAAATAGAGAAACAACTTGGCAAAAGTATTAAAACTCTAAGATCCGATCGAGGAGGAAAATACTTAAGCCAAGAGTTTCTGAGTTATCTTAGAGATAATGGGATATTATCTCAATGGACTCCACCACATACATCTTAACATAACGATGTATCTGAGAGAAGGAATTGAACCCTTCTAGACATGGTACGGACCATAATGACTTCTGCAGATCTACCAAAATCATTTTGGGGATATGCACTAAAAACTTCTGTTTATATACTAAACAGAGTTCCGACAAAATCGGTTGATACTAACCCATTTGAGATGTTCTTTGGTAAGAAACCAAAGTTATTTCACTTACAGGTATGGGGTTATCCTGCCTTTGTTAAAAGGCCATAGTCAGACAAACTTGATAGTAAGTCTGCCAAGTGTTTGTTTGTGGGATATCCGAAAGAATCTTTCAAATATTACTTTTACCTACCCTCCGAAAATAAATTGTTTGTTGTGAAGCATGTCGTCTTCTTAGAGAAGCAGCACGTGCTCAAAGGGGATAGTGGGAGTAAGATTAAACTTAGTGAAGTTCATAAAGATCAAACAAACAAGGATCAACCGTCTAACCCCACATCTATTGAGAGAATAGATGAACCTTCTAATACACAAGAGCCTCATAGATCTAGTAGAATACGTGTGGCACCTGAGAGATATGAATTTCTCATTAATGACCACAATGACGTATTACTCATAGATGAAGATGGGCCTACTACCTACAAGGATGTTCTGAATAGTTCAGAATCTGGCAAATGGCTTGAGGCCATGAAGTCAAAGATGGATTCCATGTACAACAACCAAGTATGGACTTTGGTTGATCCACCCAAAGGAATTAAACCTATTGGGTGCAAATGGATTTTCAAGAAGAAAATAGACATAGATGGTAACTTAGTTACCTATAAAGCACGACTAGTGGCGAAGGGTTTTCATCAGCAACATGGTATTGACTATGGTGAAACCTTCAGGCCAATAGCCATGTTGAAATCCATCAGGATAATCCTAGCCATTGTTGCTCATCATGATTATGAGATTTGACAAATGGATGTGAAAACAGCTGTCCTAAATGGAAATCTGACTGAGGAAGTGTATATGACACAACCTGAGGGTTTCACATCCAATGATAGCACAAAGGTGTGCAAGCTGCAAAGGTCCATTTATGGACTTAAGCAGACTTCTAGGAGTACATCCGTTTCGATGAAACAATCAAAATGTTTGGTTTCATTCAAAACATGGATGAGCCTTGTGTACACAAGAAGGTTAGTGGGAGTGCAATCGCTTTCTTATTACTTTATGTAGATGACATATTGCTAATAGGAAACAATATACCTGTCTTGCAAACAGTTAAAATTTGGTTGTCCAAACAAGTCTCCATGAAAAACCTTGGAGAAACAACCTATATTCTTGGAATAAGGATCTATAGAGATAGATCCAAAAGGTTGCTTGGTTTTTCATAGTCTATATACATAGATAAAGTGCTAAAGAGGTTTAGCATGGATCAATTCAAAAAGGGATTCTTACCCATGTCACATGGTGTAAACCTTTCAAAGTCATTGTCTCCCAAGACACAAGTTGAAAGGAATCACATGAGTAAGATTCCATATGCCTTAGCAATTGGATCTATCATATATGCTATGATATGTACTAAGCCCGATGTATCTTGTGCTCTCAGTTTGACGAGCAGATACCAATCTGACCCCGATGAGGGTCATTGGGCGACTGTAAAGAATATTCTTAAGTACTTACGAAGGACTATGGATATGTTCTTAGTATATGGAGAAGGTGATTTGAAAATAAACGGGTATATTGATGCCAATTTTCAATCTGACAAAGATGATTTCAAATCACAATTCGGTTACGTATTTACATTGTGTGGAGAGGCAATAAGTTGGAAAAGTTCTAAATAAGAGACTATTGCCGACTCTACGACAGAAGCTAGGTACATAGCTGCTTCTGAAGCAGCTAAGGAGGCTGTTTGGATCAAGAAGTTTGTGATGGAACTGGGTGTGGTTCCTAGTATTTTAGTCTAATAACTTTGTATTGTAACAACAACGGAGCCATTGCACAAGCAAATGAGCCACAGTCTCACCAATGATCCAAACACGTACTGCGACGCTATCATCTGATTTGGGAGATCATAGATAGGAATGATGTAAAGATAGAAAGAGTTCCCATGGATGAGAACATAGCTAATCCGCTTACGAAAGCACTATCCCAAAAGAAACATGATTGTCATGTTGAGTTATTCGGTATTAGATACATGAATAATTGGTTCTAGTGCAAGTGAGAGTTTGTTAGTATTGTGCCCTAGAAGCAATCACTTGTACATTGTATATGACACATTTTATTTTAGTAAAAGACATTATTTATCTTACAGTTTCTTTTGTTTACTTTAAGTAATATAACTGTTTGATAAAGTCCATAGTACAACACTGTGTTAAGAAAATCATGATAAAGATAATGATATGAGATTCCTACTACACTGGATGGTGTTAGTACTTAAATAGTCCCTAGTCATAGTATTAATGAGACAGGACATCATTAATGCGTTAAGACTAGCATGTGTTAGACTTCCTGATTTGATCAAACGGTAGTTCTCATAACCGTAAGTATTGAGATACTCAAAATTAACACATGGATGCTTATTAAAGGAATAAGTTTATTAGATGACCTAACTTTGAGATAATCACATGGATAACTATTTAGTACCAATGATATAATCTCAATATAGCAAACGTGTAAGTAACCTTAGACTTGAAATCTCCAAGGTACTTTGTTTGCTGAGCTTTATACTTTGATTCCAATCTCAGGAGCTCAATTGAGGGCCGCCTATGGGATGGATATTAGGTACATTATGAGGTAAACGAAAGTAGTTGAGATGGTCAATAAAGGATTCACCACTCTTAATAGTAAGGGCGAATATCTCACGGCCACTTGTAGGAATTACTACTCGGAAAGTCCTTAGCCAAGACGATTGTGTATTGGAAACAGTTCTAATTGATACACATCTAGAGTAGTGGGTTCTTGGTACAAGTACTATTGTATTCGGGCCAGAATTAATTCTGGAAAGAGTTGGTACTAATTCCCTACTCCAAATCGAATGAGATATTGTATGGTGAAAGAAATTAATTGTACTGAAGTTTGTTATTGAAGGGTTCATGTCAAGCCACTTAACTTCCTGGACTCTTGGGTGGTCATGATGTGTTGCTAGATATCGTTCATGATCTGGGAATATAGGTTTATTAATTGATGAATTAATAAACCAATCCTAATTAGAATTAGTAGGATTAATTCTAATTAATTATGGATTATTAATCTCAAAGACGTTTGGATTAATTCATGTTCACTACCAATTAACTAAGAAACCCAATAGGTCACACACAATAGAGGATTATATACTTAAGATGTTATTTGATAACATAGTGGGGTTAATTGAGAGAAAGAGAAGTTATTGTGGACAAATTATAATTAGTTATAATTTGTGGTCCAAGTTGTAATTGTGAGAACATGATGTTTCCCATTACAATTAGGAAATTCTAATAGGAATAGAATTCTCAATTTTGGGAAGGGAAATTTCGTGTGACATATTAACAAGACACACAAAACTCTAGCAAAAAAGTGACACACAAAAAACCAGCAACATTCGACCTTCTCTTCTCTCTATCTCTCTTGATTGTCTTGAGAAACAACCCTAGTCACCATCTTGTTTCTGCTAGCACAGGAAAGTTTGGTGCTTGAGTATTTCTCTATATGGATTACTGTTAGAGATAATCACACACTGTGATTATAGTAGTTAGACGTTCAACTCACGTGGAGGTTGATCACGAGGATTGCTAGATCGCGCCTTAACTTGAAGAAGAAATTTTGTTCTTCGGATGGTCAAACAAAGGTAAAAAGCAAGTACCTTTATTATCTTTATATCTTATTGGTGGGTCCTGGGATAGTATCTCATTTATTTTTCGCTACGCCGTATAGTATACGAGTCTGAGATACCCAACAAATTAATGGGACATTTTGGGATTTCAAAAATAGTAGGGATTTTGCAAGAGCATTTTTATTGGCAAAAAATGAGGAGAGATGTAGAGAGGCATTGTAATTCATGTATTATTTGTAAAAGGGCCAAGTCTAAAACACTACCCTAAGGTGTATATACTCCTTTACCCGTCTCTAATGCACATTGGTTAGATATTTCAATGGATTTCATATTAGGATTGCCACAAACCAAGGGGGGAAGGGATTCTATCTTTGTAGTTGTTGATCAATTTTCCAAAATGGCTCATTTTATTCATTGTGCAAAAACTTATGATGCTACTCACATTGCAGGTTTATTCTTCAAGAAAATGATACGATTGCACGGTTACCACGGAGCATAGTATCGGACAGGAATTCTAAATTTTTAAGTCATTTTTAGAGAATATTGTGGGCAATACTTGGAACTAATTTGTTATTTTTTACAGCTTGTCACTCACAAATGAATGGACAAATAGAGGTTGTCAACCAGACTCTCACACAACTACTACGGGCAATCATCAAGAGGAACCTAAAAACTTGGGAAGAATATCTTCCATATATATAGTTTTCCTATAATAGAACTATTCATTCTACTATTTCATATTCTCCATTTTCAAATTGTTTATAGGTTTAATCCATTAACGCTCTTAGATTTATCTCCTTTACCTGTAGAAGAATGATTGAGTCTTGATGGCAAAAAGAAGGCTAAAATGGTTAAATCCATACACGAGAAGGTTAAGTCTTTAATCCAAAAACGGAATGAGGCCATTACATGTAAGTGCAACCAAGGAAGAAAACAGGTGATATTTGAGTGAAAAAGACTGGGTTTGGGTGCATTTGCGCAAAGAGAGATTTTTCACCTAACATAAACCAATGCTGGAACAGTGACAAGATGGCCCATTCCAAGTTCTTGAGCGATATGGAGAAAATGCCTACAAGATTGATCTACCAGGTGAGTATAATGTAAGTGCTACTTTTAATATAGCTGATCTTTCTCCTTGTGATGTAAGTTACGATTCGAGGATGAATCTATTCCAAGAAGGGAGAAATATTAGGAATCAACCCGATCACAGGGATTGAGCTCAAGAAGGGGGAGAGGACGAGACTGAATTAAAACTAAGCTTGCCCGATCCGTTGCCGAGAGCCTGTGCCAAACAATTCTAACACAACCTTCAAGTATATTTGCAAGCACATTTTAAGTGGGATAGCATATGGGCAATGTCGGAAGAGGAACGGGAGCAAACCTTGCTACTGGTATACGAAGAATGATAACCGAAAGATCTTCACGCAGAAACGATGGCCAGTAAAGCGGAACCAGTGCCAATTCTGGTGCCTAAAACCAGTGTTGGCTGGGGTCTGAGAGACCAACAATGAAATTCCTTTTTTTTTTTTTTTTTGTCACAAAGTACTATTCCTCCAGAGTGGAACCGGCACCGGCCCAAGGAGCCTAAACCAGCACCAGCTGTGGTCTGAAACCTGAACCCCTGACGATTTTTTATCTATTTTGAGGTCATATTGTAATATTTAAGAGTTGTTTACTTCATAGACAGAACACCCTTATATACTACTTTGTATTGTAAGAAAAGAACAACATATATCACATTTTAAAACAAGAATGAAGATTTCATCTTGAAGCTTGGAAAGATTCCATGTTCAACTTCAATCCAAGACCAACTTAAAGGCTTAGTCCATCCTTGAGTAAGTGTCTATAAACTCTAAGGATAATTCAACTAGAAATCAACAAGGGTTCTTCTTGTTTGTCATTTTGGGTTCTTGTTGTTTCTTGTTTGAATGTCCACAATTCCCTATCCTTTTAATTCTTGATTTCTTGTTAAGTCAAGGTTCTAAGGTGTTATTATGGTAGATCTTTATCTACTAAATTTTGTGTTCTAAAAGCTAGCTCTTTTAGGGTTCTTTATTTGTGGGAAAAGGTCTTTTCTTTGTTATCTTTCCATGATATCTTTATGTCCTTTATTTTTTGTTTGAAGTCTTTTTACTTTGCTAAAGTTCAAACAAAAGCTACTTTAAGATCTTAAAAGACTTTCTCTCTCAAGCTCATATCAGGGATGAACTAATTTTTTTCTGTTAGGGATGAACTTGTGTTTTTTTGTTAGGGATACACTTATGTTTTTATGTTGGGGCTGAACTGATTATGTTTCAATGTTTGAACGTGATCCAATATGATAATAATTTGATTATTGATTTCGTATTCTATCAAATTTTTTTTTTTTTATTGCTTACTGAGTTTGAGCAGCATAATATGCAAGGGCAATAATATATAAATGAATGAGTTTTGATATAATTGATTCTAAAATAAAATTGAAGTACAAATGATAGCAGTACAAAACTTATATTACATGCTCAAACTTGAAAATAAAACTGGATTTTTCATTCCAAAAAACCTAGCATATCTAACCTAAAAAATCAACATCTATTTTTCAGAACTCAAATGGATTTTTACATGCCCAAACTTGACAATCAAACTGGATTTTTCATACCTGGAAACCTAGCATACCTAACGTAAAAAGCCAGAAAACAGTCTAATACCTATTTAACCCAATAATCAACATCTATTTTTCTTTGCCATTCAACATAAGAATGTCATTTCCATCCTCTTTCTCTATTATAGAGGATTGCATCTACAAAATACATAACATCCACAAAATTATAAGAAAGCTCACAAGATAACAGCATCTGAATCTCGATCTTTTTACTTCTAAATTTAGTTCTCTTGATTTCAGCTTTAATTTCTGACACTTCTCCTCAAGTTTTATCAAATTAGCAGCGGTAATATCAAGATCATCTTCTGCACTCTCAAAAGACCAGGAATTACTTTCATAGATCTATCACACATTTCTAGGTCAATCCATTAAAAAAAATCACATATTTGAGCCTTTAAGAAAGGAAAGCATTAGTAATTAGAAGGAATATGACAACAAGAACCCAGTATTTGAACATAATAATACCTGCTCCTTTAAACAAGTGGCGAATATTCTTCTTAGGTTCTTGTCCAGTCCAAGACGTTTTCAAGTTGCTCAGCCATCTATAATAGCAATTGGGCAATAATGGCTACCATCTTCTAGACATTTTCATCCAACGTGTTTTCTAACTTTGGCGGAGAAACCCTTTTAGAGAAGAAGCCATTCTTCTAAGATATTTCCTTTCTTTTATGATGTGAGAAGTCGTTTTTAAAGGAAACAATTTGGTGCCCATTAAAACCTAGAATGACTGTTTTACCTTTAATTTTTTACGAGATGGAAGGGTTGACCGCTGGTCAACTTACAGAAGGGTAAGATCTAGACGATTAAAAAATTCAAGGAACTATTTTATACCTTTTTTTAATTAGAGGAAAAAAGTTGGACAAACCAAGAATTAGATGATCACCAGAATAGTTTTCCCTTGTTAAGACTATATATCCTCTTTAATTCTTCAATTTATGTGATATCTTTTTAGTTAAAACTCTTAATTGATTGTGTCACATTTTTCGTCATCCAACAAGTGTTTGATATTTCTTTCTAAGAACTACTTGTTGACAGCGAGGATTTTTGGACCGTACCAAATCGGTCAGAGTGTGAACTGATACCTTTACTAGTTCGGTCCAACAATATGAGCCATTTTCTCTAAAACTCACTCTAGATTGTGTAAATCACTTTGACCAATAAACTGTTGAACAGGCCAGTCTGATACTAGTCCAACCAAAAAAAATTAAGGAGATAAAATTTAAAATAGTGCATTATTAGTAAACTAAGAATGACTACTTTTAATTTTTGTAGCTGTGAACTATTTTTTATTCGTAATTTTTTATTTTAATACATTATTTAGTTATGAAATTGAATGTTTACATCTTTATGGATTTAAATTACACTTTATTATTAATTAATTTTGTTCTTTATAATAATTATATTTTTAATTTTTAAATTATAATATTACCGATTCAATTATAGTTTCATTATAGTCCAATTACAATTGGATCATTAAATCGTGAACCAATAAATTTTCTGACTCAACATCCAATCTTGTTCTAAAAACATTGGTTGATAGTCCTTGGGATTTAGATTGATTAGAAATAGGTGGACTAATTACTTTGCAACTGGGAAGGTTTGGGGAAGAACTTTATTAAGGAAATTGATAGTTTGGAATATGTATAAGGGTGAGATTATTATTTAAAAAAACTAAAAAAACTGTATATACGAGGGAAGAGTTCATTCAAAACAAGTGCTAAACACATGAGGGAATGAAGTAGGGACCATTTCTTTATTGTCTAATCAGTTTTGTAAGTTAATCTCTTTTTAGAAACTACATCATGGTTTATGAAGACTTATTTGACATGCAAAATGCCATTGGATCCCTTCAACATACTATGGTGGAATGAGAAAATGATATTAAATAGAGTATGGGAGCCACGAGAAAAGGAATCATATCTTATATAACTAGTCTGGCTCAATCCCATATGGAGATTCAAATGATAGGGTATGATTACTATGAAACGTCTAATCCATGAAGAAGAGGTTATGAAAGAATTGCTAAAAATGATTAGGATTTTAAAGAGGATTATAAGAGTATGAATGAATAGTATGAGAGAATTTATAAGAGAGAAACTTAAAATTTTTCAAAGAGTGGCATGCAAAGAAAACAATACTATAAATGTTTTAATTGTTTAGGATATAACCATGCTTTTTGTGATTGTTCTAGATTGTTCTCTTTAAAAGGGAAGGGATGAACTTCAAAAAGTTCCAAAGAAAGAGAGGGGTAGTGAGATTAGTTGTGAAAATTATTAGGGTTATGGACACACTTCGTTTGAGTGTCCTGTTAAATTGGCATTCAACAATTTCCATAGAGCCCTTAACCCAAAAAAAAAGAATTGTGGTGAAGGACAAAAGGACGCACTTGAAACAAATGAGGCCAAAGGAGGTGATGTGGACATTGAGGACCAATAATTTACTTTAAAAGAAGAGATATAGTCTTTAAGCATTTAAATTTTAGAAGATGAGCTAGATAAAAGTCAACAAGAGGAAAATCGAAAATAAGAAGAAATTCAAGAACAAAAGAATAGAAAGGATGAGTAAAAAGAGTCACTAGAACTTAGGAAAGAGAAAGAACTAGAAGAAGATGGCAAAAGCCAAGATTCATCATCAATAAACTTCTTTTTCTTCTTTGTCATCTTCATTTTGACTTTCTAATTCTTGTTTACTTCATAGACAGAACACCCTTATATACTACTTTGTATTGTAAGAAAAGAACAACATATATCACATTTTAAAACAAGAATGAAGATTTCATCTTGAAGCTTGGAAAGATTCCATGTTCAACTTCAATCTAAGACCAACTTAAAGGCTTAGTCCATCCTTGAGTAAGTGTCTATAAACTCTAAGGATAATTCAACTAGAAATCAACAAGGGTTCTTCTTGTTTGTCATTTTGGGTTCTTGTTGTTTCTTGTTTGAATGTCCACAATTCCCTATCCTTTTAATTCTTGATTTCTTGTTAAGTCAAGGTTCTAAGGTGTTATTATGGTAGATCTTTATCTACTAAATTTTGTGTTCTAAAAGCTAGCTCTTTTAGGGTTCTTTATTTGTGGGAAAAGGTCTTTTCTTTGTTATCTTTCCATGATATCTTTATGTCCTTTATTTTTTGTTTGAAGTCTTTTTACTTTGCTAAAGTTCAAACAAAAGCTACTTTAAGATCTTAAAAGACTTTCTCTCTCAAGCTCATATCAGGGATGAACTAATTTTTTTCTGTTAGGGATGAACTTGTGTTTTTTTGTTAGGGATACACTTATGTTTTTATGTTGGGGCTGAACTGATTATGTTTCAATGTTTGAACGTGATCCAATATGATAATAATTTGATTATTGATTTCGTATTCTATCAAATTTTTTTTTTTTTATTGCTTACTGAGTTTGAGCAGCATAATATGCAAGGGCAATAATATATAAATGAATGAGTTTTGATATAATTGATTCTAAAATAAAATTGAAGTACAAATGATAGCAGTACAAAACTTATATTACATGCTCAAACTTGAAAATAAAACTGGATTTTTCATTCCAAAAAACCTAGCATATCTAACCTAAAAAATCAACATCTATTTTTCAGAACTCAAATGGATTTTTACATGCCCAAACTTGACAATCAAACTGGATTTTTCATACCTGGAAACCTAGCATACCTAACGTAAAAAGCCGGAAAACGAGTCTAATACCTATTTAACCCAATAATCAACATCTATTTTTCTTTGCCATTCAACATAAGAATGTCATTTCCATCCTCTTTCTCTATTATAGAGGATTGCATCTACAAAATACATAACATCCACAAAATTATAAGAAAGCTCACAAGATAACAGCATCTGAATCTCGATCTTTTTACTTCTAAATTTAGTTCTCTTGATTTCAGCTTTAATTTCTGACACTTCTCCTCAAGTTTTATCAAATTAGCAGCGGTAATATCAAGATCATCTTCTGCACTCTCAAAAGACCAGGAATTACTTTCATAGATCTATCACACATTTCTAGGTCAATCCATTAAAAAAAATCACATATTTGAGCCTTTAAGAAAGGAAAGCATTAGTAATTAGAAGGAATATGACAACAAGAACCCAGTATTTGAACATAATAATACCTGCTCCTTTAAACAAGTGGCGAATATTCTTCTTAGGTTCTTGTCCGTCCAAGACGTTTTCAAGTTGCTCAGCCATCTATAATAGCAATTGGGCAATAATGGCTACCATCTTCTAGACATTTTCATCCAACGTGTTTTCTAACTTTGGCGGAGAAACCCTTTTAGAGAAGAAGCCATTCTTCTAAGATATTTCCTTTCTTTTATGATGTGAGAAGTCGTTTTTAAAGGAAACAATTTGGTGCCCATTAAAACCTAGAATGACTGTTTTACCTTTAATTTTTTACGAGATGGAAGGGTTGACCGCTGGTCAACTTACAGAAGGGTAAGATCTAGACGATTAAAAAATTCAAGGAACTATTTTATACCTTTTTTTAATTAGAGGAAAAAAGTTGGACAAACCAAGAATTAGATGATCACCAGAATAGTTTTCCCTTGTTAAGACTATATATCCTCTTTAATTCTTCAATTTATGTGATATCTTTTTAGTTAAAACTCTTAATTGATTGTGTCACATTTTTCGTCATCCAACAAGTGTTTGATATTTCTTTCTAAGAACTACTTGTTGACAGCAGGATTTTTGGACCGTACCAAATCGGTCGAGTGTGAACTGATACCTTTACTAGTTCGGTCCAACAATATGAGCCATTTTCTCTAAAACTCACTCTAGATTGTGTAAATCACTTTGACCAATAAACTGTTGAACAGGCCAGTCTGATACTAGTCCAACCAAAAAAAAATTAAGGAGATAAAATTTAAAATAGTGCATTATTAGTAAACTAAGAATGACTACTTTTAATTTTTGTAGCTGTGAACTATTTTTTATTCGTAATTTTTTATTTTAATACATTATTTAGTTATGAAATTGAATGTTTACATCTTTATGGATTTAAATTACACTTTATTATTAATTAATTTTGTTCTTTATAATAATTATATTTTTAATTTTTAAATTATAATATTACCGATTCAATTATAGTTTCATTATAGTCCAATTACAATTGGATCATTAAATCGTGAACCAATAAATTTTCCGACTCAACATCCAATCTTGTTCTAAAAACATTGGTTGATAGTCCTTGGGATTTAGATTGATTAGAAATAGGTGGACTAATTACTTTGCAACTGGGAAGGTTTGGGGAAGAACTTTATTAAGGAAATTGATAGTTTGGAATATGTATAAGGGTGAGATTATTATTTAAAAAAACTAAAAAAACTGTATATACGAGGGAAGAGTTCATTCAAAACAAGTGCTAAACACATGAGGGAATGAAGTAGGGACCATTTCTTTATTGTCTAATCAGTTTTGTAAGTTAATCTCTTTTTAGAAACTACATCATGGTTTATGAAGACTTATTTGACATGCAAAATGCCATTGGATCCCTTCAACATACTATGGTGGAATGAGAAAATGATATTAAATAGAGTATGGGAGCCACGAGAAAAGGAATCATATCTTATATAACTAGTCTGGCTCAATCCCATATGGAGATTCAAATGATAGGGTATGATTACTATGAAACGTCTAATCCATGAAGAAGAGGTTATGAAAGAATTGCTAAAAATGATTAGGATTTTAAAGAGGATTATAAGAGTATGAATGAATAGTATGAGAGAATTTATAAGAGAGAAACTTAAAATTTTTCAAAGAGTGGCATGCAAAGAAAACAATACTATAAATGTTTTAATTGTTTAGGATATAACCATGCTTTTTGTGATTGTTCTAGATTGTTCTCTTTAAAAGGGAAGGGATGAACTTCAAAAAGTTCCAAAGAAAGAGAGGGGTAGTGAGATTAGTTGTGAAAATTATTAGGGTTATGGACACACTTCGTTTGAGTGTCCTGTTAAATTGGCATTCAACAATTTCCATAGAGCCCTTAACCCAAAAAAAAAGAATTGTGGTGAAGGACAAAAGGACGCACTTGAAACAAATGAGGCCAAAGGAGGTGATGTGGACATTGAGGACCAATAATTTACTTTAAAAGAAGAGATATAGTCTTTAAGCATTTAAATTTTAGAAGATGAGCTAGATAAAAGTCAACAAGAGGAAAATCGAAAATAAGAAGAAATTCAAGAACAAAAGAATAGAAAGGATGAGTAAAAAGAGTCACTAGAACTTAGGAAAGAGAAAGAACTAGAAGAAGATGGCAAAAGCCAAGATTCATTAAAGCAAGGAGTAAAGAAGAACATAAAGAAGTTGGAATAAATCAATTGACATAAGAATTAGAAAGTCAAAATGAAGATGACAAAGAAGAAAAAGAAGTTTATTGATGATGAGTTTATTATGGATCAAATTTGTTCAATAAAAGGAATGGCTAGGAAGTTCTTAAACATTTAAGCCTTAGAAGAATAATCACATCAACAAAAGATGGAGATGAAGAATTGGCACAAAGAAACTCAAAAGAAAGAGGAAAATAGTGAACCTAATAAGAAGAGACCTCATAATATTTGGGGCCATATTTCTTTTATATGTTATGTCTATGAGGATCCATTCTTGTCTTATAATGCAGGTGAAGATTTGAAAGTGAATTATTTTCAAGAAGGGAGAAATAATAGGAATCCACCCAAGTAAGAAAGATAAGTCCAAAAAGGAGAATTAAAACTCAAAGAACAACTCAATGAAACTTCGTTGAGGTCAAAGATCAAGAGATTCTTTGAACAATTACAAGTTTACATGAAAGAGTCATTAGAGTTTAAGGATGTTTAAAATGCTAATAAGAGTATGAAGTGATATCCAATCATGTGAAAATTCAAGAGAATGTAGGTGAGGGCCCAAGAAATGTGAAAACAACATTTGGGGAGTAAGAGTGCATGTGTAACACCCCCTACTACATAACCCACCAAGGGTCGGGGATATTGCCTTGTCTAAGTGACAAGGGATTTTTATAACATGATAAATAAAATAAACCCTACACTTAATAAATATAGAACAAACTTCAACATAAATCTCAAATACATTACAAGTCTTCATGATATAGAAACCCCGAAACATCTAGTAAATAAAATAAATACAAGTCTTCGAAATCAAATAATCATTATGTGCTTTTTTTTAGTGTTGGAAAAAGTATCGACAAATTCTACAGTCAATCAACTTTTAATTAAAATTTTAAACACTAAAACCACACAAATAGGCAAGTATATCTATCATATAGTATAGGGCATAATAAGTATCAAATTCACAAGAACTTGGCAATGATCGCCATTTTACTCTAATCTTATTGTTTAACTGACCAATTAAAGAGATAAAGTAAATAAATTATTACACCAGAGAATATGTCAAGTTCATACAAGAAAAATCATAAGATTATCAAGGAATAGAATGAGAAGAAAGGTAATGTAAAGAAGAAATCACCCAATTCTATGTCAAATAAAGAAAATACCTTTAAGTCAATTGATTTCTAATTCAAACATATGTAAGTTTCAAAGGTGAATTTCACTTTTTCTCAAGTTATAAAATTCATATTCTTAGCCAATCAAAATGTATCTTTACCTCTATAATTAACTCTAAGAAGTATTAAAATCAACATAATTACCAAAGATGTCTAGAAAGTAATAAAATCCCTATCTCTATGTGATATCATTAACTATTTGATTACTAGTTCTAATCCCCAATCTTTCTCTTGGGTTAATTGATGGATAACAAATATTAAATTAATTAGTTTGGTACTATTCTATTAACCCCATCTCTCGAATTAATTAGAAGAAAACTAATTAATTCAGTATAGTAAACACAAGTAATCAAATATTTAGAATTAGAGTTCAATAGATCTAAAAGCAATTCAATATAAAACAATAGCTTGAGGATTTATCCCTCGATCACAAATAAAAGCATTAAGAATTAAAATTGTCAAAGTAAAATACAAAGAAAATGAAGAGAAATCACTCATAGACAAGCAAGTCTTATTTTTCTTCTTCCTCCTTGAGATCTCCTTAAATCAACTCACTTCTTCTCCTTCAAGATTCTCTCTTGATCCTCCTCCTCTTAATGTTTCCTCGAACACTCTAAAAGGTCTCTGAGTTTTTTTACACCCAAAAGAATCTCCCTCTTAGGGTTTCCTATCCTCCTCCTTTTATAAAAGTTTTCCTTCGAAAAGATTCCCAAAAGATACCAAAATAGGAGTGGAATTATGTGTACCAAGAAATCTTGGTTAAGTGCAACCGATCAACCCTGCTCAATCTCTATTTTTCTCTTTTCTATAACCAAGTGGCAATGCTCAAGCCTATCCAAGTAGCGCTGCCTTCTACTCAACTTGGGTAGTGTTTTTTCCAGAATTCAAGTGGCCTTACTTATTCCTTTTCAAGGAGCGCCGCTTAATTCTGTTTTTCCACTGTTTTGCTCCATTTTTCTCTATTATTACCTTCTTTTCTTATTTATTTCCATTCCATGAATTCTGCACAAAATAAGATAAAAAGATGGGAGTAAGTGATCATCTAAACATAAATTCAACACAAATACAACACGAATGACCTAAGAAATATATATCAATATAGACTTTATCAATTCTCTAACATTTTAATTTTACTTGTCCTCAAGCAAAACATTACAATAAATATCTAAAAGTAAATAGTTCACTCAAAATAGACTTTTGGGCAAATATGGTAAATGTATTAAAGATGTTTTTTTTTTTTCCTTCAACTCAAGAATTCAATCCAACACTTATCCAACCAAAGCCAATTTCATATAAACTCATATATTAAGATAGACATAATCAAAGTCATCAAAATTGAGTTAAACAAATTTATATTCATTCAATACATTTTACCTCATTCCTCAAGTCAAGAATGTAAATAATGTGATTCATATAAGTTAGGAATAATAAATTAACTAAAGGTCTGCAACTTCTAAACTACTACAATCTGAGTAGTAAATTAGGGACTTTCTCTCTTTCAAATTCATAGCCTCGAGTGAATGCGTTTTACACTCACCATATTGGTCCTCTTTATTTTTCTTCTTCTATTTTTTTCACTCACACTCTTATTTTTTCACATTCTCACATTGTTTTTTTTTTTTTCATATTACTTTCACCTGAATAGGTACATACATCTCTTCTACCTTTTTTCACTCTTCTCACTTCTCGCCATATTAATTTAAACTTAGAATAAGGACTAGTTCAAAAAAATCATAGAACAAAAATTAATCAAAACTTCCTAATACTTCATCATAGAATAAATATTAGTCCTTAAGAAACAAAATGTCACAACATCTACTAAAATATAAACAGTGTTAATTCAAATTCTCAAGACTTAGCCTATATCACACAAAATATACAAGTTTACACCAAACCAAACTCAATCAAATAATTCTTAAATCAAATTCTCATGCCAAAAGATAATAGCCAAATGTACACCAAAATCACAAAAATTAACCCAAAAATTTAGAAAACGCACTAGAAAACACCAAAAATACTTAAAAAGAATATCACCAAACCCCACTTCCCCCACACTTAAATTGAACATTGTCCTCGTTGAAAAAAAAGTTAACATAATAAAAGAATATCTAATGGGACTAAAAATAACAAATGAGATATGGTTAAGCAATACTCTCCAAGTGAAATATGCATACCAAAGGAGAATCTTCATAAAATGTTGAAGAGAGAAGCATTATTGTCCAAAAAGAATCAATGAAAGGGGCTAAATTAGTCATATTTTTTCTAATTATTTTAAGTTCTTTTGTGATACATTTTGTTCAATAACTAGTCATATTTCTTCATATTTGAGATTTTACCCTTGGAAATGTATTTTGTTCATTATTTCAGATTTTTTAGGTAAAACAAAGCAAAAACGTCACAAAATAGAGAAGAGGTGGCGCTGGCTAGGACAGAGGAACTAGCGTCGGCCATGCACTGGTTGCACGAATTTCGAAGCGACGAAAAAATTGTGAAAATAGAGCAGAACAGAACCAAGGTGGCGCCGGCTGCATTCTGGAACACTTTGTGCAAAATTTGAAGAAAAATTGATGAACAAGTGGAAGAACAAAACACAACCGGCGCCGGCTCCAAAAGTCAAGGCGGCGCCGGCTATGCCCTGAAGATAAGGCGATGCTTGATTTTTTCTACGCGATTTTTGGTAATTTGAGGAATTTTAGTATCTTCCAACTTCTACTCGGCCAAGAACTTTGTACCTACGAGTTTAGGCACTGCCTAAGGCTATAAATAGATGAAACACACAAGCGAAAATAGAGAATTCATTGACTATCATAGAAAATTACTCAATCCAAGAAGAAATTCTTCAAGTTCATAGAGGGTTGTACAAGAAGGTCTTCAAAGGAAGAAGAAAGAGACTTGTCTATGAGTGCTTTCTTTTACTTTGTTTTCTTTTTCTTGAACAATAATATGTTAATTATTTTATTGTAATTCAACATTGTTGTTGATATTCATGATATTTAGAATATTTGATCTTTTGATTAATTGATTGTTTTTCTTGGTATTTAATTACGTGTGCTTATTACGGGGTTAGTTGGTTAGTTCTTCTTATTAACTCGCCGAGACCAAGGGGGTTGATGATAGTTTCAATTGATTGATTTCATATTTGTTGTCAAGTAACTTGCTGAGACCAAGAGGGTTAGTTAATGAGGACTGGGTAATTAAAGGTTAATTGATGTTTGCCGAGACCAATGATTCATTGGTTAATTTCATGTTATAAATTCACCGAGACCAAGGGAATTTAATTAAGGATTGTGTTTAATGCATCTCTTAGGTAAATTAGTTGAGACGAGACCAAGTGATTCTAATTTATCTAGAAGATAGTGATTTCATGGATTGAAAAAGAAGTGAGTCTATCTTAATCCTTCATGATGCTAAGAGAATAATTAGTTATGATAATGATTGAGTTCTTTGAGATCATGTTTGTCTCAACAACGGTTTGAATTACATACTTCTCCATCCTTGACATGTATATATTTTTATTTTGATTTTCTTTTATTTTATTTTCCTTTTTATTTGTTTTTCACTTTATCGAGTAGGTTAAACAATGAAAGAAAGGTAATTAATGTCTACTTGTTCCTGGAGGATCGACACTCGTTTGAACCCTATACTCAGTTAATGATTAGTACGCTTGCTCATATGTGTGATTTGGATTGAACGTATTAATTTAAACTTGATTGGGAGTGTGCTTAGTTTTTGTATGATTTTTATACCCATGTTCGAACACATCAAGTTTTTTGCGCCGTTACCGGGGAAAAATAGCATGAAAGCTTAGATTTTGTTAATTTAACCATGTAAATATATAAATATGTAGTTATGTACGTATGTATAATTGTTCTTTCCGCAAAAATGTGCTATCTTTTGTATTTCATGTATTCTTGTACACCCTTGTAACCTAACCTAACCTACTAACTTTGACGATGTTATTTTTACTAACTTTGTAACCCTGTAGTTTTGTTGTTAATCATTAATTATTTATCTAACTTGTTTTTTGTTTTCTTAGGTGTTACCCTTGATACATGACCCGAAAATCCGAATGTGAGATAGTCGATTTTGACCCTGAAATCGAGAGGACATTATCAAAACTTCCCCGAACAATTCAAAGAAACCTGATTGTCGAGATGGATGGTGCTCAACAGAACAATGCTAGGAATAACAGGAGGGTTATGGATGACTTTGTGAAACTCACAATCTCGGGCACAGGCTCGAGTATCACTAGACCTACGATAGATGCAAACAATTTTGCAATAAAGCCCAACATTATCCAAATAGTGCAAAATATAGTTCAACTTGACGAGTTACCTAAAGAGGATCCCAATGCTCACTTACAAGTTTTCTTGAGATTTGTGATACTTTCACGATGAATGGTGTTTCTGAAGATGCCATTAAGTTAAGACTTTTTCCGTTTTCCTTGAGAGATAGAGCTAAATCTTGGTTGAAGTCCTTACCTATAGGTTCCATCACAACTTGGAATGCCCTAGCTGAAAAATTTTTAGCCAAATATTTTCCCCCAACTAGGACAGCCAAACTTAGGAATGAAATATTCGCCTTCCAACAATTAGATTCTGAGTCCTTATATGAAAGTTGGGAGAGATTTAAGAAGATGTTAAGAAAATGCCCACACTATGGATTTGAGCTGGGAATGCAAATGCTTATCTTCTTGAATGGCCTCACGTTCGCAACACGGCAAGTGGTGGACTTTTCTGCAGGGGGTTCCATCAATCATAAGACCCCAAAACAGGTATTTGAGCTTATTAAAAATTTGGCTTCTAATAACTATTATTGGGGAAATGCAAGATCAAAAGCTTGTGTGCAAGGAGTGCACAAAGTGGATACTGTGGTAGCATTAGAAGCTAAGGTGGACGCCTTAACTCAAAAGATGGAATAGATGGTGATGTCTCAAGGTCAGGTTTTAAACGTCAATTGTGATTTCTGTGGAGAAGGACACCCCAATCATGAATGCCAAAATATGGGGTCACTCCACGAAACGTCGAAACAAGCGGCCTTTGCAGGTAATGTCCGGCCAGGTAACAACCCTTATAGCTCTACCTATAATCCTGATTGGTGAAAGCACCCTAATTTCTCTTGGAGCAATGGGAATCAACCTAGATAGGGTTCTTTCAATTTTGACAGAAATCAAAGGAACCAAAACTCCATGACCAACACTGCAGCACCTCCAAAACCACCATTGGAAAAGTTGATTAGCCAATTGGTAAGTACCATAGAAACTAAGTTCCAATGAGTCGATGCAACGACAAGGAACTTAGAGACTTCCATGCACAACCTGGAGAACCAAATTGGTCAATTAGCCAAACTCTTAGGAGATCGTCGAGTAGGGACATTACCAGGGAATACTGAGGAAAATCCACGGGATCACAGCCGTGGGAAACATTGAAGCAGTCTTACTTTTCTTTACTTTCAGTTTTTATGATTGAGACAATGTTATTATTTTTTGTCGTTTTGATTAATTAATTAAAGTTCATTATTCAACATTCGTGTGTTTTTTTTATTTTCATTAAAAAAAAAGTTTTTGGAGAATCGAACCGAACCGAGCTGGCGCCGATTCCTGTCAGGTGGAGCACAATTAAAGGGCCATTTTGGCCACTTTTTCTTCAAAATCTCCATTCTCCCTCTCAAATTCTCTCAAGCCTGCGCCGGCTTCACATCCCTCATCTTCCAATATTTAATTTTTCAACTCCTAAACACTTCCATACCATCTCTTGACTTCTTTTTTGTTGATCCTACGGATAAAAAACCTCAAAAGCTTCGATTTTTACAACACAATCCCATTTAATCCACAAGCTAATAGAGTAGATGCATCTTTTGCTTACCCATGCATACAAGAGCATAGATGTATGATTTTTATTTAATTCCTACAATTAAAATAATGGAGATGATTTTTTCTAATTTTAGGGACTCTTTTGGCCAAAATTTGGGATTATGTATGCTATGATTGGATTGCGCATTACTCCTTGAAGCTTCATGAGTTAAACTAGATTAGGAGTTAATCATTCTTTGATACTTGATTCATGCATATGATCATTAGGGGCTTCAGGCATATAGCTAAAGTTAGAATTGTGGTTATTTGTGATAGTTGACTATATGAAACGTACATTGTTTATGCCATGATGATGCCTTTATTAACCTGATCATGTCTACTTGCATGCATTGAAGATATTCAACACGTTTATACTTTACAGGGAATTTTACATGTATTATGCAGGTTGTGTTGAATTGATTGGTGGTGATTGATTGAATTGGTGGATTGGAGGGGATATACATTGAAAGAGTTTGGGTTTTGTGAATTGTAAGATTGGTTGAGGGTTGAGTACAATTTGAGAAGTGTGTTTGAGAGGGTAGTAGCCCTATTTCAGTCTTTGAACTTACTTATTCTCTCTTCCTATTCCCCTATTCCATACTTGATATTATATCTAGAGCAAGGGGTCAGTCTTCTAAAAGGGCGAGAACTTCCTCTTCTTCAGCCCCTTCATCTATTGATCCTTTGTCCTTAAGACCTACTGAGTTTAAAGATGCATCTTGTAAGGAATGGTACAATAAGAGAGCCTCTAATAAGATTATTGTCGAGTGTACTTTCTCACCCACCTTAGACCGTGCACTCAAATTGGGAATGATGTTTAGATAGCTAGGATAGGGGTCGATAGTACAATTGAAAGGGAAGTATTGTCCCGTGCTTATTAAGAAATTATATGCCAATATAACGGATAAGAGCAATAAACATCTTCCCCATATAGAAACAAGAGTGAAAGGAGTCCCTATCATCATCACTCAAAACCAATTAGCTAACCTTCTCCAGGTTTTTTACGATGATACTTGGCAAGGGATTGATGTGAATAATCAAAAGATTCTTTCTGACCCGAATTGGGATGTTAGAGGGACTAGAGCTATCCTAGGCTTATATAAGTATAATGCCTCCCAAGCTAATACTTTCTATTCCAACAATGATTTAACAGCCAACTTTTGAGCTCTAGTCTATATGTTTGGGTTCAATGTTATACCCCATACTAGTAGTTTCAATGAGACTAGATTGATTAACACTTATATTTTGCATTGGATTATGAACACATTACCTACCCCTCTTGCTCCCTTGATCATACAATCTATTAGAGAGGTTGTTCATCACTGGCTTTCCACAAAAACCTTTGATTTTCCCTTGGTTATAATGAAAATTCTAAAGGACTTTGGAATAAGTCTTGAGGGAGAACTCATAGAGGCTACCACTGAGCACGATATGGTCACTGAGCAAACTCTTATGAGTTGCGGGTACAAATACAATCAAGAGTTGAAAAGTGGCTAACTCCCTTCGAGGTTAAACATCCCGGGCAAGTAAGGCCACCCACAATAGAGGAGGAGCACCCACCACCACCAACACGTGCACGGGCTAGCAGTTCTCAATCCCACTCCCGAACTGACTTTGAGACTATCGTACTGGGGCGACTCGATCAGCAAATGGCAGTACTCCTACGCTTGCAAGGTACTATGGAGGACATGGCAAGACGGCAAGCTACTATAGAGCAGCAGTTAGCCGAGTTGCGACAGCATTCTTCTGGGCCACAGGGTGGGGCGAGTACCTCTACACCAACTAAGGATGATGAGGATGATGATGATGAGGAGGAGGACTGATGATTTTTCTCGAGCACTCTTATTTTTCCTTTCTCTTTTATTGTTTTCTTTAGTTAGTTTTTTTTTTTTTTCATGTACTCTTTCTTTCTTTTGTTTTAGCTTTATTTTCTTTTTTAGTTTTTATGCTTTGGTGTGTTTTCTTTTGTATTTTTCTTTTTAGGTACTTGGCAATGCCTCATTCTTCAAGCATTCAAATTTTGTACGACACAATGCCAAATGAATGGAAGTTTGTTTCTCTTATCTCTTCTCCTTTATATTTTTGGTCCCATGGTATTGTTGTTCTTATTATATTTATTTGGCCATTGAGGACAATGTCCAATTTAAGTGTGGGGGAGTGATTTGATTGACAAGTCTTCTATAAATATATTTTAACCTTCTTGGGAGCAAATTGTTGAAATTTTTCTGCGAAAATTTTTCAAATTTTTATGATTTTTTAGAGATTTCAAGCTATATTTTTAATGCATGTCTTTAGGATGGAATATAGAGCATATGTTCTAGATCATTTATGGCTTATGCATAACTTTTTGCACTCACTTGGATGAAGTAGTTCTTGATCTAATGCTTTGCATTGTTCTTAAACCTTGTTTTTCTACTAAAATTCCTAGAGCATTCTAGAACTTACTTGAATACCTCTCCAAGCGAAATAAGAAAGACAATCATGATTTAACTTAGGGATAACGGTAATAGGCCTTCTTTGAATAGTTTGAGCTTTTCAAGCCTACCTATTTTCATATTATCCCTAGTGCCTATTTTGAGCCTACATGGTTGAATTCTTTCATTAAAACCCGTCACAATATTTGTTCATTACTTATTTACGAGAGTTTGAATAATTTTTCAAATCTTTATGCTCTTGATGGATGAAAGTATATGTATAAGAATGTTGGGAAAAAGATCATAATTTGTTACTTTCAATTATAGATCAATAACAAGTTGAGCTAAAAAGAAAAAGAAAGAGAAAAGAGAGAGTGGAAAAAAAAAGGGAGTGGAAAAAAGAAAGCAAAAAGCTACTAGAAAGAATGAAAGAAGAGAAGTAAAAAAAAACAACAGCAACAGTGAAAGAAAAGATCACAAAAGGAATGGTGATTGAGTTGGAAAAAAAAGTTAAGTTCATCTTAAAACTTAACTCCATTGCTGGAAATTTGAGTAATCTTTTGAAAGAAATAGAAAAGAGATGATGAAAAGAAGAGTTGAAAGAGAAAAAAAAAGAAAAAATGCAAGATTTGTTTGAGTGGAGTTGTAATTGCTATATAAGGTTATGGTTTGATTGATTTTTTGAATAGAAGAGCAAGAAGAGTTGGAAATTATTGATTCATTTGTTTATCCTTTTCTTGCTAACTCTCAGTTTTTCTTTGACTTGTGATTCTCCTATATCCTTCGTTTGATAAGCTACATTACAATCCTTTAGCCTTACATTATAAACTTAAAAGTCCTACTTGATCTAAGTAGAATCATGATATGTCTCGGATTAGTGGAGAGAGTGTACGAAAAGTAAGCATATGGAATGTATATTCTTTTTTAACTAGATTCTTTCCAATGGTTTGAGAATATTGTTAAGTATTGTGATGGTTCTACTAAGTCATTTATCACTAACACAAGTCTTGCATTGGTTGTGAAAGATGTAGTAGTTATGTGTTTTATGTTCTTGAATAAAGAAATCCTTGAAGATATTATTTTGAAATTGATTGAGTGATTAATGAAACCTTGTATTTTCCTACTTGTTCTTGATACTTTGCTTGAGGACAAGCAAAGAGCTAAGTGTGGGAGAATATGACAGGGGCTAAATTAGTCATATTTTTTCTAGTTATTTTAGGTTTTGTTATGATATATTTTGTTCAATAACTAGTCATATTTCTTCATATTTGAGATTTTATCCTTAGAAAGGTATTTTGTTCATTATTTCAAATTTTTTGGGTAAAACGAAGCAAAAACGTCGCAAAACAGAGGAGAGGCGGTGCCGACTAGGACAGAGGAACTGGCGCCGGGCATGCACTGGTTGCATGAACTTCAAAGCGACAGAAAAATTATGGAAACAGAGTAGAACAGAACCAAGATGACGCCGGCTGTGAAGCTGGAACCAGCGCTGGCTGCATTTTGGAACACTTTGTGTAAAATTTGAAGAAAAATTGGCGAATGAGTGGAGGAACAGAACACAACCGACGCCGGCTCCAAGAGTTAAGACGGCGCCGGTTGTGCCCTAAAGATAAGACGGTGCTTGATTTTTTCTACGCAATTTTTGGTAATCTGAGGAATTTTAGTATCTTCCAACTTCTACTCGGCCAAGAACTTTGTACCTATGAGTTTAGGCACTGCCTAAGGCTATAAATAGATGAAAAACACAAGGAAAAATAGAGAATTCATTGACTATCATAGAAAATTACTCAATCCAAGGAGAAATTCTTCAAGTTCATAGAGGGTTGTATAAGAAGGTCTTCAAAGGAAGAAGAATGAGACTTGTCTATAAGTGTTTTCTTTTACTTTGTTTTCTTTTTCTTGAACAATGATATGTTAATTATTTTATTGTAATTCAACATTGTTGTAGATATTCATGATATTTAGAGTATTTGATCTTTTGATTGATTGATTGTTTTTCTTTGTATTTAATTACGTGTGCTTATTACGAGGTTAGTTGGTTAGTTATTCTTATTAACTCGCCAAGACCAAGGGAGTTGATGGTAGTTTCAATTGATTGATTTCATATTTATTGTCAAGTAACTCGCTGAGACCAAGAGGGTTAGTTGATGAGGACTGAGTAATTAAAGGTTAATTGATGTTTGTCGAGACCAAGGATTCATTGGTTAATTTCATGTTATAAATTCACCGAGACCAATGGAATTTAATCAAGGATTGTGTTTAATGCATCTCTTAGGTAAATTAGTTGAGATAAGACCAAGTAATTCTAATTTATCTAGAAGATAGTGATTTCATGGATTGAAAAAAAAGTGAGTCTATCTTAATCCTTCATGATGCTAAGAGAATAACTAGTTATGATAATGATTGAGTTCTTTGATATCATGTTTGTCTCAACAATGGTTTGAATTACATACTTCTCCATCCTTAACATGTATATATTTTTATTTTGATTTTCTTTTATTTTGTTTTCCTTTTTATTTATTTTTCACTTTATTGAGTAGGTTAAACAATGAAAGAAAGGTAATTAATGTCTACTTGTTCTTGGAGGATCGACACTCGTTTGAACCCTATGCTCGATCAATGATGAGTACGCTTGCTCATATTTGTAATTTGGGTTGAACATTTTAATTTAAACTTGATTGGGAATATGTTTAGTTTTTGTATAATTTTTATACCCAAGTTCAAACACATCAATCAACAAACTTGCAAACTACCAAAAACACTAATGAAAGCAAAGAACATAAAAAAACATAACTAAACACAATAAAAGAATACTAACACACACTCCCATATACATAAGACAAAATTGTCCTTTTTGTTAGGGAGTAAAAAGATACATAATAACTAAAAAAACTAAACTAAGCAAGATAAAACAATATAATGACATAAAATCCCAAATAAAATAGAAATAGAACAAATCTAAAACACTTGCAGACACTATTTCCACACATCATACTTTCTTATTAGCTCTTAATAAAGAAAATTGATGTTCAATGTAGAAAGCATGCGCCAAAAAGCAGTAAAAAAAAAAGAAGAAGAAGAGGTTTTTATATGCAAGGTATTAGTCTCAATGAAAGTAAATGCGTGAACCCCATTCATTTACATTTCTTTGGACTTGCAAGTAGGTTAAACCCTTACTTTGCAATAGATTGTCTATAATTACTTAGTTATCTCCCTTAATTTGGGGTTCAGGGCATAATTAGCCAGCATACTCCAAGGTCTTCTTATGATATATTCTTAAAAACCATTGCTCCTTGTAGCATGCTAATTTCCCCCCATCATCGTTGGCATCAATTTTTGTCCATGAATCGAGAGGTAGCTATAAAATCACTTGACATAAAGAGGTTAAAATTAGTCAAAAATAAAATAGAGTCTTCATAAAATAATACATTAGTGGTTTCCTTGACTCTAATTACTTCTACAATCCCACTTTCTCTCATCACATAGCTTAATTTCTCCTCATGTTCTCTCTCTTGTCCTTGGAGATTTTCTTTCTTGTAAACTCCTACAAGATTGTTCAATCAGTTCATTCTCTTCATCCTCTTGTTGTAGATGCTCTTCCTTCTTAAAAGTATGGACTGCAATAGGATCTTCGTCCAAGAGGCATAGTTTGTCTTCTAATAGTTCCAATAGTAGCTTAAAACATTCTTCTTATTGCACTTCATCTTGCTTGTCTTCAGTGATCTTGATAGGGCCTAAATTAGTTATATTTTTTTTAGTTATTTGAGGCTATTTTGTGATATATTTTGTTCAATAACTAGTCATATTCCTTCATATTTGAGATTTTATCCTTAGAAGTGTATTTTGTTTATTATTTCAAATTTTAGGGATAAAACAAGAAAAAAACGTCGTAAAACAGAACATAAATGGCGCCGACTAGGACAAAGGAACCGGCACCAGCCACACACTGTTGGCACTCACTCGGAATGACAAAAAATTGCTGAAATAGGACCAGATCAAAACTAAACCGGTGCCGGCATCGGCTCTAGTAGCCAAGGCGGCGCCGGCTATACCCTAGGAAATGTTGCGCGAAAATCAAGAAAAAATCGACGAACAGCTGAAAAAACATAACACAACTGGCACCAGCTCCAGTAGCCAAGGCGGCGCTGGCTGTGCCCTGAGGATAAGGTAGTGCCTTAATTTTTCTACACAGTTTTTGGTAATCTGCAGAATTTTAGTATCTTCCTACTTCTACTCGGCCAAGAACCTTGCACCAACGAGTTTAGGCACTTCCTAAGCCTATAAATAGATGAAAAATATAAGAGAAAAGGGGAAATTTATAGATCATCATTGAAAATCACTTAAATCAAAGAGGATTTTACAAGAAGGTCTTCAAAGGAAGAAGAATGAGGCTTATCTATGAGTGCTTTCTTTTACTTTGTTTTCTTTTTCTTGAACAATGATGTTTTAATTATTTTATTGTAATTTGACATTGTTTTAGGTATTCATGATTTTTAGAGTACTTGATCTTTTGATTAATTGATTGTTCTTCTTGGTATTTAATTACTTGACCTTATTACGAGATTAATTGGTTGGTTCTTTCCATTAACTCGCTTAGACCAAAGAGGTTGATGGTGGTTGCAATTTATTAATTTCATATTTGTTGTCTATTAACTTGCTGAGACCAAGAGGGTTAATTGATGAGGACTGAGTAATTAAAGGTTAATTGATGTTTGCCGAGACCAAGGATTCATTGGTTAACTTCATGCTTTAAGTTTGCCGAGAACAAGGAAATTTAATCAATAATTGTGTTCAATGCGTCTTTTAGGTGAATTAGTTGAGATGAGACCAAGTAATACTAATTTATCTAAAAGATAGTGATTTCATAGATTAAAAAAGAAGTGAATCTATCTTAATCTTTCATGATGCTAAGAGAATAGTTAATTATGATAATGATTATTGTCAAAATAATGGTTTGAGTTACATAATTCTCCATCCTTGACATGTATATATATTCTTTTATTTTTATTTTATTTTCTTTTTTATTTGCTTTTCACTTTATTGAGATGATTAAACAATGAAAGAAGAGTGATTAATACATACTTGTACCAGGAGGATTGACACTCGTTTGAACCCTATGCTATGTTAATGATGAGTACGCTTACTCATATGTGTAATTTGGGGTTAACGTTTTAATTTAAACTTGATTGAGAATGTGCTTATTTTTATATGATTTTTATACCCAAATAAATATGCATCAAGTTTTTGGCACCGTTGCCGGGGAACAATATCATGAAAGTTTGGATTTTGTTTATTTAACCATGTGAATATGTAAATTTGAGCATATGTAAATATGTACAATTGTTATTTTCACACAAAGGTGCCATCTTTTGTATCATTTGTATCTTATATCTCTTTGTAATCTAATTTACTAACTTTGACTTAATTGACTAACATACTTCCTGTTATACTGTAAATACCACTAATTTTTGTATTTAAGTAGTTTGGGAATGCGTGTGTTCTTCTTTTCTTTATTTTTATTTTATTTATTTTTAACTTTTGTTTTTTTTCTTTTCTTTATTTATTCTTTTTATTGTTTTTATTTTTTATTTGATTTTTATTTTTCTTTGAGCGCGAGATTAACATCATTATGGACAACTACTTTTGGGCACACGATTAAAAGAGCTACAATTATGAGAATTTGGCAAAGTTGCAATCTCGGATCGATGCTTTTTGTGAGATGTCACTTGAAGCCTCAATGCATTCTTTTGTCGCCAATTCAAATTCCCCCATAAAGTGGCATAAAGCAGTATCCCAACGATTGAGCTATCAAAGAACACAACTAGCCAAGTTTGTTGAGGATGCCATAAAGGCCCATATGCTTGAACAAGAGACTTTCCAAG
The DNA here is from genome assembly GCA_026120185.1 of Voacanga thouarsii. Classification (NCBI taxonomy): domain Eukaryota; kingdom Viridiplantae; phylum Streptophyta; class Magnoliopsida; order Gentianales; family Apocynaceae; genus Voacanga; species Voacanga thouarsii. Next base: position 142,717 of record JANUWF010002256.1, on the reverse strand, counting down.
GAAAGGAGAGAGGATATGAGACCAATTATCCAATGTGGAAAGAGAGGTATTCAATTCTACTCTACGTGCTAATAATTATAATCTCTCTTTATCACATGATTTTTTAGGATCCCCTCAATTCTTGGAGAAAAATGGTCCCAAGGATGATGAATAGAGTTTAACATGCCTGAAGAAGTTGGATTTATCATTCATTCTAAGAAACCCTTTGAGGATGTTGACAAATTCTACCATTCACCCCAATTTCAGGAGGTAACTTAGTTTTTGTAGAGCATGCCTTGAAAAGTATGGATTTTCTTGATCCCATCCGTGAGAACTCAGATACTAAGTTTAAAAGGGCATGTCAATTGTGACAAATCTTTTGAAGGGTCAAAAGGTGATTTCAAGTTTGATACATTCTTTAGAGATCATGTGCACTTCTATGTTGACAAAAATATTTGTGTGTCTAAAGAAATGTTAGAGAAAGAGGTTTAGGTGTTTTGCTTTAATGAGAAAAATTGTTTTCATAAACCTTTTATTTCTCAAAAACCTCTCTTCATTCTACATTCATCATGCCTATCTTCTATTTTGAACTTTAATTTCTTTTCAAAAGGTTTGATGAGAAAGCATGATGAGTGTAAAAAGTTTTTATGTTATATTTTTTCTATGAATCTTTTTCTTTAGTTGGTTTTCTTTTATTTAGGTATGTTTTTATTTTATTATTATTTTTCTTGTACTTTTATTTGTGTTTTGTTTTTTAGGAATACAGTCCCCTTGGACAAGCCCTTCTCTTTACCTCAAGTTTGGATATCTATTGGAGCATTATTGCACTTGGAAAGTATTACTTAAACTTTCTACCCCTTTATTATTTTTTATCCCTTTGAAGATGCTTTCTTGTGTTTATTTTTTTGCCAATAAGGACATTATCCAATTTAAGTGTGGGGGAGTGGTTTGGTGATATACTTTGTCCAAATTTTTATCAATTTTATTTTGAGCACAAAGTTTGAAAAATTGGAGCTACTCCGTCATGAAAGTATTTTCTTTCTTATCTTTTCCCCTTTATTTTTGGTCCCATGGCACTATTTCCTTACTTTATTTGCTTGCCATTGAGGACAATATCCAGTTTAAGTGTGGAGGAGTGGTTCGATTGAGAATTCTTCTATACTTCATTCTTCTATAATTTATTCTTCTTGAAATTCTTCATTCATCCTTGTGAGCAAATTTTTCAAAAATTTTTCTGATTTTCTTTAAGATTTCAAGTTATATTTTTAATGCATATCTTTGTGACAGATTATAGAGCATATGTTCTATATCATTTATGACTTATGCATGACTTTCTGCACGCACTTGGACTAAGTAGTTCTTGATCATATGCTTTACATTGTTCTTAAACCTGTGTTTTACACTAAAATTCATTGAGCATTCTAGAACCTACTTGAATACCTCTCGAGGCGAAATAGAAAAGACATTCATGATTTAGCTTAGGGATGACGGTAATAGACCTTCTTTGGATAGGTTGAGCTTTTCAAGCCTACTTATTTTATTATCCTTAGTGCCTATTTTGAGCCTAAATTTGTAATTTCATTCTTAAAACCCGTTATCATACTTTGTCCATTACGTCTTTCTGGGAGTTTGATTTATAGTCCAAATCTTTGATTGCTCTAGATAGATAAAAGTACATGTAGGAGAATGTTGAGGGAGAACACTTGTGAAAAGATCATGACTTGTTGTTTTCAGTCATGCATTAATAGTGTATGAGTTGGGAAAGGAAAGAAGGAAGAAAAGGCAAAGAAAGAAAAAACAAAAAGTGAAAACAAAAAGCTACTAGAAAAGATGAGAAGAGAGAAACTGAGAAAGAAAAGAACAGTAGCAGTAAAAACAAAAGAAGAGAGAAAAGAAGAAAAATTGAAAGAGAAAGAAGAGAAAGATCACAAGAGGAATGGTGATTGAGCTGTAAAAGTTAAGTCCACGTCAAGTTCTTGACACCATTGCTGAAAATTTGAGCGATTTTGTGAAGAAAAATTATTGATGAGTTAGGAAGGATTGAAAAAATAATGCAAGATTTGCTGGAGTTGAACAAGGTTATGGATTTTGATTGATTTCGGGATAGGAGAACAAGAGAAGTTTGGAAGTTATTGATACATTTTGTTTATCCTTTTCTTGTGAACTCTCAGCTTCTTTGATAATTGATTCTCCTATATCCTTCATTTGATAAGCTACATTACAAGCCCTATAGCCTTACATTACAGGCTTGAAAGTCCTACTTGACCTAAATAGAATCATAATATATCTCGGATTAGTGGAGAGAGTGTATGAAAGGTAAGCTTATGAAATACATAATTTTTTTTAATTAAATTCTTTCAAATGGTTTGAGAATGATATTCAAGTATTAAGATAGTTCTACAAGTCATGATACACTTACACAAGTCTTGCGCTTATTATGAAAGATATAGTAATTTATGTTTTGTGTTCTTGAATGAAAAAAGCATAAGAGATATCATTTTGGAATTGCCTTGAGTGATTGATGAAAACCTTGTGTTTTTCTTACTTATCTTTGATATTTTGCATGAGGACAAGCAAAGAGCTAAGTGTGGGGGAATGTGATAGGGCCTAAATTAGTCATATTTTTCTTAGTTATTTGAGATTATTTTGTGATATATTTTGTTCAATAACTAGTCATATTCCTTCATATTTGAGATTTTATCCTTGGAAAGGTATTTTGTTTATTATTTCAGATTTTAGGGGTAAAATAAAGAAAAAAATGTCGCAAAACAAAACATAGGTGGCGCCGGCCAGGGTAGAGGAATCAGTAGCGGCCACACTCTATTGGCACGCACTCCGAAGCGACAAAAAATTGTTGAAATAGGACCGGAATAGAACCAAACTGGCATAGGCTCTAGCAGCCAAGGCAGCGCTGGCTGTACTCTGAGAAATGTTGCGTGGAAATCAAGAAAAAATCGGCTAACAACTGAAGAAACAGAACACAACCGGCGCCGGCTCCAATAGCCAAGGTGGCACCGGCTGTACCCTGAGAATAAGGCAGTGCCTTGATTTTTCTACGCGATTTTTGGTAATCTGTAGAATTTTAATATCTTCCTACTTATACTCGGCCAAGAATCTTGCACCAACGAGTTTAGGCACTATCTAAGCCTATAAATAGATGAAAAACACAAGAGAAAATGGGGAATTCATAGATCATCATTGAAAATCACTTAAATCAAAGAGGATTATACAAGAAGGTCTTCAAAGGAAGAAGAATGAGGCTTATCTATGAGTGCTTTCTTTTACTTGGTTTTCTTTTTCTTGAACAATGATGTTTTAATTGTTTTATTGTAATTTGACATTGTTTTAGGTATTCATGAGTTTTAGAGTACTTGATTTTTTGATTAATTGATTGTTCTTCTTGATATTTAATTACTTGACCTTATTACAAGATTAATTGGTTGGTTCTTTCCATTAACTCGCTGAGACCAAAGGGGTTGATAGTGATTGCAATTTATTAATTTCATATTTGTTGTCTATTAACTCACCGAGACCAAGGGGGTTAATTGATGAGGACTGAGTAATTAAAGGTTAATTGATGTTTGCTGAAACCGAGGATTCATTAGTTAACTTCATACGTTAAGTTTGCCGAGAGCAAGGAAATTTAATCAATGATTGTGTTCAATACGTCTTTTAGGTGAATTAGTTGAGACGAGACCAAGTAACGCTAATTTATCTAGAAGATAGTAATTTCATGGGTTGAAAAATAAGTGAATCTATCTTAATCCTTCATGATTCTAAAAGAATAGTTAATTATGATAATTATTATTGTCAAAATAATGGTTTGAGTTACATAATTCTCCATTCTTGACATGTATATATATTCTTTTATTTTTATTTTATTTTCCTTTTTATTTGCTTTTCACTTTATTGAGATGATTAAACAATGAAAGAAGAGTGATTAATACATACTTGTACCAGGAGGATCGACACTCGTTTGAACCTTATGCTATGTTAATGATGAGTACACTTGCTCATATGTGTAATTTAGAGTTAACGTTTTAATTTAAACTTGATTGGGAATGTGTTTATTTTTATATGAGTTTTATACCCAAATAAATACGCATCATATCTCTAATTGGATTCCCTCATCAACCAAGATAACTTGTTTTCATTCAACTCCATATATGGATTTGGGGTCTCCACTTCTCCATATATATTCCATGTGGTATCCACTCTACCTAATAAAATGCCCTTTTGAATCTCCTTAACCAACTTTGCTAGTTGTACTCTTTGGGTGCTCATTCATTAGGATAATTTTTCTTGATACTCAATAGTTGAATTTGTAAAGGCAACAAAATTAGCCACTAAATTTTCGAGTAAAGCTTAGCTTATAGAGCTAGAGATCGTTGTTCATATGAAATATACTTTAGTTTACTCTAAGATGAATTTGCATAATCAGATCACTTTGGAGTACAAGTACTACTTTACCTATTCTCTCCAAAGTAGTAAGTTGATTTCAATGAATGTCGACTACCATCTCCAAGATGTTGAGCATTATAATTGGAATGCTCTCCCCTATAAAAATTGTAACTCATGTCTTGGTTGGGGGAGCGACATTCCAAATACTACCCTTCTCACTAAAAGCATCAATTTGAGCTTCTAATACTACAAACTTATTGGCATTGTTGCCCTCATGAGGTTGTGCCTAGGGCCACATATTTTCCCGTGAATAGCTTGTCATGACGATGTTTGCAATCTTGAAATCACATAATGAAATCAAATCTAAAACATAAACATAAACTAAGAATAATATAGATATATTCACAAAATACCTAAATAAAAAAGTTAGTAGTATTTACAAGTATAACAATGGCTAAATCAATAAGATCCAAGTTTTTCATGACATTGCCAGTCCTCGACAACTGCACCAAAAACTTGATATATGTTATTTTAGTATTGGAAAAGGTATCAACAAAGTCTACAATTATCAAGTCTTAATTAAAATACTAGACACTAAAACCACACAAATAGGCAAGTACCAATCATATAATATAGGGCATAGAAAGTATCAAATCTACGAGAACTTAGCAATTAATGAAGAGTAAAGTAAATAAAATCAGTACACTAGAGAATATATTAAGTTCATATAAGAAAAGTCACAAGGATTATCAAGGAATAAAAATAAGGAGAAAAGCAATGTAAAGAAAAAATCACCCAATTCTATATCAAATAAAGAAAAAATGTTTAAGTCAATGGATTCCTAATTCAAACACCGATGTGAGTTTTAAAGATGAATTTCACTCTCTCAAGTTATGAAATTCCTATTCTTAGACAATCAAAGGGTATCTCTACTTTTCCAATTAAATCTAAAAAGTATTAAGATCAATCTAATTACCAAAAGTGTCTAGAAAGCAATAAAATCACTATCTCTATGTGATATTACTAACTCATTCAATATAAAACCATAGACTTATGGTTTATCCCTCGATTACAATTAAAAAATTAAAATTGTCAAATTAGAATACAAAGAAAAGGAAAAGAAAGTACTCACAGACAAATAATCCTTCTTCTTCTTCTACTTCTTCTTCTTCTTTGAGATCTTCTTGATCAACTCTTCTTTTCTCCTCCAAGATTCTCTCTTGATCCTCCTCCTCTTGATATTTCCATGAACTCTCTAAGAGTTCTCTAAGGTTTTTTATACCCAAAAGAATCTCCTTTTTAGGGTTTTCTATTCTCCTTGTATAGGAGTTTTCCTTCCAAAAGATACCAAAATAGAGTGTAATTAGCTTCCTCACCAAAGCGATGTCACCAAAGGGGGTTTCGCACCCTTTAGACCGTAGCCCTTCTCATACACCAAGCCACAACGAATTGCAACCTTCTTTGTAGATAATTCAAAAACAATTGCGCCCAGCGTGAATTGAACCTCAGACCTCCCATGTTGGGAGGCGAGACTTAGTCGCTGAGCTAAGTCAGGTACTTAGTTCTATTTCTTTTTTTTTATTATTCTTTTTTTAAAAATATTAATGTTATAACAAAATATAATAATCATATTAAATTTACCACAAAACCATATTATTCAATATAATAAATTTTTTTTTTACAATTGTATAATTTTAGAAGTTTATAAACTGTTACTTATATCAATTTTTATTAAATGATTTCATATATATATACCCATTATCAACTTGGGATATCTATTTTGGCCCAGCGAGGATGGTGTCCAAGTAGTTGACCGTGGGTGCTGCCAGACCTATAGTCGCGCTCTGGGTCCGCGGGCACAGGGCATGACATTTGGTATCAAAGCAAGTAACCAGCCCCGGTATGGGAACTAAGTGTTACACCGTGTGCGGTAGGAGCCACCTTTAGAATCCTATACCGTCTAATTGGTCCTGGGTTTAGCCTCTAAAATATGGGCCCAGCAAGGATGCTTAGGCCTAAAGGAGGGGTGAATGTGATACCCCAATCCCACATGGGATTAGGATGAGAAGTGTGTATGGTATATAAGGATGGGCCTAAATACTCATTGTCAATTTGGAATATCCATTTTGGCCCAGTGATGACGACGGCCAAGTAGTTGACCGTGGGTGCTGCCAAGCCCATAGTTGCGCTCCTATATATATATATATATATATATATATATATATATATATATATATATATTTGTATGTGTATGTGTGTGTATATATATAATATTAATATGTATATAAATACATATATATACACACATATACATACAAATATATATATACACACACACACATTCATTTATACCCATAAAAATATACAAATACATATGGAAATATATATAATATAAATAAATATATATATATATGTGTGCATATATACACATAAGATTAGTCTAATCTTTTTTTTTTTTTTTACTTATTTGTTCTTTAATTTTTAAAACATTAATATTATGAAAAATATATAATAATTATATTAAATTTTCTATGAAACAACATTATTTAGTGCAAGGATTTACAATATCTTAAGCAATTCATACCCAAATAAGTCTTCATGAGATGCAATGACTTACCTTGATCCAAACACAAAAGAATTGTCTCAAGTAGCTTTAGGCTTCACAATTCTCCACTTCAACGAAATCTAACAATTAAACCATTATGTATTAAACTTCTATCTCAATCCTCAAAGCATATGATTCACTTTCAATCACATTCCTCCCTTAACTAGGTCTCCAACCTATAAGCCTAGTTCACCTTCCTTCCCAATCACAAATCAACATATAAAAACTCATAAATTTAGCACATAATACGTGAAATATTATTCATATAGCCTCAGCAATTGAATCATGTAAACACTCATATAGTCATACTATCATATAATGATTCTGTTCATGAAGATTCACAATCAAACCATAAACTATTTTCGTTTTCTAAATTGTAACATGATGTAATTTAATAAATCAATAATGTACCTATATTAACTCATCAAAATGATCCTTAAATAGTATATTTCAAGATTGAATACATAAACATTTAATTTGAATCAAAATTCTCAAGTAAACTCTAACATATTCAAAATAATAAATTCTGCTTTAAATATAAAAACAGAGTATAAGTTTTAATGATAAATTGAACTAGCAAATGAATTTATATTTGCATCAAAACTTCTACTTTGTAAATTCATTATGTATAGTACAAATTCGTGTAAATCCCTTTTAAGAATCATACATATTTTTAGGTCAAAATAAAACTCCAAGTTAAACCACTACTACAGTAACCTTATAAAACAGTTGTTGGCAACGATTTTCCAACAATCACATAGAACAAAATACTCCAGTAATTCTCTTTTTTTTTTTAATTCACCTAAGACATCTTAGCTTTATGCTGTAAATTTCAGGTTAAAATTCAAAAGGGAAGATACTCAATTAACTCAACAAAATTACTATTTTGTCATAGAGAAAATAGGGCAACTTTCAAAATATCAAAAGTGTGTATTCTAGACATGAATTCCATGCAAAGCCAACATCAAATTACTCCCAAGACACTATGACTTCATTGAAAATAAGTTCCAACAGATTCCTAATGAGATTCACATGTATATATATCTCAATAATTAAACACAACAAATCTGTCTATTGATGGACTCTATTTTATATAGCACTTCTAAACATGAAATCAACATCAAAACTACATCATATTCATATAAAAAGCCACATAAATATAGTATATCTTGTTAATATCAATATTATAATAATTTCCCAATGAAAACTTAATCAAATAACATATTTTCCATGAAATAACAAATCTGTCCAGAAAAACAATTTTTGCCAAACTTAAGAAAACAAAGAGAAAATGAGTTATTAGCTAATACCTCTTGATGTAACCTTGAAGAACTCTTGAAAACCAACAAAAGGAAGCCTTGATTCTGTTTTTAGGGTTAGGTTTCTTATTTTGGTAAGAGAAAATTCAAGAGATGGTAGAGAGGAGGGTTAGTCGACCAAGGAAGAGAGAAAGGAAGAAGAAAAATGATTTTGGTGAATGGAAGAGAGGCTGCCGGTTTTGGGAAGTTTTGGGGTCTCATGGTTTTCTTCTCTTGTAAGATTAATGAAGGGTGGTGATTAATTTGTTTGGATAGAAAGAAAGAATCAGGGGTTATGTTTTAATAAGATTGGATGTTGAGATTTATTCATATGAAGGGCTAGGATTCAATAATGTGTAGGGATGAGATTAATTGTCTTGGATAAGATTTAATTTCAATGGTCTTAATTAAGTAAGATGTAAGGTTAAGATAAAGTAAAGTGGATGGCGAAAATTAAACCAATTGGAGGACTAAGATATAACAAAGTGGAAGGTTATGATTTGATTATAAATGAATGGTTAAGATTATATCCTTGGATAAGAAGAAAGATTAAAAGGCTAAATTTAATAAAATTGAATGGTTAAGATTAAAACATAAGTGAGTGTTAGGATTAAACTTTCATTAAAAGAAGTTAGGGTTGCTCTTCCAAGAGGGGCACACTAGGGGTATTTTAGGTAGTTTGATCAATTTTTGTAATACTAAGTTTTGATTAAATAAAAATCAAGTCAATTAAAATAAGTCTTATGCTGACCATTATAAAAATTGTCCTAATTACAATTTGTGCATCATTTGTGTGTGTGTGGTGTGTGTACTCCTATATAGAATATAAAATTATACTTTCACTCCAAAAGATTGTAATAGTATTTTTACTAAATATCATTTTACTCTCCAAAATATAAAATTGGGTTTTCCTACCTTCATAAAAATTATACAATCAAATTTCACTTAAGCAATTAATAAAATTCTTTGCAAATTAAAGCAAATAGTCATTATAGTAATTAAGGCATACAATTGCATTTATCCCCAACAATTATATTTACACAAATACTCATGAATGTAAATTCACCTTCTCCAACTCATGAAATTGGATAGGATGTTACAGCAGGGGATCCATGACTTGTGGCACGGTTGTGCACAAGCGATGCAAAGAGAGCTCAACCGTACAGGCATCAGGGGTTCTGTACAGCTTCTTGCACTCCCGTGGAAGAAGCCACGCATAATGAAAAATTTCAGTGATTCAAATCTTGCATGCCGTGCCATGTGCATGCAAGAAGCCATGCATAATGAAAATTTTCAGTAATTCGAAGTGCATCAGTCATGCATTGCTGTGCATCCTGCAGTCAATTTTGAGATGTTTTGTTTCGTCTTATTATATTTTGCTTTGAATCCCCTTTAATTTGCACGAATTGTAATTGTTTGTAAGGCTTCTAACATGATGAGCCACTTTAAACTTTATGAGCTTATTGTAATTAGGGTAGGGATTACCATGTATTTAAACTCTCTGGTAGAGTCACAAACAACAAGGTAGATGAATTATTGAGATATTTGAGATCAAAGCCAAGAGTTGAACAAAAGGAGAGGGTGATCCTCTTGTTCTTCCTCGGAATCCATGACAAAAAAAAAAAAAAAAGAATTAGTCTCACCGTTGTTAGAGTCACTAAAATCCAATGGATAATCCATTTTGCAGTCTAATTTGGGTCTTAGATGTCTTTATTATCTAAGGTTCTTGTTATGTTTCATTGTGGAGTGCCTATAATTTGCTATCCCTTTAATTCAATTTCCTTTACTAGGTTTTGGGTTTTTGGTATGGTTGTGCACTATTTAATTTGAATCGAATTTTCGAACCGAATCGAATTTAATAAAAAAATTCATTTCAATTTTTAACTACTTCAGTTCAATTTTAATTTTTTTTTCATACAATTTTGGTTCGATTTTTAGTTTTATATAAGTAAAATCAAACCAAATCGAATTAGATAAATATATTATTTACTTTTATAATAATTTGATAAGAAAAATATAATTAAAATTTTAAAACCCTAAAAGACTTTATTTTGTGGCATTTATTGTGACTTCTATATTGTTGTATCTATCTTGTATTCGTTTTTACTAACCTAACATCTATAAACTTTAATTTAGACTTTAATGTGTATTAAACTTTATAGTAAATTTAAATTTTAGTTTGTATTATATTTTATATTGGATTTAAACTTTACGATAATTTATATTTTAAAATTTATATTAGATTAATAGGCCAAAAGACTAAATAAATCATTCAAATAATCAAAATTTATTAAATTTTGGTTTAAAACAAAATTGAATTATATAGAACTGAAATTATTTCGGTTCAACTGTAATCAATTTCTTTAAAATTTCAGTTTAATTCCATTTTCATAAAAAATCTACAAAATCAAATTTTAAAACCGAAAACCGATTGCACATGGTGTTATTGTAGTAGTTCAATCTACATTGAAATTGGAGTCCTATTTACTAAAATTAAGTTCCTGCAGGGTTCTTTTATGGAATGAGATGTTGTTTGATATTCCATTTCATTATTTTGTTCTCTGTTTTGAGTGAGCTGATTGAGGGGAAATTATATCACGAATTTTAATCTTAATTGTGTTGTTTTAAGTCTTGAAAGTTCACAACTACGTTGGCAAATTTGTGGAGTGAGTTGGGCTTAATTGAACAATCAAATTGTTGATTATTCTTGGGACAATAATTCTCTGTTTTTTTTTTTTTCTTGCCTATTTTGTCATTCCCTTCAAACTTCTTGTTATTGCCATAGTGCTTCGACACTCCCCCCGCGCAATCACTCCTTTCATCTTACTAACTCTTTGGCTTATCTTCATTTCCTTTCGATCCAACAACAGTCTGCTGCTTGGAATTTCATCTACTTTAGTTGGTATAGAGTGCTTCCTCTTCATTCTTACTAAAATTTCTCCCATTTGTTTAGCCAGAGCTTCTTGACCAACAAGCAAATTCTCATACTCAACAAGTGATGGTTGATTTGCCGTTTTGCTACAACGACAAAGCCTCTATATTCATGTCTCAAACCATGAATAATGATTCTCTTCATCTTGGTTTCCCTGACTGGTGCTTCTGGATCCAACTCAGAAATATCTCGGCATAATGACTTTATTTTGTATTGAACAATCGTTGCGTCACGTTGTTCTGCCGACAATAATTCGCTCTCTAGAAGTTGAAGCCTCGTATCATTCTTTTTCGAGAACAGCTTGGCTACGTATCCCAAGCTTCCCTTGGGGTATTGGATGGGCTCTAGCATATCTTCTTCAACTGTTATTTTCAAGGTAAACATTGCTTTGCCTGTCTTGATCTTCCATTTCTGCACCATGCCATTTGCATCTTCTACTTCTGGTTGCTTAACTTCAATTCTATTTCACGACCTCCCTCGAGTCTGAGCCTTGTGTATATGAACTTAATGCATGTAGACCGAGAGTTGTAATTTAGATTGTTGAGCTCTTTTGATTCCGTTAATGACTTGAAGATCACCCATCTTGCAAAAGGAAAGCTCTTATAGAACTTGTATAGAGCTTCCACATTGGACTGGATCTGATACCACTGTTGAACAGCAGAGCACACAAAATTTTTCTATTATCATTCAAGAAGGTGATGCTAAAAACTGTATAATTTGATGGAATACATGCCCTTTATATAGGCTTACGAATCAATGACTACAGCAATTATTGCGACTAACAAACTCAACTAATCACTAAAACATAGGAAAACTCAAGAATAGCTACTAAATTGTGAGAAATGATCTCACTAACTACAGACTCTGTAACTAAAAATAAAATTTTAACGAACAACTAAAGAACTGGTCAAATAAAACCTGTAAGAGTTGGTGTTAAATTTCACCATCGAAATTAAGTTTAATAAGCCTCTTCTGAAGGAGGCATTCACTTGATGGGATGTACTCCTGCTGTGATGCTCTCTTTTGTTGGAATTTGAAACTTCAAAAATTCCTGCATGGCAATCACACTTAAGTTGTATACTTGCACTGCATTAATTGATGGCTATCTTCAAATAAAACCCTGTTCTTTGCCTTCCAAATATTCCTGGAGATTTTTGCAAAGAGAGCAACACAAGTTTCCACCTACGTATGAAGATTAATGTCTAGCAAAGTCTTAAAAATTAGCAGCTGCAATGTTAAGCTAGGCATTCCCCTTATCTGCTAGTTGCCATACTTCTCTCACCCATCACATTCAAAGAGTCAATGACGATCATTTCTCACTGGAAAACCACATACTGGACATGGCTTTTCAATCCGGATTCTTCTGCCAAGATTCTCCTCGATAGGGAGTATTCCCATTGTGTCTATAATCCCATGCCAATGTATCCGTTGGTTTAGAGAAATATAAAGCGATTCTAAGAATAGATTCAGTCACAACGAAGGAAAAGGGACTCAATTAACTGCTTGTTCCAAGACATGCTCTGATCAAACAATAAGTCACTAACCCTCCCATTTTTGACATTCTATGCATTTGGAGTCACGATAGGGAAAATTCATTGGCAAGAGAACCTACTTGTCTTCCCAGATGTGAATATTTATTCCGTCTCCCATCAAAGCCCTAGAGGCAGAAAATTCCATCCCTGGATGAGACTCCATCAAAGACTAGAGATAGGAAGGACGAGGTCCTACATATGACCATAAAAAAGATGTGATGAGGAAAATACTTGGCCTTTAGGATGTATGTGACACCAAGGAGTCAAGATTTGGATTATCCTCTACACTGCTTCGCCAGAAGTTCAAGATTAAGCGTATCCAAATTCCAAAATGCGAGTCCTTCCTTGTTCTTGAAGTCGCACAAATCCCCCCAAGGCTTTCCAATATGGGAAATTTTAAGGAGCACTCGGTGCATCTGCACTAGATACTTTGAGTAATTATATCTCGTGTAGATAATATTGTACAATGAATATTTTAAGCGTTTGTATCTGATGGAGCAGGTGCACCGAATACTTTAATGTATTGTTATATATAACATTATCTGTACAAAGTATAACTACTTAAAACAGTCGGCATGCACCTAAGAATTTCCCTTCCAATATAATCCATGCTCCATGCCAATTTGACCCACCAAAAACTTTGAACCATTGAAGTAATTGAATTACTACGGAAAGCAGGAGCTCCCAATGGGTGACAGAATGCAGTTCTTCTAGCGCATGTAGAATTTAAAAAGTTTTGATTGTAATTATAAAAATTATAAAACTATATTTGACAACAATTTATGATGGTGATGATAGAGTTTAACAATCAAACAACATAATATGTATTTATCTTTCAATACTCGTGAACATATCAAATCAAACCGTTATAGTATTCTCACAAATTCTTAGATACAAATTTCTTCTAAAATATGAATCTTATATACACTTTCAAATAACAACTATACATTCTTTTATTAATTAAAAAAAACTTGGAGTGCATTGAGTGCAACTTATTCAAAAGGATAGTTCAGTTAATTTTGAGCAAGTCGACTATGACTATTAGTAAAATGACTATAATATATATATATATATATATATATATATATATGTGTGTGTGTGTGTATGTATACATTATTGATAATATTAACTTTGAATCTTCAAATTTTAGCAAATTATATTAATCTAGGCTTAAACACATCATTTTTATAATTATTAAAATCTACAATATATATAAAATTTCATACGATATATGGAATAAGAAGGCGTTTAGTGGATGTTATTTTTAATTTTCATATTTTTAAAAATCTATTTCGAATCATGTATTTTCGAAATTTTTTCTTTATGGCAAAATAATGAGATTAGAATTTTTTTATAAAAATTTAAAAAAAAACATTTCACTTAAAAAAAATAAAGAATTAAGAATATTAATTTTCTTGCCAAAGAGGATTTTTTTTCTTGCCAAATGGTCCTTTGGCGAGGAAACCAGGCACGACTGGCATATGTTGAGTTGGGGCCAGCTTGGTTCCTTGCCAAAGCATGTTTTCATTGCCAAAAGGAGGTTTTAGGGAGAAAAATTATGGCTTTAGTGACAAAAAATTTTTAGCAAAAGACTTAACTGTTTGGTGAAGAAATAAATGGTTTTGGTAAGAAAGTTTTAAAAAATTCGTGAGATTCATGAATTTTTAACAGAGCTAGAATAAAATATAGACTATCAATTTTTTTAAAAAAAAAACCCATCAATTTAAAAACAATATATTGGTTGGTTAAATTAAAATAGATTTATAATAATGGTAAACAAAAAGCAGCAATTGCTCATTGATAAATATTAAATTATAAAACACGATTAAAAATAACATAAAGTAGAGTAATGAAATTTTGAGCACAGCATTTCTTTCTTTTTGTTTTCTTTTGTCTTTCTGTGGTTTGTTCTGTTTTTGAGAAAAAGAAGAACGAAGAAAGAAGAATAGATTGGTGACCTTGGTTTGCTTTTTCAAGGGGTGACCAAGATCTTCTTTCTGTCTCCAATATTCATCAAAAAATAATAATTTTTATGGATTCTTCTCTATTCTAGGTCTGTGTCAATGGTCAATTAGTCTAAAGGTTGGTTTTTTTCTTGTTCGCTTTCTCTATCTTTCATTTAGGTTTGATTTTGTCTTCTTCTTTGTTTTGTTATGTTGATTCTGTTAAATTTATGGTGGTTGTTTTCTTAGAGAACTAAGAGTTTTACGTTGATTCATGTTGTCTGTTATATTTCTGTTGATTTTTTTAGAAATTTGTTTTCTTGTTTTTTAATAGAAGACTAAAGATTGTAGCTTTAGCATGTACATTTTGTCAGTTGGCCAGTGATTGAAATGTATGAACTACTATGCATATGCATGCCATTTCTTTATATTTTCTGCTTTTATTGTAAATGTGTTTGGGCTTTATTTTAATTTTTGTATTAGCAGAGAAATTGGTGTTAACTATGGTAGTGACAAGTAGGGTTGGGTTGGGGTGTGCCCTCAGGGCAGAGACTGGTTGTCCAGTCACTGTGGAATGGTGGGGGTGAGTCGATGACCAAGTGACTGGAAAGGAGGAACTAAAGAGAAAGGACGTGTCTGGGTGAATCCGAACCAATTCCAAATGGATTTCACAAAATACAAGGCTAACTATAACAACAAATCTTAAAGGACTAAAGACCTAAATAGTTGTGAGTTGTATAGATGTGTGCTAAAGCATTGTGATTGGTTACACTATACTTAATTTTTTGCGATAGGTATGCTCAAAATCTATTGTTATTTGCTGTTTCTGCATGAATTTTGTGGCCAAGGTAACTTTTAACTTAAATGTTGGAGGAGAGCTATAGTCTTTGACTTCCAAAGCATACAAGACTATTAAAAGTTGATACTATCTATAGGATAGTTTTTAAGTATCCAAAAGGTTACAATAAGTGATTATTCTTGTTCAACGACGTAGGGAAGGTAAGGGAACATTATTGACAAGTTATGGGGTGGGGAAAAACTAAAGCTTGATAATATGTACATGATAGTTTTTAACTATCTAAAAGGTTAAGTTATGTATTCTTGTTCAAAACTCAACAGCTTAGATAGGATATGTGGCAGATATTTTGTCACTAAATTCTGGCTTTTTTTCCTGAACTTATGTTAGTAGATTAACTGTTAGTCTCCATGACTTCTTGTTCTAATTTGTCTAGGTCTTCAAATAGGGATTTTCTTACTGTGTTTGCAGCTGCGAAATATATTTGTCTTAGAATTTGATAAATAACAAAGCTAACTTTATAATTTGAAGTGTGATTTTATTTGAAGTTTCTAATTACCTGGTGCATTGGTGTTGGATTCAGTTTTGTTGTTCTCTAATAACATGGGCTGTGCATTTCTTTCAAAGAAAGTTTGTAAGTTGTATCTTTGTTTGACTGAACCTGGTTGAACTTTTGCGCGGCGAATTTGTGCTATATATTCTTTTCCTTCAGGATTTGTAATTGCTGGTTGAAATGGCAAAGGGATATTCTGCAAATTAGATGAATGTTTAGATTCATTTAATAAGCTATTGATAGATAAAATTTTTAATTTATTGTTTGTTCTTCTTACCTATTCAGTGAGTTCCATTGCTTGCATGACTGTAATAAGGAGAATTTTTTCAGCAATGTGACCAAATGTAGTGATATTTAGTGCACCAGAGTTGTCATATATTTCAATCTCAAAAGCATGTCAGTGTTATAAGGGACATATATTTGGTTGGTAGATTGTATTTGTTGGAGGAAAATTGTTGAGATTGATTATATTCTTACCTTGGTTCAGCAGATGAATTTTGTTGACAATGAATGCATGGGAAAAATTCTGTATATTGTGCTGTTGTTGCTAAAAAACAGTTTTTGCAAGCAATGTAGTAGAATCACTATTCGAGATTTGGTATGGCCGTTGAACCTCTTAACCAGATGAGCTGCACAAATATTTAAATGGTTAATAAGGAAAGTAAATATGCATTTCTTACAGAAATAAGTTTGATACATACGCTATTTGCTGGCTCAATTTCTACTATCAATGTGATTTTTTTTATCTTCATGGAACAATAATGTAGGATCAAAATCTTTATATGTTCCATCTTCAATGTTTTCTATCAACAAATGTGTATTTCTTGTTGCCCTGTTAGATGGTATTACTTGTTATGTTATGGAAATAGAAAAAGAGATAGGGAAAATAAAATATATATTATTATCTTACCAGAGTTTTAACTATCTAGCTTCATGCATGGGAGGATTAATGTTGATTGCTAAAGTGTATCTGGTTTTCAAATTTAAACCTGTCATTGGAATAAAAGTTTTTAAATTGAAATATGGAGAATAAAAAAAAATATTTCATTGATAAATGTCAAGTTCTGATGAATTTGTATAAAAGTTACCATTAAAACTTCCAACTCCAACTCTTCTATAGTAAATAACTGGTAAAGTTCCTTGCAATTCATGTAAGATGTTTTCTTCAACTTCAGCAAATTTATCCCATAGTGTTAGGTTGATTGGAATCAGCCTATCCTTGTTGAATATAGAATAGGAGTAAGTGGTGTAAAGTGTTATTAGTTGTAAAGATATTAATGCTTAAGGTAAGCAAACTTACTCTTCTTTTATAAGAGTGATGTCCCATCTAGTTGAAGTATTATATTGTGATTGTTTAATTAGAAGCACATTCAAAACAATTGCAAGGACATCTAAAATATTGTGGGGAAAAAAGGTTAGAAATTGAAATAATAATATGATTTAGAAATAAGTACTGTAAGAAAATAGTATATGAATTTTGATATATATATATATATATATATATATATATTCCTTCCTGTTTGTCTGCATAGAGAGGAAAGTTTTTGAATGGCATGTGTTCAAAGTTTTTAGTAAATGACTCAAGCATGTTGTCTACAGTATCCTCCACAATGCATCTGCCTGAGATAACCCATTGAATTTTGATATCATCGATTATAAAGTTCTTTTTTATATCTTCTACTATAGCACTGGATGTGTAGTAGCTTTTGAAGGGCACAATTTTTTTATGATAGAGATCAATTGCCCTATCATACATCATACCAATGACTTTTGTACCCTGACCAATCATGAGAATAATATGTTATTGTTTTTCTGAAGAAATAAACAAATAGTTATAAATATATACTAAATCACCTCATCATCAACAAGTATCATTTTTTGGTAAGTTTTTCTAGGTGTTGTCATGGAATTTTGAACTTGCAGTTTTTCTTGAACACGAACTTTAGCTGTCCAAGTTTTCATGCCTGGAACGATCAATCTAACTGGAGTAACTATTTTCATTGTCCGCAATAATAAAAGTCAAAATGATTATGTGATATGGATTTATATTAGATGTTAGAAGTGTAATACTTAAGTTTAAGTGGGTGAAAATGTCTAAAAAATAGACTATTATGTAGGCATTATAAATTATAAATGTAATAAGTTTGATAAAAATAATAATAAGCACAATAAGAATAAAGTAAGATCTTGTAATGCAGATATTTAATATATTATGTATGTATAATATTTTGTTACCAGAATTGTTTGTGATGTCTTGTGATAGCTGAAAAACCTGGGAAAATACAACATTTTTTGTTCTATTTATGGTCACTATTTCACTGAAGGTTGGTGGAACAATCAAAACCTTGATATTGATTGAATGTCTTTCCCTTGATAAAGCAACATAAAGCTTTCCATGAGAAAAAACTTGTTCATGAAGGTATATACCAACTAAATCAAGTGTTTGGCCCTAAGCTTTATTAACTGTCATAGCAAAATATAGTCATATTGGAAATTGTGTGCGCTTAAAAGCAATACCATTCTTGTCACCATCTGATGATTCCAATGTAATGGGATGTAGAATGACAGATTTCCGAAAGTGTTCACCAATGGCTATTTCAGCATAGATAACATGCTTTCTTAGTTATTTGCAAATAAGCCTTGTGCCATTATAAAGGCCGTCTGTAGGATCAATGTTTCTCAATAGAATCACTGGATAGTTCTTCTTCAATTTTAATATATGAGGAAGTAGACCTATAGGTTGTAGAGTGTTTAGAAAATCTTCATAGTCCGCTTGATGGGTTGAATTTGTTGTCCTGTCATTGCTTGTGTAGATTATCAGTTCTCCAAGAAACTTTTCAATCATGAAATCATTAATGTCATCAACACAACTATATTTTGGCGTCAATAAAGCCCTTTTCATTACACTATTTACATTTGTGTGAAATAAAGATAAATTTGGGAAGACAAAGTCAATTAGCTGAAGTAAGGGAGCTTCTTTATATGTAAATGGTATTATCATATGTGGAAGCAACCATATGTTGTCATCTGAATCATAAGGTTCAATGCCATCTCCTATTTGCAAAAGAAATTCTGTAAAAGTAGGATCTTCAATAGCCTGCATATTTTCTATGAGTTTCAACTTTCTCAATTATGGCCATATATGTGATGCCAAAAGGCTGTTTGCAATTATATCCTCTTTTGATGCCTTTGGAACAACAAGGAGGACTTGACGAAATTCACCTCCAAAAACAACTACTTTATTTCCAAAAAGTTCATTGGTATCAGTAATATCTTGGAGCAAATATTGAAACTTTCTATTGCTTGTTTCTTTACCATAGGAGCTTCGTCCCATATGATCAATTTTGCTTCTTTTATCAATTTTGCAATACTGCTTTGTTTGATCAATTGACATCCATTTTTTTTTTTCTAAAGCATCCAATGGAATCTTGAATCTGGAATGAGCCGTTCAGCCTCCTAGTAATAAAGATGTTGCAACACTTGAAGTTGCAATAGCTATAGCAATAAAACCGAATAATCGTAGAGTGACAAGGAGAGTTTTATATAAAAACGTTTTCCCTATTCCTCCTAGACCATCAATGAAAAAACTTTTTGCTTTATTTTGCATGGCTGTTGAAAAGATTTCATCAAAGACAGCTTTTTGTGCTTCATTTAACTTCAATCTGTTCAACTTCTTTTGATACTTCAATATTTCTTTCACTTCTTAGTTCTCGAGTGATTCTTTGTTCGTATGAAACATGGATTGTATGGTCCACAAGGTCAAAGTCATTAATTCCTTTTTCCATTGATTGCAAGAAATGATCAATTTCTTCAAGTACTTTACTTCTTATATTTTGTCTTGTCAACCTAGTAATGGAATGCAACACCATACTTTTTTACTTTTGATTAGTTACTATTTATAATAGGATGAGAATTTGTATCGATGCCCAGAACAAAAGTTGATCGGTGTAATGAAACGAATATTTTGGTGTAATAATATTTTGTCGGGACCTAGATGTAATTATTAAATTTGTTCTACCCGTACCCTAAATCTTCGGAAGGCTATTATTTTACCCTAAAGCAAAATTGATCAGTGCGAAGAAACGCACGTTTTGATGTGAATTATGCTAACCGGGGTATTGAGGGCATTTTCGTTATTTTGACCGCAAATTTGACCAAACAGAGAAGGAATTATAAATTTTAAGTATTATCGATGGATTCAATAGAATTTTTGGAGTTGGATGGTGAAATAAAATATTTTTCCGTTATGGACCCAATTTTAGTCATTTTTGAAGAAAATAGAAAATCGTGGTTAAAAATGGTGCGCGTGGCATTTTGTGATTGGTGGATGAGAACACGTGTTAAAATATCATTAGAAGAGTGAAATATTTATGAGATTATGTAACTGGAAAAGTTTATTAAATAAGCTTAAGAAATAATAAGGAAAATGGTGAAAAATTGAGAAAATGACGTGTAAAGTTAGCCACAATGTGTGACCAATTTGGTCACAATTTTGACTAGCAAATGGTGGTGGAAATGTTGTAAAAACAGCCAGATTTTGTGCAGCTATAAGGGAGGAAAGAAAGAGAAAAGAAAAAGAAATCAATCAAGAGGGAAAAAAGAGGCTAGTGTGTGTTTTTGGTGTGCTAGGTGAAGTTTTAAGTGTTCTTGGAGCAAAATCACCTCAAATAGCCTCAAATATAAGGTAAAACCCTACCTTACTTGAATTAAAGTTGTTGTTAGGTGAATGATGATTATGTTAATGTGAATTTTAACATGAAAACATGAATTTCATGTCTTGATTTCGGATTAAAGCTAGGGTTTGTGAATTTTTGTGTATGAACCTTGTATATGCTTATATATGTACCGGTTGCCTAAGGGTCTTTGAATGATGTTTTGTAAAAGGAAGAACTGGATAATTATGGTGGTTTGAAGGGTAGTTTTCGGTGGAGGAAGAAATGATATCAAAGTAGGGTAAAAATGAAATTTACTTGGTTGGAAAAATAGATTATAGTACTAGCTTTTGATTAGAAAAGATGAATTTGTGTTACATAAGTGTGACTCTTGTGAGCTATTAGAATCTGAAAATTATAGAATTAAAGATGATTTGAAGGAAGATTAAATGAATTAATGATTTCAAGATGTTAAAAACTAAAGGGAGAACAAAGGAAAGTATGAATAAAGGATTTGAGCCAAAACTATTGGGGTTGTTTTTACCCAGTAGCATACTACGAGAACTAAAACTCTGGAAATGGCTTATACAAAATTAAAGTTAAGAGTCTTACAGTCGTTTTTGGCATATCATAGAGCCAAATCAGAGTTGTAGGTTGAAAGTTATGTCCAAAACAAAATCATGTGTCAAAGCAACAAAATATCATAATTTTGCTTAGAAAGTGGATGAATTAAAGGATGATTAATTATGTGATTTTGGATTAAATAATTTGAAAATATGAAGTGAATCACTTGTATATGAAGGTAGAAGGGATGTGGAAAAAGGAAAACGAAAGAATCAAACAAACGACATGAACGAAAGTCGAATGTTTTCCTTAACTGTCGGCTAATCATCGACTAACCATCGGCCCCTGTTGGCTAACCATCGGTTGGACATCGGCTATTTTTTGGCCGAACACAAATTGATCCAAAAATGATGTTTGGTGTAGGTTTATCGATAAACGGCTAACGGAACGTCAGAGCGATAGAAACGGTGATTAAACGGCCGTGAACGAAAAGAGTTAAGTAAGACACAAAGTGAGTCTCTTGAATTTCTAAAACCCTCTTGAAAGCTAGTGTGCTTTGTTTTTCCATGAAATGCTATATTTTATATCATTTTGGAAATCCCTAAATATGTTTAGGGTTTATCTAAGCAAAATTTGTTTTATGCCATTTTGGGCTTGAATGAACTTTACAATTGGCTTAGAAACCTTATTGGACAATTAAAACATAAATTTGTGAATTTAGTCTTTTTTGTATTAAATACTTGAGATTTTCAAAAAATGGTAAATTTTGGAATTAGGTATTCATAAATTGACTGGAATGTCCTTATTGAAACATTTTATGAGAACGTATTTGGAAACTTTGAATTTAATCCTCTTTTGGGATTAGAATTCAGGATTTCTTAAAATGAGTTCCTTTTGGAATCGGGTATTTGGAAAATGATTCAAATGTCCTTATTAGAATGTTTTATGGAAACCTTTGAAATCGGGTATTCGGTAAATAACCGAAATATCCTTATTGGAACTTTTGTGAATACTTTTCAAATCGGGTAAGGGTAAAATGACCCGAATACCCTCGAAAAGTCTTTTGGAAATCGGGTATGGGTAAAATGACTCGAATACCCTTGGAAATGACTTTTGTAATCAAATACAGAGAGAAATAACCTGAATACTCCTGGAAACTTATTTAATGTGAGAAAGAACTCTTTAAACTGTTTTGACGCGATTTTGGAAAATGATCTCTCATGTTGAGATTGACTTTTGAAAAATGACTTTTGATCTCTGAAATTGTTTTATTGGCCTGATGTGCATATGGAATGAATTGATTGGCCCTGCAGAACCTATGTGAATGATAATCTAACTTGTGAGTCAGTGGGATTAAATTCTAGAAAGTATTATTTGCTCCAAAAAAATTTTGATTGAAAATCCTATGGGATCAGATAACCCTCTAGACTGATTAGTCAGAAGGGGTTGATAGTGGTCACGTTGAATACTCAGCGAGGATTTTGATATTTGTACTAGCCTACATTTAAGTTAGATGACCCTAGTAGTCTGGCCTAGCTCTATGGATTGTCTTACTCCGAACAGGGTAACAGGACATTGAGACGAGTCGTCCTGGCTAGCCGTCTAAAACCTAGCAATTACCGTGCCTTGTGGGCACTTTATGATTTGGGTTGTTCACGGGCTGAGCTGGACACCTAGCGTTGTTCGAATTTCTTGCTGTCTCGATGGTGATTGACGTCAGAATTGGGACCCCTGGCTTACGGTAGCAAGTAAAAGATTGTGTGTTGCGTGCACTGTTGATTTTAGTACTCTACGTTGTACTGATTCCGGCGACGCACGGATTGAGTTCTAGGGTGGTGGTTTCAGTACAATGATACGTGGCACCAAAGGTAAGGATTACGAGACTTGCATACATGCTGACCTTTTGTGGGAGAAGCGCCTATTAGCCTGTATTTTGGAAACTAGGGCAACGATTTGAAATCTAAAATACTATTTTTCAAAAATAATTGAGTTTTGAACAAACTCTTCTCCTTAGAGTGTTTTGAAAACTATTTCCAGTAAGAAAAGAACGATATGCTATTTCACAAAACTTTTGTGTTCTCTGTTCTTTTGTAAAGTATTAGCACACACAGGACTCACTAGGTGATTTGTCACTCACATATGTCTTTTATCTTATCTTTTTGTAGGATCTAGAGCTGAGCAGATCTACGAATAGAAAGACGATACCACAGAGTCAGCAATATAGGTCTAGACGGCTTTCTTTTTGATCATGTACTTTTTTCTGTCGTATATAGAGGTGGCATGTATAAGATTCTCTTATATATTTATGTGTGGCCATCAGTATGAGATATTGTTGAGTTTGGACCATATATATATATATATATATATATATATATATATATATTTTACTCTATTGTTTTCGTTATAAAGACCCCTTATCTGGGAGACTGGATAGAGACGACACCCGGTGTTGGTATGTTTCCACTGTTGTCTTTACTAGGAGTTTTACAATTGTGCATAGATAAGATCCTCACTGAATGCAGTCTCAAACTTTCCCAAAGAGTTTTTGGATTAGACAGAGCACAATAAACAAGAATAGTTGCAAATAACCTTCTCAAAGTTCTTGGCATTTGAAATTGAGCACCTTTTTCTAGGTAGAGTTCTATATTAGCGTCTGAATGCAATAATCCTCTTCCATATGCTGCTTCTCTGAAAAATGTATGCAGTTTTCCATTGACTATTCGGAGATCTTTAAAAAATGTTGGGTCATGAACATGACATTATAATAATCTCAGATAGTATATTTCAACTTCTGTAGGTGGCACTGTTATAATTCTTCCAATAATTGCACATATTTTTGTTTCAGTCCAGATTTTGTTACTATTAGACCAGACAAAATATTATGGAAATTCCTGTACAAACATTTTAAATTGATAGCTCTGATGTTTGTCTTGTTCATTTCAAAGAATTCAGTTAGCATTGTGCATGAGATGTTTGGAATCTTCAAGACATTTCTGATATCACATTTACTGTCAGATGTAACTGGATGATTATTAGATAAAGTGAATTTGCAATGTCATGACAGCTGGTGTGATTTCACTAAGAACAAAACCATATAGTCTCCATGTTGCCTCTGGTGGAAAAATCCATCTTGCTGACTGAAAATGTTTTATTTCATCATGCAAGTTATCATTTACAATTTGATAACTGACTTGGTCAAGTCCCTTGTATACATATTTGTATAAATATTTCACCAATTTGATTGTTGAACAAATTTCGACATTCATATGACAATCAAATAGGGATAATAGATAAGGGCTATAAGGAACAACCCATCTATTGTCAAGCTTATGTCCTCTGACTGTTACTTTCTTTCCATCATTTTTTCTTCTATAACAAGAATAGGTATTTTTTGTATGGGTAGTGTAGTGTGAGAATTCTTTAGGATAATGATTTCTGCATTTTTCGTTTTTCATACATGGATTTTTTGGATTTTTATCACCACAAGGTCTACGCATCATGTGTTTAAGAACCAGATCATGCAAGTGTTTTTCATGTTCTCTATCTGGTATTTCAGCACACACTAACTTGTCATAAGCTTCATAATTGAAAGGTTTTGAATCGGGTTTCATTATGAGCAAGAAATGAGCATGCGGTAATCCTCTTTTTTGAAATTCAATAACATATACACATGCAACCACTTCACCAAGCACATGTTTTTTCATGATTTCATGCTTCAACATTTCTAACTTGCTTTTGAATACTCTAGATAACAGATCCAGACAGTTTTGAGCTAATTCTAATGGAAGAAGGTTTTCTTGAATTTCGGGCCGTAAAGGATTGCAAGTAACAGTCAAGAAAATGTCAGGCTTACCAAAATGTTGAACTAAAGCTGTTACCTCTATGTATCTCTTATGCATATCCATGAATGAGGCTGGTAATATGATTTTTTCCCCAATATTAGCTGCTCTTGTCTATCCAATAGAAATAGAATCAATGAGGCCTTGAAAAAGCTCAGTTCTTATTTGCTTTTGTCTATTTCTATGGAATTCAAGCTGTTTTGTCTCCACTTTAATGTACATGTCCACTACATATTACTGCAACAACCTTCCACTGTGAAGAAGCATGGATGAATCATTTGTTCTGATATTCAATTTATAACAATAATATTCCCGACAAGTTATCCTGTTTCTCTTTTCTTTTTTTTCTTTTTTTCTTTTCTTTTTTTTTTTGCCTTCTTTTGAACCTACAAAAAATCATCAGTAATGTATTAGTTCATTATTTAAATATTTAGCAAGGAAAAATTAATGTGACCATGAAATTCTTAGTAACTTACGCTGATGTTCAAGTTCAAGTCTTTCTGATGGAGAATTGAATCTTGGTATGAAATTAGGATTGGATGAATCAGAAGGAGTCAGTGATGTTGGACTCTTTGAAGGTAGTCGTTCAATATTGTAATGCCAACCACTTTGTCCATATGGAAATAATAGAGTATATTGTAGAGGATCATAACATCTATAGGTATGATAGATTCTGTGGCTTGAATTGGAATGTGTTCTAGTTTTTCTAATTCCATGAGTATGGTAGATACTTGCGATGCAAAAGGTCTGTTGTAGAGTCGTTGGTCTAAACCCAGGTTTGTATTCAACATTATATTGTAATTCTCCAGACGTGATAGGTCTTTCAAACTTTTGAAGAATTTGTATATGGATTATCTTTCAGTACATTCATGATAAGTCTAATTGTTTTTTTATTGAATTGTGGAGACATTTGAATTCTCTTGTTGAACTCAGCTTCTATATCATAAAAGTACAATTGAATACCTACTAGTTTCTCATTTGTGGTGAGCAAATCCTCCAAAAAGTGATAAACTTGGCCTTGAATTTTGAATGTATAAACTCCTGTGGTATTTTTTTGTCATTTCTGAATCATATTTTGCTGCAAAAGTGCTGAAGGCAAAATGATTGTTGTATGACCAAATATATTTTCTGAACTCCATAACTTCTTGACTATCATCCACAAATAGATGTGCTAGATCATAAGGCATGAGATGTGAGACTAAAGATATCTCCCTTTCATAACAACAGAACTTTGGTGGCTCACCATGGAACTTTTTAGTAGAGCAATATTTGCAATTAGGCATGGTTGGAAGAGTCAATGGATTCTGAATAGGTTCCATAATCTTGTTGGTGAGTAATTTGGTTGATTCTGAAGTTGAGTTTTGATTTTGAGGATTTAGTTGATGACTTGTGGAGGCTGTGATAATGAATGAAATTTATGTTAGAAGTACATATATTGAAAATAAAGTTTTTTAATTAACAAATGTAATAATTTATGTGTCTTATATATGTGTCTAAGTTCTTGATAAAGTATTAGTACATTATGTTCTTACCTGATGGTGAGTTTTGATTTTGTGGATTCACTGAGATGTTGCGTGAGCTGTGAAAATGAAATAAATTATCTTTAGAAATGTATACATGAAATTATATAACAATATCTGTTTCTTACTTGATAAAATATTCTTAACCTGTAGGATGAAAGCTGCTATTAACCAAAGCATGTTGGTAAGTGTCTGTTGAAGTT
The DNA here is from genome assembly GCA_026120185.1 of Voacanga thouarsii. Lineage (NCBI taxonomy): Eukaryota > Viridiplantae > Streptophyta > Magnoliopsida > Gentianales > Apocynaceae > Voacanga > Voacanga thouarsii. The sequence continues at coordinate 115,900 of JANUWF010002256.1, read as the reverse complement.
TCATGTTCAATTCTAATGGTTACAAAATAAGACATGTCCAGCTCACTTGTGTTTGGAAGAGAGTCAAGGCCTACAAAATTCAATTATAGAGTATGAATAATATTATATAGTAATTTATTTGAAATTTCGTCTTTAACATGTAACTTTTTTTCTTTGCATATATGAAAGTGTAATCACCTATTGAAGATGTGGGAAAACACTGATTGTAGTGATCTTCTAGTGTGGCACATAAAACGTCTTCAACTTTTTGTAATTGTCTTGCTGCATCATCAAGCATATCGATTGGATAATCATTTTCTGATATCATTATTCCTAGATCTTTGTCTTTGTTTTGTTTTCTGCAGTAATATCCTTCTTGTTTTGGTTGTAAGATTTGTTGTCTCCTAGCCGATGCTTCAGTTTGATTCAAAATGCGTCTTTGATGTAATAATTGTTCCTTCTTTCATTGTGACATTTTGTTATAAGTTTGCCGCCATTGCTGAAGTTTTTGTTCTTTTTGATCTTGTGATTGGCTTTTGGGACCTATTCTCCTTTGCTGACTCACTTCTTCTATTGGTTTTCGAAAGAAGAAAAATTATGAAGACTAACATCTAATTCCTTATTTATGTTTTTAATTTTGTTAGAAACTAAGTACCTAAAAATTGTAAATGAAAAATCTAACTACCTAAAACCTGATGATAAAATTTCCAATAAAATGCACTGAGAAAGCAAAAGCATAAAAGGAGGTTGAACATGATAATGAAAAATAATATATGTCTTTCCATATGCAATATAGAAAATCATAGAAAGATAGTGCAACAAGAAAATCACATAAATAATGATAGAAAGATAGAAAAGATAAAAAAAAAAAGAAAAAAAAATCTTACCTTGGGTTAAGTGGCGAAGTAATTGTATAGAAAAGCCAATGATGAAGTGAAGAAAGGAAGTTGAGTGGTGGAGAGTAGAGCTGCAAACGAGTTGAGTCGAGTTATAACTTATTGAGATCGAGTTAGTATGAAATTTGTAAAGGCTCGAACTCTGCTCGAGCTCTTTCGGGAAAAAAAATTTATACTCGAGCTGGATTCGATTCACTTCTAGGATTACTCGAACTTGGCTCGAGTATGCTCGAATACTGTTCAAGCTTTCTCGAGCCAAACTCGAGCCCGAACTCGAGTTCAAATTATAAATTAAATTTGATATTTTTAGTTAAAGTAATCCCTTTAATAGTTACTAAAAGTTTAACACAATTGAATTTTTAATCCTTTCAACTTCAATTGAAGAAATAATACAAATCCAAAATAGATGAATAATGATTGACTTTTTGTATTCTAGAGTTACAATAATGTGATGCTAGTAATATAAATTAGCAAGAATATTTCAAGGTACTTTAACCTTAAAAAAAAAATGATTGTAAGGTACAATAATTTTTATTATCCATTGTATAATTACTTTTTAGTAAAATTATAATAAAATACATATTTTTATAGATATAGAATGTATTTAAATAATAAAATTTATAAATATGCTTTCATATATTATAACAAAGATATATTAATATATATATATATATATATATATATATACCCAAAAAAATTGTAAGGTATAATAATTTTTATTATCAGTTGTATAATTACTTTTTGATAAAATTATAGTAAAACAAATATTCATATAGATATAGAATATGTTTGTGTAATAAAATTTATAAATATACTTTCATATATTATAATAAGATATATTAATATGTATATATATTAATATTATTTATACATTTATTTATTCGAACTCAAATTCGAGTTTACGAATCGAGCATTCAAGCTGAATTTTAAACGAGTTTCAAGTCAAGCTCTACTAAACTCGAGCTTGACTCGTTTAATATAAGGCTTGACTCAAGCTTGGCTCAGGCTCAGTCAATACTGAGTTCGAGCCGAGCTTTGACCGAGTAGCTTGCGGAAGTTCGGTTCGTTTGTAACCTTAGTGGAGAGGAACAAAAGCCAATGATCCACTGAAGAAAGGAAGGTGACGAGTGGAGAGGAAGAGAATGGAGGTAGGAGAAAATTAAAAAAGACAATGATCCAGTGAAGAAAAGGATGGTGGCCGGTGGAGAAGAACATAATGGAGGCAAGACAAAAACAAAATATATATTCTTAAATCTAGAATCATCCATTCAATCTAAGTCATACACCTCATGTATTTATCTCTTTGTTTATGAATCTCTACCATCTAAAGATATAATCAAATCTAGACCATGAATTTGAAAAAAAAATTTTTGACGTCCAAGATAAATCTTGCGATGGAGCAGCCAAGGCTGCTATGTATATTCCTAAATGTAGAATTATCTATTCAATCTAAGTCACACAACTCATGTATTTATCCCTTTGTTAATGAATCTTAATCATTTAAAGTTACAATCAAATCTAGGTCATAAATTTGAAAAAAAAAAGTTTTCTTAACTTTAAAAAAATTTTATTTTTGACGTACAGGATATATCTTGTGGTGAAAGAGTCGAGGTTTTTAGTTTAGGAAAATTCTTATATGAACCCGGTGCACAACCCCACCTGTACACCGGGTGGGTCCAAATAGCCTCAGAATGTGACACCTGGTAACTTTGATTAAAATATTCTAAAATTTGAAATTCGTCATTTTTTTATTTTGTCCATTTTTTCCATCAACCATGGTAGTCAAATTTTCACTTTTACCGCGATCACATAGGATCAAATTTTCAATTTCACAACACACACTTTCTCCCCCCACATTCGGGTCTCTACTGCTCTCCAACTCCCCCCCCATTCGGCGTCTCTACTCTCCCCCTCCACCCCCCCCCCCCCGGTGTCTTTACCTCCCACGGGTGCTCTCCCCCTCCCCCCACCTCCGGCATCTCTCGCTCTCCCCCTCCCCCACCTCTTTCACAATACACACTCTCTCCCCCCACCTCCGAGTCTCTACTACTCTCCCCCTCCACCACCTCCGGCGTCTCTGCTCTCCCCCTCCCCCACTTCCGGCTTCTGTACCTCCCACAGCTGCTCTCCCTCTCCCCCACCTCCGGCATCTCTACCTCCCACTGCTGCTCTCCCCCTCCCCCTACCTCCGGCATCTCTACCTTCCACCATAGCTAATGTTTTTTACTTAGGTTGTTTATTAACTCGCAACAGCAACTCGGCCACCATAGCAGCATTCCCAGAAGCCTATTTGACCCGATCTTCATCTCTTGTTTATGTGAGCTACTATTCATAATCCCTATTCCCCTTTTTTTGTATATGATTTTTATAAATGATTTTGCATTCAGATCTGTTGTTATTTTCTCATAAACTGTGTCATAATTTCTCTGTTTTTGTTATAATTCTGGAAATAATGTGGCCTTTGGCTTTTATTGAATTGCTGCTTCTATTCTTATTTTCCTTGTTGATTCTGTAGCTAGTTGCTTCATTTGTATCACCAATAAGATAGTTGTTTGAGCAAATTGTTGAATTTTGAACAGAATGCTCTAGAATGCTAGATTGTATGCATGCTAACAAACATTAGTAGAAGGAGGTTGTTAACTGTCTATGTATGCTATTCTGTGCCTATGATCCATTTGCATGGATAATTATACTGGTTGTTATTCCCTTGGAAATGCAATAATGCAGGCGTGTTTGGTGAAGGGCTAGCCCTAACTAGGAAACTTGAACATTCTGGGCATATAATGTAGGCATGGATGATTATACTGGTTGTTTTGGTGGGTTCTTTTGGTCAAGTTGGAGCAAGAGTATTCATGGACTCCATTCTGGGCATATATGAAGCAAGAGTGTTAATGGACTCCAACAGATGCTTCGCCTGATGGTGAGAGGTGGTCAGTGGCAACGAAAAGAGAGACCAGTGAGGAACAGTTTCAATTTGAAGAGTGAGGGAGATGGGAGAAAAGACAGGAAGAGAAAGTGGCATTGGTGGTTTGAGATGTGTGACAGTGATGGCTACAATGGATGGGGAGGGGCTTGGAGATGGTAGTTTTGGGTTGGTGAGAGGGGCTGCAGAGCCTAATTACTAAAGCCATGATTTCACAGTAAAAACTCCAATCCAAACAGAGCCTAATTTAAAAGATGAATCATCTACTTAGCATTTGTTGTTTGCTTTTTCCTTGGCTTTTATCTCTGGTTGAGATGAATCATCTTTTATCCTTATGTAGTAGTAATGATGTCTTGGTTTGCAACAATCTGGTCTAAAGGAAATAGAAATACTTGGAACATATTCTTGTGCTTGATTTTTCTTACTAGGCCTTTCTTGTATGATAGATAAAATAGGGATGGCAGGCTTTTGTATGCTATTTCAGATTCATCGTGGGAATTAATGCAAGGATGTAATGTTGATGCCTCCAGCTTCTTCAATAATAATTGAGAAGATGATAACTCAGTAGCAAGGATGTAGGAACCTAGGTTTTATTAAATGATAATTCAGTAGCTTGGTATATATGAACACATGATTCTCTCAGGCTGTGATATGTATAGACATGAGTTGGGATTTTGCATGGTAATAATTTTTCTCTTTGTTTTTGGCACTGCAGTGGATGTTCTCTTATTTTGAATCATTTTATTTATGTTTTTCATTTATCTATGCAGAGAATGGTATCGAGAAAATGTTACGTTGTATTTGAAGGAAGAGAGACCGGAATATTTGTAGAGTGGGTGGATTGTCAAGAATCAATAAATGGATATTCTGGGAATATCTTCAAATAATTTTCTTCTCTTCAAGAAGCAGAAAAAGCATGGACAACATATATGGGAGGCACAAATGCAACTACTAAAAGTACATCATCGTCTACAAATACTTCATTTGATCCGCCACCACCTCCACAACCTCATTTGAAATGGTTGATTCAAAAATGAGGCTATGTATAATTGTTGTTGGAAAACCTTCCCAAATAGTTGTACACCTTTATAGTATGTGTAAAAGTTGTACACTTCGTTGTAGAATATTTCCTAGAATTGTCATTGTACACTTTTATAATATGTGTGACCGAGTAGTGGATAGTTTTGAGATAATGATGTTCATTATCTCAGCCGGAAGTTGTGAAAAAACACATTATTAAATGAAATGTTTTTTTGTTGTTGATGTGATTAGGTCGCTTATGGTATCCTTACTATTTTTGGAAATTTTTGATTGATGGATTTTTGATAATATTGTGCGTGAATTATGTTGATGAAGGAGAATGGGAATTATGCTGTGTATTGAGGTTTGGTTGGATGTGTTAAGCTGTCAATTTTTTGATTGATGAACTGATTTCTTGGTATTGGGTTAAAGTTGGGGTTGCGATGTCGGTGGACTTATTGTTGGATGTGTGTTTATTGAGTGAGTTGCTTGGTTGTGTTAAGTTATGAAAATTCTAAAAAAATGCAGAACTGAAAATGCATGGTATTGGATTGGAGTTGGGGGTTGCGATGTCGGTGGATTTATTGTTGGATGTGTGTTTACTGAGAAAGTTGCTTGGTTGTGTTAAGTTATGAAAATTCTGAAAAAATGCAGAACTGAAAATGCATGATATTGGATTGGAGTTGGGGGTTGCGATGTCGGTGGACTTATTGTTGTATGTGTGTTTACTGAGAGAGTTGCTTAGTTGTGTTAAGTTATGGAATTTTTGAAAAAATGCAGAACTAATTTGCTTGGTATTGGATTGGAGTTGGGGGTTGCGATGTCGGTGGACTTATTGTTGGATGTGTGTTTACTGAGAGAGTTGCTTGGTTGTGTTAAGTTATGGAAAATTTGAAAAAATGCAGAACTGATTTGCTTGGTACATAATCTATTGAATATGTATTGGATTGGATTGCAGAACTGACGTGTGTTAAGAGGGCGTGCATTATAGTGCAAACATGTCATGACCAAAGGAAGTTAGAAATTGCAGAAATGCTTTTAAAAATGCAGAAAAATGCAGTAAACTGAATAAAATGCAGAAAACTCAAAAAAATGCAAAAACGTAGAAAATGCATATTAGAACACAAAAAATGCAGAAAAACTCCAGAAAATGCAGAAAATTTCAAGACCTTGCCACATAATGAGCCTAATTGCCTAATGAGATTGACTTCTAGAAGTAAGATCATAAGAAAATCTCATAGCTCGATTTGTATAGACGATATCCGAACTTGAACCCTCCATGTTGAATATCCTGACTTAGTCCACGTCACTTACTCATTTTCGAGCATCTTTACTCCACCTTTTTAACAAGTATTTTTCTGGAATAGTAGCTACCTTTTTTGCCTTGAGAGCTACCAATGCATGTGTACATAATATCCCATACGATTCAAATTTTTTACAGCTACATTCAACAATATTGCTAGTTGTATCAAGGTATACTTTGCTTGTCTTCGGTCCCCATTTAGTATCCAAAGTAACACTAAATTTGAAGGTGGATTCACCACAAGGTTCTTCATCATGGGATGATGCCAAAATGCCCATAAACTCTCTCTCGAACAACTTGTACAGCTTATGCGTATAGAAGCGGGCAGGTTGTTGCAATATTAGGCTAGTTTTTATAGCAAGGGGTGGTTTCCCTTGTTTACACACAAAATCAACCTGAGCCTCAGTTTGGCATCATTCTCCAAGTTTTCGGTCAAATTCAACAACAAATTTCGTAAGGGAAGTAGTCTTACTACCAATACAATTTAAAACACTATTCGTATTCTCACTTCTCGAAGTGCTTTTGAACCCAGCACTAAACGATTCATTGGTAAGAGCTGTAGACCATATTTCTCAAAGACTATGCAATCTTTCTAACCATTTATGCCCACTCAAATTGTAGTTACTGATCATTTCAGCCCATGTCTTATCAAACTTCTCCTTCGTCTCACACCCAGTCAAGCACTTATGAAACATTTACTGAAACTTTACATCACTATTGAGGCCTCCTAGGTATGATGGGGCATTTTTACAAATGTGCCACAGACACAATCTATGTTGTCTCTCAGAAAACACTATATCAGCAGCTCTCATGATCGCTAAATCTTGGTCAGTCATAAATGTCACTGGCTGTTTATTATTCATAGACTCCAAAAATGATCTAAATGCCCACTCAAATGATGTAGCAGTCTCGTCAGATAAAAATGCACAAGCAAATACAATAGTCTGCCAATAATGATTTACCCCAATGAATGGTGCACACACTAGGTTGTATTTGTTGGTTCTATACGTAGCATCAAAGACTACAACATCACCGAAGAAGTCATAATCAACCTGGCATCTACCATCCCTCCAAAAGAAATTGTGAATTCGCCCTTCATCATCTAACTCAACATCCAAAAAAAACATACCTTCAGTGCTAGATCTATGCTTAAAATGGTTGACTAAACTTTGAGCATCTCCCTTCTCGATCAAGGAGTTTCTTCTATTGTTAAGTTCATTATATGCATCTTTTTTCAAGAATCCAACATTTGCAACACCACCACCTTTGTTTATCATATAGAAAAATGCTTGGGAGTCTTTATTCCAGAACTGACCATTTGCTCCAAAGTGTCTCCTTGAGCTTGTGATACACGACGGGCTAATCTTAACAAATGTATCTCATATGCCTTTGCCATTTCATGGTTATGCTCCTTGTGTAGTTTAACAACCTTCCAACTACCATCATTTTCAACATCAAACTGCACCATTGCCTTACAAGCAATTCTTGTTTCTAACCTTTCGTGAGAACCATCATTACTTTCAGATTTTTTAACACCTTGTTTTGAGCAACATAAGATTTTTTACCTAATATTTCTTGTCCTTTGCACATAGTACTGTTTTCCCTTCCTTACACTAAAGCCACATGCATGTGAATACTCACAGTATAAGTCATATGCTTTTTGTTGGCAATCTACAACAGTGGTCATTAATTTCTTTTCCAATCTCTCAATTATTGACTCTTCTTGATTTTCATCATCCCTATCATCTTCTCCATCTGCTTGACCAACAGACACAATTTGAATATCATTATCACTGTTGTCTTGTCGTGATTGAATTTCTTCATAAGTTTGGTGCAAGAATTGAACTTCTTCATCCTCGCCTTCTTCTAAATCATCAATGAAGATACTATCTGCACAGCTTGACATCCTACAAACCAAAATTGACATTCCATGTGTCAAAGGAGAAGTTGTTGATATCAAATCTACACTAGTGTTTTTTCAAAAATGTAAATCAGAGTGGTACTTATAGCTAGGACTCCCTTGAATTATCTAGGTAATTAATCACATTATTTTCCATAACTTGCTGCTCATTTGAGTGTGTTCTTTTTATCCTTTATTTAGACTTTAGCTATAAAGCATCTTGATCATAATGGATTTGAAAAGGTAAAATGCAAGCAAAACGAGAAAAATGCTGCACTGTTTTGGATAAAACAGATTTGAATTCACACAAACTTACAAACATTGAAAACACATATGTTCCTCCAAGGACAATTGCAAATAATTTTGTTCACTTGTATATGCAGATTCAATTGGAGTTTAACTGTGAAAAGAAAAGCTGAGAGGGTGGTGAAGCTGATTGAGGATGGTTCATTTCTCAAAGAAGAGAGAGCCAGAGAGTGGAAATTAACAAGTGGGATCAAAGGATTTGGGAGTTTCTGCAATCGACCAATTCAAATAGATGGGAGTTTCAAAGATGGTGCTGCTTCTGAAAAATGTGTGAAGTGTAACTCTCACTTTAACGATTATCAAAGCAGGGATGATGCAGATTTAGTTTCAAAAGCAGGCACCATTGAGAAACTACATGTGACTCATGGTGAGTACAAAAATATAGCATCTGAAAAGCCATCACTGGAAACTAAAGATGTAGTTGAAGAGGATCATCCATTCTATAACAAAGAGAATCAGGCTTTAGTCTCCCTGCTTTCCTCTTAGAAACCTTCGCTGAACAATCAAGAGCATATTTGTTTAATGGTAGGTTATTTGATGTGAAGCAGAAAAGTTGAGTTGTACATCGTTTGTTTCTTTCCTTTGGTTTATTGACCTCTTTATGTTCAAATCATTGACAAATGTTTATTATCTGGTCACTGAAAAGATCACTGAACAATCAAGAGCATATTTTCTTTATTCTAGGCAGATGACAGTGATGAAGGTAAGAATTATCAGGTCACTGAAAAGATCGGAACTGCCAAGAAATCCTTGGAGGAATTGCTCATTGTTCGTAGACAATGACCATTACAAACATTGCAAAATCGGCCACCATAAACATAAACATTGAAGTTCTGTTTACTAAATTAAAAGGACATTACAAACTTACAAACACATGAAAACACACCTGTTATACACCTTGTCAAAATTAGACTGCCGGGCGAGTGGATGCGTAATCTTGATGAAGAGAATGCTGCAATGATTGAAGAGAGGAATGTGGGTAGTGTGGACCAAAATCTTGATGAAGAGAATGCTGCAATGATTGAAGAGAGGAATGTGGGTAATGTGGACCAAAATCTTGACCAAAATTTTGGAAATGTGGTCTCCTTGCTTCTGCAAATCACCTCTGCAAACAGTTGCACTGAAGAGAGCGAGAGACGAGGTCGGCTGAAGAGAGTTGGTCGGCGTCACTGGCTGCTGAAGAGAGAGAGAACAAGGCGGAAGAGAGAGACTAAAAAAATGGGAAATTTTTTAGACAAACAGAGGATTGATTGCAAAGGGGATCGAAAAGGGCGGGATGTCCAAAATTTTCACCAACCATGGTAACCATGGTTGGTGAAAGAAAAGGAAAAAATTGAAAAGGAAAAAAAAGTTATTTCAATATTTTAATCAAAGTTGCTAGGTGTCGCATTCTGAGGCTATTTGGATCCATCCGATGCATAAGTGGAGCTATGCACAGGGTTCATATAAAAATTTCCCTTTAGTTTATCATTGTAGATAAGAACAGTACGTACCAAATTGAGGATGATAAAGTCCAATCACAATACCGCATAAGAGGGGGAAAAAGAGGAAAAAATAGTTAATTAATTATTATTAGTAGTAGTTTTAAAAGAAAGTGTAAACTACAAGCCAACCAGACGTGAACAAGTACACGTGACGACCACGTCTTATCTCATAAAGTGAAACAAATTAAAGCAATAAAATAATCATTTAATGCAATAAAATTTAAAAATTATTTTTTGTGAAAAACGATAAACTTTAATTCTCACAGCGCAACTTTAAGGTGTGGAAATATGCAGCTCCTGCGACTGAGCAGCCAGCCAGTTGTCATCTCCATCTCATGCCTGCTGGGACCATTCATTGTAATCACAATGAGCCTCCGCTTTATACAATGACATGAGCGTGCCCTTCACGCGAAGACATGTGGTTCCAACAGACTACGACAAGTACTTGTTCTCTGTAATTTCCCAACCCCCACCACCCTCACCAGGAAATTATGAAAAAAAATGAAAAATAAGGGACCAAGGGGCAATGGCTGACCCAATTAACTGCCCTTAGGAATAAAATCTAAGTTGAATCTTTATTGGTCACCCATATCCAACTCCAGAACACGTTAACAACCAATACCTATTCTTTCTCTTTCTCTCTCTTTTTCTTTTTGAAAATTTCTCTCTTTAGAAAAAATAAAAAGAAAGATTCGTAAACATTATTTCCTTTCTCAAACCGAATGATTAATTTAATAGATAAAACTTTTCCTAATGGTTGATTTTTTTTTTCGCCTTCCCTTCAAATTACAGTATAATCGTTATAAAATGTACACTTTTAGAAGTATAAAAAAATATTTATTCTTTTTTTTTTTGGCTAAATATTTTAAGGATTGAGTGTAATTTTTTAAAGTTCAAGCTAAATACAGGTTTATGTAGAAAGAAAAGATAATGATGGCCGACTTGAGCTTTGGTATAGGCTGGTAGGAAGTGTTGTTTTAGGGCAGGGTAATATTGGTCAGACTTATGATTAAACTGATGAGAAAAAAATTATCTAACTTTTGAATAATAATAATAATAATAATAATAATAATAATAATAATAATAATAATAATAATAATAATAATAATAATAATAATAATAATAATAATAATTTTAAAATTATTTTGGTCGTTTCTTTTCCCCAGCCCTTTCATCATCTTTCTCTCTTTCCCTCATCTCTGCAGATCTCTGAAACTAATAGTCTGAGAAAGAATTAATGTCTATGCAATCTTATATTATTATCAAAATCTCATCAGACCATTAGAAATTCAAATAATTATCTACACACATGTTTAATTTACAAACTAACAACACTAATTTAGTTTTAAATTATATTTTATGCTATTAAACTAATAACGAATGTTGATAAACTACAACTATAGCCAAGACCTTGGTGGTAGATGTGTATGGGCTAACCCAATCAATCACTCCCGTTTGTATGTATATTTGTAAATAGACTTTTATTTGTAAAGTTTCATTTTTTGCTAACAAAAAACTGTATTTGTATTACCACTAAATTCATGCTAAAACTTCAATTCAATTGAAATAAAAAAATTTAATTTAAATAATTTTTATTTTAAAAAAAATTAACACCTACTTATAAAATATCATATTATTTCTTCTTAACCTTGTTATATTTTAAAAATTTTTAACTTAAACAGATTTTTTTCTTTTATAACTATTATAAGAGATTTTAATTTACATAATAACAGTAAATATTGTACGTAATTGCGGTCACCAACACCTCTGTAAATACTTTGTACATGATTTTGATCAAAAATAGTTCGTTCTAAATCTCCTTGTATTCATTCGTAAGAATACAAGTACATGAGATGAGAATAACTTTAACTACAGTCACTCCAAAAAATAAAATAAAAAAATAGTAAAATTGTTGAAAGAGAAGAGTGGTGGTGCTGGTGCAACCCACTAATAGCAGCAGCAGGCGAACTCACCAACTCTAGGAATCCAGGTGGTGAAGTGTGCAGTTTCTTGACCAATTAAATGCAACATCGTGGTTGCATTAACGCCGGGTCAGATGGGTCCAACGTTCCAAAATCGTTGTCCCCGCCACCATATTCTGGTCTGGACTTCAAATATACGTGCGAAAATATTCTCAATCAATAGTTATTAAAGAAAATGAAAAATACCAAACATATAGAGCATCAACCTTAATTTCCCATACTTTACTACTCAGCTTTTATCGAAACAAAGCATTAAAAAATCCTGTCATTAATTCTTATTTTCGAGGATTATAAATTTTAAAATACTTTATACTAATATATAATGAATATAGTTGAATTGTATGAAATTTAGTCATGATAACATAATATAAACTGTAAAGTCCTTATCACATTTCCAAATTTCATTTGAAAATTATTTACACATGTTGCATCCTATGTTCTCATTCATGTATATAAAATGTAAAGAAAGTTAACTCACTGCAATAATTATCCACTTCTACTAATGTTATACGATAGCTTTTTCCTTTTATAAACAAAAGAAGCTTCAATAACTAGAAACAATCAATGGGTGGAATATCCCAATCCATTTTCCATAAATACAGATAAACTTGGAAAACAATGAATGCTCAAGAATGTTAGTAATACTCTTGATACACAAATGATTTTGGGTAAGTTTTCTACTTTCAAAATTCTTTCTTTAAACAGATTATGCCTAATACAGTATCTGTGGAAAACTTTATGGGAAGACTGCTTTGCTTGCGCCTTAGAATTTACATGTGAGGATGTCAGGTAAAGCAAAGTCACAGAAACTTGGGGCAGTGAAAGAGCGCACCCAAAATCCAAAAACAATACAAAAAACTAGGATAAGACTATATTCTTTTTTTCTCTCTTTTGTTTTTGTGAACCTATAATGATGTTCAAAATCCAGCCTTTCCAGCAGATCCCAGTTGCCATATTGCCTCTCATTCTTGCCTTATTCTTTCATATTCAATTTCCCAATTTAAGCCGTCAGCAATCATCATCGTAAGGTATGAATATATTTAGAATAGATTTAAAATTCGAAATCTGTTTACCTTATATTTTTATATGCGGGAATGGGTTCTGAGTTTTTATGTAGATGCAGATGATGGTATACATAGGATGTATAAAAATTGTGGTGGTTTTCTGTATGTGTAGCTGGTCTTTGGTATCTGGCAAAAAAAGTAGCTGGTCTTTGGTGCAGGTGTAGTGACAGTGAAATGAGACTGAGGAGTCCACTTTTTGTCTCCTTGTCTATCTCTTTCTAAATTCTTTATCTTTTTACTATCTATACATTCCTCAATTTTGTCTCTAATTTGGAGGGACCCTCCTCCTCCTCCTCCCCTTTTTTTTTTTTTTTTTTTTAATTTCCGCTGAATTATGGATTCATGGTTTGTGCAGCAAACTGCATCTGACCCACTCTATACACAGATCAAATCAAGGCTTCTGAGGAATTTTGAAGCATATTCTGAAACGGGTTTCTGCTTTCACTAAGTAATTGAGGTTTTTGCTCTTATTCGCTCAATATTTTCTTTTCTTTTTCCCGTTTTATGCAAATTCTGAGTCCTGTTTTTTTGCTATTTGTAGAATTGGAAAAACAGGACTGCTTCTGCAGAAACGGCGGTGTGAGAGGGAGAAGAGAAGATTCAGAGAGGAAAGTTCAAAATTTTGCGTTTGAAGCATGAAGGATTTTCCTTCTTGTTTTGGGGAAAATGGGGTCCAAGTGGCTGATTTTTCTTCATCAAGTGCTAATAGAGCTGGGCAGAATTTGGTAACTTGTGTCTATCAATGTCGATTACGGGGCAAATCATGCTTGATAACTGTTACATGGAGTAAGAATTTGATGGGTCAAGGCCTTAGTGTTGGGATTGATGATAACTCCAATCAGAGTCTTTGTAAAGTTGAAATCAAGCCCTGGTTGTTCTCTAAGAAGAAAGGGTCCAAGAGTTTAGAAGCATATTCAAGTAAACTTGATGTCTACTGGGACCTTTCATCTGCAAAATTTGGATCCGGACCCGAGCCGTTGGAGGGCTTCTATGTAGGGGTTGTCTGTGACAGACAAATGATTTTGCTGCTTGGAGACATGAAAAAGGAAGCATTGAAGAAAACTTCGTCAACCCCTGCTTCATACGGTGCTGTTCTTGTTTCAAAGAGAGAGCACATTTTTGGTAAGAAGACGTTCCGCACAAGGTCTCCGTTCTGCGACAATGGTCCTGTGCACGATCTTGTTATTGAATGTGATACTAGTGCCACCAGTGATCCCTGCCTTACGATCCGAGTGGACAGTAAACCATTGATGCAGGTGAAGCGACTCCGATGGAAATTTCGGGGTAATCACACCATCTTGGTTGATGGCCTTGGGATTGAAGTTTTTTGGGATGTTCATAATTGGCTTTTTGGCACATCACTGGGAAATGCAGTCTTCATGTTCAAGACTTGTCCAACACCTGAGAAGTTGTGGGCCAGCCAACCAATATGTGATCCACAGACACTGCATTGGTCGTGGTCGCAGAGATTTCGAGATTCCCAGTCAAACAATCTTGGCTTCTCATTACTTTTGTATGCATGGAAAAATGAATAGAAGATTCCAAGTTCTTGGTTGAGTGCTAACAGATACTTATAGTGAGCTGTGATTTTATTGACTATGCAATTGGAACATACTTTGATTATGATTCTCAATTTGTTTCATAGTATATTGAATAGCTCAAGGAGTTCAAAGAGATCAGGAAAAATAGAAAATTTTCTTGTTATTCCATGTAAATTCTTCAGTTAAAAATTTCTGTCATTCAATTTTTAATTCCTTTGTCGGAATTATGTGAAAATTAGTTTTATGATTATATGAAGCTCTCTTTTTGGCAGCTTATTTTTGTATATCAGTGTGCATGGAAGGGCCACTTATCTTGCCTTTTGCTATAAGATCTTTGTGTGCAACTTAGACATAAGCATTAACTTTATTTGCATAAGCATCTTCTTGTTGAATTCTGGAGCTATTCTATTGTTCTTGTTGTCTTGTAGGTCAATCAAATAAAAGTCTACTTGAATTTCAACAATTGCATTTTTACATGGTTGTTAGATCTTAAGGATGAAATGGTAGTTGAAATAAGATTGTTATATTTTCATTGTTTATATGAAGATTGTTTTGCACATCAATGTGTTCTTTCTCTGTGTCAGATATGTTGAATAGAGATGCCAAATAAGTGAAGAAACCAATTTGTGAAACGGACACAATCTGCAAATCTTCTGGTATGTACCGTCCTTTATCAAAGTTCAATGTTTTAGATACTTTCGATCAATTGTAACCCCCAACAACTGTTGATGTATGGTTGGGATAATAGAACTTCCCAAAATTTTGTATAGTGAGATTCTTTGTTATTTTGAAAATTTGCTGGCATCAAACAAATCTAGGTTTCAACTATAATTGTCAAAATTTTCTACATCTGTCTCATGACTATTTGTGAAACATTTGGTGATGGTGGCACATTAAGGGGTTTAAGTGCGGAAATTGTGGAGGTAACTGAGCCAATACTTTGTTTGGTAACAGTGTACATAAGGAAGTGAAGTAAAAGAGCAGTGTTTGGCAAGCTCCCCAAAAAGAAAGCGTTGCCATACCTCCTGTGTCAGGTTGCTTGGAGGATGTATTGGATAATGCCTAGTATTCTCAGAGAGGTAGTTTTGAAATTTCTGTACTCCGTTACTAATGCATGAAAGTGGAATACCTAACAAGGTTCAAAAGGGGAATGCCTAGTATTATTAGTAATGACTTATAATGAGATAAAATCATTCTTGCTTTTGACTCCAACCAAACCAATGGAAGCATGTACCTAGTGGTTAGTTTCAGCTTATAGTAGACAAACTAAGGTAACATAAGACATCTAATGGTACTTCCCTTAAGAGAAGCATTTCTACCTTTTCCCCTTCTTTCCCATTCCCTGAACATTCATGGTGCTATATCCATTCTTGCACGGGGAAAATTGTGTTTGGATAAGGAACGTAAATGAAAGTTTACTTTGTACAAGCTTGTGATTACAGATGCACACATGTTTATTGTTTTAACTTTTTCTCTCTTAGCAAAACATATAACTGATTCTTCGAAGCATAAGAGAAGGTTGTGGGTACTGTTGTTGGTATTTCAGTTTTTTTTTCTTTTTTCAGATTAGTGTTGGTTGGAGACTGGACTCTCTCCTTAGAAATTTTTGCCATTCCCTTTTTCTCATTTTCCCTTAGCCTGGATTTGTCAATGAAAGTAAGGATGAAGGGGAAATGGGATTAACAAGTTAAATGATATTCCTTTTTCTTGTTTTTGGGTGGTGGACTTTGAGGATATCATAATGTACATATTTGTTTTGAGAGGATCTGAATATTGTAATGCCTGAAATTCTACGTTGATCTCAGAAAAAGTGTTGGCTTTCTGTTTCAAAGATTTTATTTGCCTCAATGAAAGTAAGGTATGGAAGTTATGTCAGAGAGGTCCTGAAGCATAAGGATTCATTAATTAAGTCAGTTCCTTCTTGAAGGGTCTAAAAATTCTCTGTCACGGGGTATGAAAACTGTTGCATAAAGTTTTGTTGGAGCTTTGTTCCAATTGATCCTGTAAAGGAGACTGATATCTTGATATGAAATTTGTGTATTGAACTTCTTTTAGCCACAAAAGATGATTCTCGGTACAGTTTCAAACGGAAGCTTCTCTTTAACATGGATGGTTACCCTGGTAAAAAAATGGGGTGGTGGTAATTTTAAGGGATTTTTCTGTCATCATTCATAAATGGATTCACAGTTTTACTCTGTCCTTTTCATGAATGCATTAGCAACCCATTCTGTGATATGTAGCTAATAAAACATATGCACATTGCTATTTGTGCAAGCAATCTTGAAATCATTGACAGCAAATATTGGTGCAATATCTCTTAATGGTTCAAGAGGGAGAACTGAAGGCTTCTCATCTTGTTAATCTTTTTGATGTTAATTGAAAACCAGTGTTGTTCACTTTTGCTCTCAAATATATAGATGGCAGATGCTTAGACCATCATACAAAAATGAATGGCTATAATGTTTCCAATAAATTCAGGTACTTCCGTTTTTCCCCTTTCAGTGGAGAAACATGTCCATGCTCTTTTGTCTTCTTCTATTTCATTTTTCATGAGATGTTGTTCTGATTAGGTTGGGAAGGAATTCCTCAATTGAGAGAGTAAGGCATAAAGTTGAACAAAGTCTAATAAAACTAGTTTTGTAGGCTTATGTGCTTAAAATGTTTCATTATAAGAGAGAGTACATGATAAAGTCATGTTAAAGTCTAGGTAGGTTCAAAACGTGGAATATTTTTGAAGTATTCCATTCGTGCCCTTGGAGGGAGTTTGCCCTTGTGGGAGTTTGGCTGCTTTTTGGTCTTACTATTTCTTGTTTACTGCCGAGTGTCCATGAATAAATAGATGTGAGAAAGTTCAACTTTGCTTATGCTTTCTTTGTTCTGAACTTTCCACCGTTGTTTTTCAGATGTAACAGTCAATGCATAATCCATTCCTTAAATGATCTTGAGTATTTTTCTGCATAGACTTAGTAAGGTTTTATGGGGTATTTTTAAGTTAATAAGAATTAGAGTGATATACTAGTTGGCAGGAAATGTACCATTCTCTGCACATAGTTAGGTGAAGTTTTGGCATACATAACTTTTTTGTGTAGCTTTGCATGTTTGGGGTGCATCCCTTCCATTTTGGTGCTATAATTGTTTGTTCTAGAACTTTTGTTTGATTGAAGTTATTACTTTTGTGCAACTCTTAGCTTGTGAGATAACTAAGTGGCTGTTGAGATAACTAAGGAGCTTTGAATCGTTGAGGCATTGCATTATCTGATGCTTACTTGATATTTAATGCCTAGACCAACTTTACATTCTTGCAAAGAATATTCCAGATATCTATCAAGTTGAAAAGTTTAATTCACCTTTTTTTTCCCATCTTTAGTGAATACTGCAATTTTGCAACCAAAGAAGCTGCTGGTTTTAAAATTTCTGCTAAAAAAGATATTCTCCTGTTGCTTATCTTCAATCCTTTATAGCTTTCGTATTAACCCATCTATGTTTCAAGATAAACACCTCTACCTCTAGCGTCTGTTGTGTAGAATGGAGATTAATTGTTCCTTCAAAAGAATAAAATAAAATTCCTTCCTTTGCTTGACTTCAGTCTAAGTTCGTCCTCCGAGCATTTACATGTATTTTTCCCTATTCATTGTTCTTGATCTGAGCAATATAATCTGAATATTTGTGATTGCCAAAATTTCATATAAAATCCTTGCAACGCCCAAATGGAAGTTGTGCTTTAATAGAGAGAGAGGGACTTGAAGGTAATTTCAGTGGTGCAGTGACACACATATCTAAGGAATGAAATGACTACTAAATAAATTGAATGTGCTTGCAACAACAACAAAATTAAGCCTTAGTCCCCAAGACACTTGTGGTTGGCTACATGAACCAATATAGGATTGTGTGTGGTCATTCACATGAATCCTTGCCCTCCATTTTTTTCTATTCATTGTCAGACTTTCATCTAAATCTAATAGAGATATATCTCTTCTAATCACTTTCCTCCATATCGTCTTAGGCATGTCTCTACCTCTGTCCTGCCTCCATCCCCCAATTCTCCTAATAAGAGTATCCCTCGGTCTTCTTTATAAATGTCCAAACCAATGTAAGTGATTTTCTTTCATCTTGTCTTCAACCGATGCTGCTCTCACTTTTTTTTTTTTTGCAATGCAAGTTATTGATGAACCTCACTGCTTATTTTTTGTAAAACACAAATATGATAATGAATTTTTCTGATCTCATTCATTAAAAAAGGTGACATATTTATATACATGAGATAGATTAACTAGGAAATAATTGTTAATTGTTTTCTTCCTAATATAGACAAGTCAACTCCTAAATTTAAGCTATCTAATATATGAGAATATTTACATTCCTATTCTGTAATAGCCCCCCTCAAGCTGGAGCATAAATGTTAGTCATGCCGAGCTTGTTACATACGTAATCAACTCAAACCCCATTCAGAGGTTTTGTGAAGATATCTCCCACTGCTCACCAGTCTTTACATACTATGTTGAGATCAAACCTTGTTGTATCTTCTCACGTAGAAAGTGACAATCTATCTCAAAGTGCTTAGTCCTTTCATGGAATACAAGATTAGATGCAATATGTAGAGTTGCTTGGTTGTCACACCATAATCTAGCTGGACTTGATGTTTTAATCCCTGCTTCAGATAAAAGTTGAGATATCCACATAACTTCACATGTCGACTGTGCCATAGCTCTATATTCTGATTTAACACTCGAATGTGAAACCACACTTTGTTTTTTACTCTTCCGTGAAACCAAATTCCCTCTAACAAAGATACAATATCCTAGAGTGGGTTTTCTATCTACCTTAGATCCTACCCAATCTGCATCTGGGAAACACTTAATATGAGTATGTCCATGATGCTTGTATAAAATTCATAAATAACACAGAATTTGCTCCAAAACTAGCCAATGACCAATAGTTGGAGAAGCCATAAACTAGCTTACAATACTAATAGAGTATGGGATATCTGGTCGTGTAACAGTGAGATGTTTGGCTTTCCAACTAATCGTCTATATTTCTCAGGATCTTCAAACAATTCCCCTTCCTTCACAAGTTGCAATTTAGGAGTCATCGGTGTACTACATGGTTTAGCTCCCAATTTTCCTGTCTTAGCTAACAAAGCAAGTACATATTTCCTTTGGCCAAGTAAAATTCCGTTCTTGCTTCTCATAACTTCTACTCCTAAGAAATACTTCAATGTCCCAAAATCTTTTGTTTGAAACTGAGTATGCAAAAAGGTTTTAAGGAATGAAATTTGAGTGGCATCACTTCCAGTAATAACAATATCATCCACATAGACCACCAAAAGAATAATACTAGCACTAGATTGTCTGTAGAAAACAGAGTGATCAGACCCAATAGCTTGATTAGACTTCCCAAACCAGGCTCCAGGACTATTTTAAACCATACAAAGACTTTCAAAGGCGACAAACTTTACCATACTCACCCTAAGCAACAAATGCGAGAGGTTGCATCATATAGACTTCCTCATAAAGGTCACCATGAAGAAAGGCATTCTTGATATCCAATTGATGGAGAGGCCAATCATAAATGGCTGCCAATAGCTTATGATTGACTTCCTCTTCATCAGGATTGACTTTAATTGCAATGACCCATTTACATCCAATAACTTTCTTTCTTGTAGGCAAAGTCACTAAGTCCCAAGTGCCATTATGATGAAGAGCATTCATTTCATCTAGCATAGCATGATGCCATCCAGAATGAGATAAAGCTCCCCTCATAGTTTTAGAAAGAGAAATAGAATCGAGATTGGCAATAAAAGAACAAGATGGTGACAGGTGATCATAAGAGACAAATGAAGCAACAGGATAAGTACATTGGCATTTACCTTTGCGAAGGGCAATAGGAAGATTGTCATATGAGACTAGATCTGATGATGAAGCTGGTTCAGGACATGAAGTAGAATATGAAATTGGAGGAAGTTGTCTTCGAGAATAAACTTAAGTAATGGGAGGTTTAGCAGGACCAGAGTTAGGAGATATCACAGTGTAGATTAACCAATCTTCATCCTCCCCCTGATTAGAACAAACTGAAGATGGAGAAAAAAAGTGTCTTCATAAAAAGTGACATCAACTAACACTAGATATTTGTGAAGATTGGGATAGTAACATCTAAATCCCTTATGAACACGTGAATAACAACAACAACAAACTAAGCCTTAATCCCAAGTAACTTGGGGTCGGCTATATGAACCAATGTCCGGCAACGTGTGGTCATTTACATGAATATTCTTTCGCCACTTCCTTCTATCGAACGTCATACTCTCATCCAAATCTAATAAAGACATGTCTCTCCTAATCACCTCTATTCATATCGTTTTAGGCTTACCCTTACCTCTGTTTAACCTATCCTGCCTCACTCTCTCCATCGTCCTAACAGGAGCATCACTTGGTCTTCTCTGAACATGTCCAAACCAACACAGACGACTTTCTCTCATCTTTTCCTCAATAAATGCTACGCCCGCCTTTTCCCTGATGATCTCATTTCTAATTCTATCCTTTCTAGTGTATTCACACATCCACCATAGCATACGCATCTCAGCTATTTTCATTTTTTGAATATGACACATGTTAGCTGCCCAACATTCTGTACCATATAACAAAGCACGTCTCCATACCATATAACAAAGCATTTTAGCTGCCCTTATGAACACGTGAATACCCAAGAAAAATACATTTTAATGATTTATGATCTAATTTTGTGACCTGAGGTCGAACATCCCGAACATAACAAGCACAACCAAATATTTTAGGTTCAATAGGGAACAGAGACTTAGTGGGAAAAAGGGTATGACATTGGCACCCACTGTTTAGGATAGAGGAAGGCATTCTATTAATCAGTAGAAACTGCATAGCCCAAAAGTGTATTAGGACATTCATTTGGAATAGGAAGGCCCTTGTAGTTTCAAGTAAATGTCGATTTTTCCACTCAACCACTCCTTTTTGTGATGGTGTATCCACACATGTAGTTTGATGGATAATGCCCTTTTGGATCGTGTAGGATTGAAACA
The DNA here is from genome assembly GCA_026120185.1 of Voacanga thouarsii. Classification (NCBI taxonomy): domain Eukaryota; kingdom Viridiplantae; phylum Streptophyta; class Magnoliopsida; order Gentianales; family Apocynaceae; genus Voacanga; species Voacanga thouarsii. The sequence continues at coordinate 94,454 of JANUWF010002256.1, read as the reverse complement.
CATATGGTAGGTACTTTTGCATTATCACTTCGCGAGGTTCGAATAGAAACATTAAATTAAGTCTTGATTTTAGAACAAAAGGCACAAAAATGAGAAATAACTTAAATCGATGTTTCATAAAATATAATCAAGTCATATGAGAATAATCATCAACTAAAGTAACAAAATACCGGTATCTAGTTTTAGATGTAACTGGACAAGGACCCCAAACATCTGAGTGAACTAATTCAAAAGGAGCATTTGTTCGTTTATTGATCCCTGGACTTAAACTAACATGATGATGTTTAGCAAATTGACAAGACTCACAATCTGATGAAGATCATGATGCTAACGACAAAGTTTCTTTAAGGAAGGAAGAGAAGGGTGACCCAACAGACAATGAGCTTCAAATGGAGATGTCATCCCGGAACAAGCAACAGGTCTCGGCACTTGTGTATCAAGAATATAGAAACATCCTGATTTATGTCCTTTACCAATAATTTGTCTTGTCATAAGATCCTGAAAGACACAATGGTCAAGAAAGAATGGGGATACAACGATTGAATGTACGACTTAGCTTGTTCACAGAGATCAGATTAAAGGATAAATCAGACAAACATAAGACAGATGACAAATGAATTGATGGAGTAGGATTAATTGAGCCTAATCCAAGAACATGAGATGTAGAGCTATCTGTTAATGTAACAGGAGAACTAGATGTATGACGTTGAAAGGTAGAAAATAGTTTAGAATTACCTGTCATATGGTCTGTGGCACCAGAATCAATGACCCAGTTGGAAGAGGATGAAACAAGACAGGTATGTGAGTTACCTGACTCAGTAATGGCAGTGACAGGTGTAGATGAATGTTTCACTGATTCCTGATATTAATTGAATTTGGCAAAATCATCTGCAGAGATTAGAATAGACTTCTCAGAATTTTCAGTTATAGAAGCAACATTGGCTGATTGATTCCTCTGATTATTGTGTTGCAACTTTCAACAGTCTTGCTTCATATGCCTTGGCTTATGGTAGTAGCGGCACACAATCTCTACTCTCTTATCATAATTACTTGATCCTCCTTTATTATTGCGACTTACTAAGGCACTGGATGACATATTCGAATGAGCAAATTGAGTAACTTCCATGCGAAGCACTCTGTTAAATGTTTCTTGCAAAGAGGTGAATTTAGAACTACCAAGACTCTGGGATTTTGCAGTCTCAAATTCAGAGGGAAGACCGACCAAGGAGCTCATGACAACCAGTTGTTCTTGTTGAACTTTAACATTAGAACTGAAAGGCAGCAACATATTAAGCTTTTCATAGACCTTTTTAAGGTCGATGAAGTAGTTCGTTTGGGATTTTTCCTGCTTCTCTGCACGATAAAAGGCTTGGCACAACTCAGAGATACGATTAATGTTCCTTTTTGCAGAATACAAAAAATCTAAATATTCCATTAATTCCTTGACGAATTCACAATGGTTAATCAAACTAATGACCTCACTGTCAATAGAATTCCTGATTTGAAGGAATAGTTAAGCGTCATCCTTCAATCACTCCTACTTCGAATTATCTTTGGGTAGATCATCAGTCAAATGTTCTCCCTTTCCCATGCTCCTCAAATACAACCGAATTGTCTTACCCCATTCCAAATAATTAGTTCCATTAAGTTTATGTTCTGTGATTTTTGACATCGCCGGAACCAGATCAGAGATAGCAACAAACTTAGTATTAGCCATATTTCCAAAAACACAACAGCTGAAGTATTGAAACAAAAGTAGGAAACCAAACTCTTCTATTAAAGAGTCACAGATAATGAACCCTGACAACCGACAAAAAGTCTTGCAACAGTCGTGCTGTCATGTGCCAGCGCGTGAACCTGGACAGAAATTTGTGATGGCGCGTGTAGTGCACTCGCGGCAGCTCCAGTCATCGAACTTTGCGGAACAGGCAATCGGCAGGCAGTGCTTCTCCCTAGGTCAGCGGTATTAACAAGAATTCACAGAAATTGATGACCCAAATTTTCGATACCCACAAAAATTTTAAACCTCCCAAGTATGTAGGGTTAGTAACATTGCTCTAATACCATGTAAAACACAAATATAAGGATGAGTTTTCTGATCTCATTCATTAAAAAAGGTTACATATTTATTTACATGCATGAGATAGATTTACTAGGAAATAATTGCTAATTGATTTCTTCGTAATATAGACAAGTCAACTCCTAAATTTAAGCTGTCTAATATATGAGAATATTTATATTCCTATTCTGTAACATGTTTCTATATATGCCTTTTCTGAACTCTCAGTTGGAGGGTAAAAGGTTTCCTTTGGTAAAATAGAAGCCTTGTGGGAAAATTATGTTATTCTTAAATCCAGTTATAGTGTATGTAGAAGTACCTATTGGAATGTTATTTCATGTTGTTGGATACTCTTAACACACTGAAAATATATGCAGAAATCCGGCATTGTTGACTCCACATAATGTTGTCTGTAAGGTTGAAGATGAAATATGGGGTAATGAAGGAAACATGGGGTAATGAACGATTTTGTGTCAAATCTGAAGATTTGTAGAAGTAATACACCAAGTAGGCTAACTGGTATATAAAGTATGCAAAATTCTTTCCAGAGAGAAATCAAACATTTGGAGGAAGCAGAAGTGGTTTTTTTACAAAGCTTGTTAGTCTATTAATGCAAAAACGACTAGAAAGAGTAATGTGTTCCTGAGGAATAAAATTGTCTGCTTGTGTGGATCCTGGATATCAACATTCCTTTTCTCTCTTTCCTGTGGGGAAGAAAAAGAAAAAGGAAAAAAAAAAAGGACATTCCTTGTTTGAGCTGCAGGGTGCTTCACCTTAACGATGCAAATGCATCTAATTGGCTAGAAGGGAGTTGCGGAATGCTGAAACCTTATGATTTTACCCGCCTCTATGTCTGTTTTATTTGTAAATGTGTGTTACAATAGTTCTTTTACTTTAGAAGTCTTGTGTTTTCTTTTTGTTGTGGACGAGCTTGACATTGATGTGATTTGAGTTTTATGTTTCTCTCTAGTGCTGCAGCTTTGCATAATCTATGTGCTTGATCTCTTCTAGTTTATGCACCAATCAACCTCAAGTGCATTTGTGTTGAATAAAATTTGCCAAGTTCATTTGGCAATCCCGGGGCTTATCACTGTCTTGAGGTTTAAAAGTGCAGTAATTACTGATTTAATATTATCGTATATTTGTTCGGACCATGTTCTTTCATGAACTCAGGGTAAGTAATGCCAGTTGCAATAAAAGAGCTTGTAACAAGAATTTCTCCAGCATGAAGACTCATTTGCTTTAGGTGGTTAAAGTCGTAGAATTTATACAAGCTTGACAAAACATCATTCTGTTACTTTTATCAACTGATAAATTCGACGGAAATGGGATCTGATAAATATTTTTCTCTAGCAAAAAAAAAAAAAAAAAAAAAAAAAAAGAACAGATTACACTGCAGAGGAAGTATCCTCTGGTTCAGGACTCAATTCGACTAACCATTTGTCTAACTACAATACCCTACCCTGGATCAGTGAGCAATCACCTCCAGAGGAGAAAAAATATCAACCGATAAATTCCAGGTACTTTTCTTGTATCACCCTTACTGAAAAGCCTTAGTGGATGAGCACTGCTTGTATGTTTTTCATACTCGTAGGTAGTAAAATGCTGATGGCTACTTCTGTTTTCCTTTCCACGCATGAATTTCTGAATCTGATGGACATGATTTGTTGCAGAATATTCCTTTTTTGTTCTCTCTTTCAAAATGATTTGTTGCAGAAGTTAATAAAATGCTGATGGCTACTTCCATATTCCTATCCATGAATTAACTTCCAACATGATTTCCTGCAGAATTTCCCTTTCTCATTCATTCTTTCAGAACCATTCTTGCATAAGTTGGGCAATCTCAAAGATTTTGTTCATATTTAGTTGCATCACTGGATTCAACTTCGGTGAATTCTGAACATCTCAAATGCTATAGGGAATAAATGCTTGCATCTACTCCTGTTTCCTTTCAACGGATGAGCTTCCGGATCTGATGGAAGCGACTGTTGCAGAATATTCCTTGTTCTCCCTTTTGAAGCCATTTCTCAACTGAAGTGGCATTGCCTACTGCAATTTTGTGCAGACTGAACTGCAATTTTGGATTCAAAGCTCTTGTGAACTCTGGGCATTTGGATGCGACTTATTCTAGTAATTCAGTGGTAATGGCAGAAATATGCCCGCCACCACCCCTCCCTCCGGCGCCCCAAAAAAAAAAAAAAAAAAATTGAGGGACAAAAAATTCTAAATAGCACTTAAACTATTTAAAATTTTAAAATTTACACTTAAATTAAAAAATATTTAGAAGTAGTACTAATACTATTAAAACTTGATCGTTTAATTATATTTTCGATCGATCACATGACTGTTATGGGAGGGTATTTTTGTCTTTACGGGCAAAAATATAAATAGTACTTGAATTATTTGAAATTTTAAGTTTTGTACTTAAATTAAAAGATTGAGATTTTTTAATAGTATGATTGTTTGTGTGGGAAATATTCAAGAAGAATAGCCATCCATTCAAGATATTTTAATAATATGATTGTTATTTTTGGACTTTTTTACAAAACATTTGTGTGAGAGAAGTATAGCCATCCATTTAGGATGGACGACTTCCTCTAATAAGAGGGGAGTCAACTTAGCATTTTAAATTGCTAATCACCCATTGTGGGTGATGACCCATTAATTAAATGATATTTAATGTAAATTAGTCTAAATTTTTTTAATTAAACAATGTGGTATAATTTGATCAAGGTATGATCTTAGACGTAATCTTAATTGTAATAAATGAAATTTGAAAAAAAAATTTGAGAAATAATTTAATACTAGTTTTGGAATAGTAACGTCACATAGAAAATTAAAATAAATAACATTTTTAATTTGTTATTTTCTATACAATTTACACTTTTTGGATGTTAAAAAAAATTAAAAAGTCAAACTTTTATGACGGTCAAGAAAGCTTTCTAGAATTGGATTTGTTACGAGGTTGTCATCCCTTTCCTTCCAAGACTTACCCTTAATGAGAAGGGTTCAAAATCTAAATAGTACTTGAATTATTTGAAATTTAAAATTTTATGTATAAATTAAAAAATATTTATAAGTAGCATTCATATTATTAAAATATCTCGATCTTGCATTCATACATTTTAACAGAAGTATAAGATTGGGATATATTAATAGTATAATTGTTATTTTTGGATCTTTTTTAATTTAAGTGCAAAACATAAATTTTAGATAATTCAGGTGTGATTTGAATTTTTACCTTAATATGTAAGGACAAAAATGCCCTCACGTGATAGTCACATGATCAACGGAAAATGTGATGAAACTGTCAAAATTGATAGAAGTACAAAATCGAAATATTTTAATAATATGGATATTACATTTGGATATTTTTTAATTTAGATACAAAATTTAAAATTTTAAATAGTTCAGATGCTATTTGAATTTTTTATCGTTTAATTTTTTTTTGGCTTCCTGGGGGAGGTGGGGGGGAGGGGATAAAGGGGCCTTGGTTCAGTATTTGGATTTGTCTATGGTTGGATATCTAGTAATTCTTGAAATGCCTTCTTTACCGTCTGTTCATATTCTTTCATAAGCTATATTGTATCTTTGTTCTTTAACAGACTTATGCTAAGGGTGTAAATGAGCCGTGCTTGCGTTGCTCGATTCATTCAAACTATATTTTGTTAAAGCTTGGGCAATTAAGGCAATGGCTTAGCTGGACCCACGCTTGAATTTTGAACATTGCCAACATTTTTGATAGCTATCAACGAGTAAGGAGTGTAGTAGCTAAATAATTGAGGAACATCTTGCCACGAAATGGTTCAAACTTTGTTTGGTTCGCAAAGGAGCGAAGAGAGGGGGATGGCATCTTTATTTCCGGTTGAAGAATAAATTAGATTTACTTTTATCTTAATTGATTGAGGTAAGAGGAAAGTAAATGAAATATTACACATGATATTAAATTTATTATTATATTTACTATACATATTATTTTAATTATTTAAAAGTGTAAAGTAACGATATATTTTGTATTTTTAGCATTATTTACTTCTCAATTTCCAAAATCTGAGTGGAAGATTTATTGATGTGGTAGGGGAGTAGTCCATAATTTATTTTTCTTTCACATTTATGTCCAATTAAACATGAGATTTTTTTTTTTCATTTATTTCTACATTTATTTCTTCTCCTAAAATGCTTCTATTTTTTTGGTCCAACCAAACATAGAGTTAGTTTTGATGAACTCAAAATACCAAATATCAAATTTTGAATCAGAAATTCAAATTTCAAGATATTTTTATTGAACCAAATTTGAGTCCTGATTTAAATCGTGAATCAAATTTGAGTCTGAATTCAAGCCTTATAAAAAAAAATATCAAATTTGATTCGATTATATTAAGGTTTAATTCAACTTAATCCGAATCAAACCCTAAATGTGATACTATCTTAATTCCTTTAACTTCTTTTGCAATCCAAATTCTAAAAATAAAAATATTATGATAAAAAAAAATTGCGTGTTACTCTTAGAATGCTGGGTTTCCTCTTCGTGGGTTTCCGTTTCCCCAAGGATTTGATTTTTCAAAACTTTTTCATTTTTGCCTAGAGGTTTCTTTTTAGATTCTGTTTGATTGTCAAGGATTCTGCACCTGCGAAAGTAATCTGATTCTTATTTATTAAATTTCACGTTTGAATAGTTATTTTTGTTTAGAAAAAAAAAAAAAGTGATTCTTTAAATTAAGAAAAATTTACTACAACAAATTAAGTATTTAAGGACGCAAATAAATTTATTTTGAAATACTAATTTGTGTCGTAAAATTATTTACGATACTTTAATAAGTATCCCATATTTATTGTTAAGAAATTTTACGACACAAAATTTTGTATTGATAAATTAAACTATCGATACTAAAATTTTTCTATAAACATTTCTACATTTCTTATGCTTAGATTTTTTAATGTCGTAAACATAACAACATTGTTTAAAAGTGAAATATCCCGCTAAATTTACTATGCTGGACGGACTTGGCCTCCCGCTATTCTTATGCCAAGGACCGATAATAATAACAAGGGTCTGCTGACCAATTTCCTCTTCCTCCATTTTTATTTTATTTTATTTCTTTTTATATTATATAATATTATATTTTCCCCGTAAATTTTTTTCTATCACTCTCAAAATCAATCTGGCTCCTCTTCAATACAAATAAAAATAAATATCTTCCAGTATTTGTATAATAGCAAAACACTTTGTTTGTTAGTAATCTATGTAATTGTAATTTACTCACATCATTATATTTTTTTTCTACGTAAAAATTTTACTTTTTATAACTAATTATTTTTAATCTTAACTATTAAATATAATTACTGTTGATAAATTATATTTTTATGCAAATATTGAAGATATCCAATCTTATTTGTATTGGATACGAGTCTCGCCCATTATTAAACAAATTCATCATTTAGTGCTTAAATTATTTTTAATTTTTTAATCTAAAACAAAGTTAGTTATTATTTTAACTTGACCAATGCCTAACCTCTTAATAGTTATTATTTTATATTAAATGTCAAGAATATCTATATTATGGAGACATTTTTAATTAATCTCAGTAAAAAAAAAAATCCCTTTGAATCAGACAATTAATTTTAACATGTCCATATGATTTTAAATGAGACGACACTACTATCAAAAAGTGTTATCGTTATTTGATATTATTTAATTAAATGTTATTTTTTAAAGAATATTGAAAATATTTTTAATATTAAGATGTATTTTCATTAATGTTGAAAAATATATAATATGCCAACACTTTAATTAAAAAATGATAGGATTTTTTTGGTCGACGTTTTATTCTAAACATCGAGAATATCTTTATTATAGGGACAGTTTTAATTAATAACATAAAAAAAAAGTGTAGTTAGAATAGTTTTTTTTTGGTAGAGGTTGGTCTAAAATAGTAGGAAAGATAATCTGAGTACGGAGATGGTATGGTATCCTAATTACTTTCCTCATGATTTAAAAAAAAATATGCTTAAGAATTCTAAAGATTTTATAACCCTTTCCTTTCTTCTCCTTTTCACAATATCGATTCTACTCTTTTTTTTTTCACTTCTCTTTCTTCAAACCAAATTTGAACACTAAAAAAATTGAAGACTCCGGTTTTTTGTTTCTTTACAAGGGTTTCGTCTCCAGGAGTTCATAATCAACGTTGCATATTTTCTAAGTATTGGATTCTCTATTCTCTTTTTAATAACTCATACATATTTTGTTTGAGAGTATTAATATACCATTCTACCTATTGCTTTATGTATGTATGTTGATGTCCATTACTTGTGCCTCTTTGGGATTGGTTTATATTTGTGTGTCATGTATTCCTTTTTGCTCTCTGATGCTATTGTATTTGTGTTTGCTTAAACAATGATGTGGAAGGAATTTTATTTTCTTGCTCACTTGATACTTTTATAGGAGGATACAATGACATGATTTTCCATGTTTGATGTAGTTTCACAATCATAAGAAATCCCCACTACAATCCTTGTTGGGGTTTAACACTGTATTATAATGGGCTTGTTATTTGTTTTATAACTCTTTATTGATGTTAGTTGTAATGGGACGAATTATGGGTTGCTTGATATAACTGTGCATCTTAGCACTATTCTGTCCTGGTAATTATGAATACTGAAAAAGAACCAGACTAGAGGGAGTGTGATAGGAAGAGGTCCTTGTTTGTAAAAGAATTTCCTAATTTAAAAGGGAAACTATATAATTAGATTATTGTAATTTATCAAGCTATTTGCCAATTGAATTAGGTATTGTTTATTTAGCGTAACCTTAAAACAAACAAATTAATAGCTTTTGAAAGCCAACCTAAAAGGGCTTAAGTTTTGATGGTTTCCACTGTATCTGTATTATGGGGGGGGGAAGGGATCAAATCATGGTTTGCTATCATAAAAGGTAAAGATAAGTTTTAACTTTGAAATATTTATTTTTATTTTTACTACAAATCTCAATTGGTGATGACCTAGGCACTGTATATAAAGAAGATTCTATATACAGAGAAGATTTTGTAAAAAATCTCTATACTCTAATTGATATGACCTCTTGGGGATAATATCAACTGGGAATTCATGGCTCAAACAACACAAAGATCAAGAACAATTGGAACATCAAAACATGGCATAAAATTGTTGAAGATTGGTACTAAAGCCAACACCTAACCCAAAGAATAGAACCCTATGATCTATTGGATTTTGGTCTTCTAATTCAATACCTAATAACCCCTAATTCAGTTAGGAATTAGTAATCAAAGGGATAGAGAGAATTAGGCAATCAATTGTTAGCCAAACAAGAACCTTGGAATAGCTAGGAGAACAAGACCAAAGCAAGAGCTCACAATCAATCTATCTTGATTAGAGTTTAAAGACCTATTAGTTTTAATTTTTAGGGAAGAACTCAAGAGGAATCATGCACTTCACAATAGAGAGATTGATTTCAAATGTATATCCAACGTTGTATTGATCATGTTATAATAAGGAATCACATCATGTTATAATAAAGTATTTTTAGGCATCTTGACCTAGTTATTTCAGAAGAAATACCAGCCATTAGATGCCATTGTATAAGTCGTTTTATATTTTAAAATATAAGAAAAGTCATGGGAATTAAAAGAGAAACAATGCAAAACAAAATAAGAAAACAATGGAAATGCATGTGTTGCCCGAAGGTAGGCTGTGTTGCTTGCTATAGAGCAAGCGGTGTCACCTGCTCTCAAAAGTTCAAAACCTTTGCGTTGCTTGGTCTAATCGCTTCCAGGTGCTGCCGCTTCCCTCATTCTGGGTGATGCCGCTCACTCGTAGTTTCTCCTTTTCCTATTACCAACTTTAATCCTTTAGCTTGATCATTAATTTTTCTTAGTTCCTTGGCTTGTAAATTCATCAAGACATACTCCTTAAAGCCTTCAAATAATGAACAAGGGCCTCCCAATCTCAAATTTGCCTTCATAAAGCCTTGAAATCCTTCTTGAAGCTTCTTAATCCTTATTACTATCATTGGCCCTTGAATACTTGGAATGCCTGGTTGAATGAGCGTTCCTTCTTCTTGCGAGTGATCTTCATGGAATGGATTCCTATCACTGATGGAGAATATAATCGATCTTGATATCTTCATAGATTGATATATCAAAGTGATATAATTTGTTTTGAGGAATTTCACATGGATAGATACACATCTAGGAAATTATGTAATATGTTAAGAGTCATCGGTCATCTACAGGACTCAAGGAATGTAAGAGTGGATGAACAAATAGCAATATTCCTATACATACTTTCTCATCATAGGAAAAATCGTACAATCAAAATTAATTTTCTAAGATCAGGAGAAATAGTGAGTAAATACTTCAATAAAGTCTTGAAGGTAGTCCTTGGACTACAAAGAGTGTTACGTAAATCACCAGAATCTGTTCTTAAGAATTCTATGGAGAAAGAGAAGAAGTGCTGATAGGTTAGTTTTAGGGTTAGAGGGCAAGATAGACATGCTTACTAATCATTTCAAATAAAATGCAAATCAATTGTCCAAAATGACAAAAAGTATTATTTCTCCTAACTAAAAAAAAGAAAAAAAAAAAAAGAATAGACACAATCTTAATGATGAACTTCGAAAAATTGAAGGCTTATCATCTTCGGAATAACACAAAGTTGGAATGATACTTGTCAAGGATATAGATTTGCTAGACTTTTTTTTTACTATTGAAGACTTTGAGATAGAGTAATTTTTTTACAGAACTTCTTAAGTAGGAATTCCTCTAAGTAAGTTGGAGTTTATTTTTTCTTTTGAAGTTTATATTTAAACATTAATCTGAGATTGTCGTATAAGATCATATTATGAGATTTGATTTTTTTTTTAACAAGGCTCTAGTTATATTAAGGTGATAAATTTTTAATGCAATCTGTTTTACAAGGATTCAGTTTTTTAATAGTAAACAATGTATTTTTTAGTTATAAACTTAAGTGGACTTTTGTTGGAAATAAACATTAATAAGTTATAACAAATATACTAGTGAAACATATAAAGTTTTGGAGGTCATAGTAGGAGATTTTTTTAAAAAAAATTATTTTCGATGAAATAAAGGTTCATTAATTAAATGTGAAGATTATGTTTGGTTTTGAATATTTTGTGAGTTTGAAACTAAAGTATCTACTATGTTGAACCTGGATTTATATTTGTTTATCTAAATTTAGATGCACTAGAGTGATGAATGGATACCAAAAGAGCAAGCCAAAAAAAAAAAAAATAATAATAATAATAAAAAATGCAAAGGCAAAAGTGTTTTAAAAGCGACTTAATAAAAATTCTTAAGTTAAATGTGATTAGCTAATTAAATTTTATGTTTTACCAAGGCCATGTTAGTTGATTTGAAACAAATTTAAATTCCATTCCCATATACATTTTAGTAAACCAAAAAATTTGAAAGGATTCTATTTATTTTCCTACTTAACATTCTTGAGCTTTTCCAACAATATTAAGGAGTAGTCAAGGATTCATATTCTATAAATTTAAATTCCAAGTAATCAAATTCCTTATATAGCTTTCCTTTGTTACCAATCAAACGAAGCCTTAGGGCTTGATTTTTTGAAGATTTTCGTCCCCCCCCCCCCCCTATTTTATTCCCATTCTATTCTCAATATATTTCTTCATATAATTTTGTTTTACATTTACGATCACAAATATTGGTTTTTTCCCCCTATATTCTTCTCAACCTCTATTTATTCTTTCACTTCCTGTAATATCCCTCCCTTTTTGTACTTTGACTAGCTACTATTCTATATAGAATAAGAATTTGTATCAATGGCTAGAACAATAAATGATCAATTTAATAAGATGAATATCCAGGCGTATTATGGAATTTTAAGATTTATAGGGACCTAGATGGAATTTTTAGATTTATTCTACTCATATCCTAAATCTTTAGATTGTGACTACTTTTACTAAAGTGAGAGTTTGGGGGTACATTAAGAACCAAAATTTATCAGTGTGAAAAGACGAGTATTTTTGTATAAATTAAACTATCAGCGATATCAGGGGCATTTTCATAATTTTGATCGCGATTGGGATTTTGACCGTAAATTGGCAAGAATTGAGAAGGAATTGAGAGTTTTGATTCTACCACTGAATTCAGTAAAATTTATAGATTCCATTGGTGGAATAAAATATTTTTTCAATACAGACCGAAATTATAGTTATTTTATGAGAAAATTAGAAATGCGGTCAAATTTTGAACACATGGCATTTTGTGATTCGTGGGTATAGACAAGTGTCACACAATGAGAGGATACATGAAACATTCATGCAAGAAAGCTTATTAAGTAAGCTTTACAAAATAAAAAGGAAAAATAGGTGGAAATTGAAAAATGCAACACGTGTTGGATAGCCCACTATAGCATTTATTGTAGGTTGACCTTATGATCATGAATGGTGGTTAGAAGGGGAAAAACCATCCAGCAACAATAAGAAGGAGAGAAAGGAAAAAAAAGGAAAGAAAAAGGAAGAAAAGTTGGTGAAAATTGTGAGAAATTGGGAGAAAAATAGAAAAAGGAGAGAGAAAAATTGTTCTTGGACCAAATCAATCTTGAAGAACCTCACAAACGAGGTAAAAGATCATACTCTATGAATGAAAGTTATGGATTTCAACATGTTGATCGTTTTCGTATGAATTTTAACATGAAGATATGAAAATCATGATTATGATTATTCTTATACAATGTGAAACTTTGTGTGTGCAAGTATGTGTGCCATTTGGTTGAAGGATCCATGTGCTCTATTTTATTATGTGGTGAATATAAGTCTTTGAATGGTGATTTGAGTTGTTCATGGTTGTGAAGAAAGATGGTAGAATTGGAAAGAAAAAGTAGATATAGTGAAAAAATAAACTATGGTTGTTTTGTTTATGTTGGTGATTTCATATTGTGCAAGCATGGAATTGGTGGTTTGCTTGGTCTAAAAACATGAAGAATTAAAGGTTTTTTTGATGGGGAATAAGGTGGATTAAGGGTTGTATAAATGCTATAAAAAAAGGAGAACAAGACGGTAATATTATTTTGTGAAAATGAATTAAAGAAATGAAAATAATGGGATCGTTTTGCCCCAGTAAATTCTGGACGAAGTTGAGGATGAGGAAATGAAACTATAGCAGTATAATTGAAAGTCTAACGAGCGTTTTGATATAAAATGGAGCCCTAACAGAGTTGTAGATCAAAAGTTATGTACAAAACAAAATAGTGTGTTAAATGGAAAAAATTGCAGAATTTTGATTTTAAAGGAAATAAACTCAAAGAGTTATTTGCATGACTTTGGGAGTACAAATAATGAAGAACATGAAGAAGACTTCATGTTCATGAGAAAAAGAGGAAATATGGAAATGAGAAATGAAGAAATCAGATATACAATGTATGTATATGTACACATTTTGTACAAAGAAGAAAAATAAAGAAATAGGAAATAAGTGATTTCCTTATATTTGTGTTGGTAAGTGTTGGTTTGAGCTTTGGTATACCAAACTAAGTATGAAACGATGTCAAATGTAGATTGTTCACATTAAGCATTTGGTGACTAGCTAGATACGATATCCAGTTAAGAACACAAGGTGAGTCCTACTTGTTTTATAAACTCCATTTTATGCTAGTGAAATCATGTTTTATTTAAGAAATGTTCTATGAATCCTTTTGGTTTCTCTGAACAATCTTATGGTTTTTCAGAGGAAGAACTAGCATTATGCCATGCGAGGCTTGAATGAAAAATGTTAGCCCTAAGGGCATTTTCCTGTGTTTTGATTTATGACAAACATTGATGTGGACTAAGATGTGTGATCTATATGTGATAGGATATTTGGATATGACATGTTTGACCTCAATTCTTCCAAGGCTTGCAAATAGGACTCCTAAGCAGCTTTTAAGCTATGGGATCCAAAAATAGTTGATAAAATGCAAATCTAACTTGAGAGATTGCATATCGTGGAGGCCTTGTGAAAAATTATAAGCTAGAAATTATGATTAAAGAATTATTTATAAATTTCTATGTCTCTTTACCTTATGTTCAATTTGTTTTACCTTGAAGCACTTAAAAATGATTTCAAAAAGATGGCATTTCTAAATCTGGATTTTATAAAATTCTTGGTTGAGTAGTTTTGGATGGATCTCTGAATCCAAAACACCATCCAATGATTTGTAACATTTTTCAAAATATATCTCTTTGCATAATGTGCCATTTTGGACTCACCTTTTGGAGGCATATCTTTCTATTGTGTGAATCCAAAACCCTGAAAATCCTGACAGAGTAACTAGCCATTGGGACTTCGATTTCAGCTTTTATAAAAGCTTTTAAAACTTGATTTTCCAGGAGATTTTTATGCTATCTCATTCAGAAACACTCTTACAATTTAGAATACAAAAATCTCCATTTTCATTTGTGCTTCAAAGAGAAATCAAATTATTCCAAAGGTAAAAAGGTATTGGTGCTTAGTGGCTCATATTTGCTCAATTTGTGAGTTATTTCTATATTCTATCTTTGATCAGCTTTGTATCAAGGTTAAGGATGTAAAACCTAGTTGGGGTGAGCCTTGATTATTGAGTTTAAAGAGGTTGTGTGTAAAACCAAGAGCGGTGATCCTCTTGTGTAAGATTAGTATCGCCTACCATCATTCATTTGGGAAAAAGGTTTTAGTGATTGTGTTAAAATCTTTAAGTGGGTACTTAAAGTAGTGGATGTAGATCAATTGAGGATTGGACCACTATAAATTCTGGGTGTTGTCTTTTGCATGTTATTTGTATTTTATCACTGCATTTTCATTGCTTATTAAATCAAAGAACTCTATCTCTATCTCTGCAATTATTGGTCAGTTTTTAAAGACTTTTATGAAGGTATGGAAAGAGGGAAAACACGGAGCACGCAGTGGAAGCGAACATAAAAAAACTGGAAAAACAAGAACAGGGATTCCAAGGCAGGGCTGGTGCCGGCTGCGCCCCGTCCCAATCCCAAGATTTTAAAAATTTACCTCTTTTTCTCGTTCTAAGTGTTGGCAGTATCAGAACGTGTGCAATCAGTGTAGGTGTGCTAGTAGAAGCCTCTGGTGCGATTTCTGTAAGCCTCCTACTTCGCCTTTGCATGTATGTCAACGCCGAACTCTCGGTCTTCTAGTATATGGCCTGCCTAACAACTGTTTGGTGAACAACTAATGAGTTAGGGAATTTTCTGGAGAGAGAGAGAGAGAGAGAGAGAGAGAGAGAGAGAGAGAGAGAGAGAGAGAGAGAGAGAGAGAGAGAGAGATGTTTGGCTCTACCGAGAAGAAGCCGTTACTCTTGTGTGGTAAAACAATGACGATTATTCTCAACCCTAATTCCCTTGTTTAACCTAAAATAAAAAATCCTAGGTTAAACTGGATTGGGCCATTGGACTCTTAGTTTAATCTATTGGGCTTAATTAATTATTCTAGTTAGAACCAACTTAATAACCCAATAAATAATTAATTTTTCAACCCAAATAAACCAATCCAATTAAATAAGCATAAATTAGTTTAGTCACAGATTAATCCCTAATTATTCAAATTGGGCTAAAGCCCTGAATAATTAATTAACCTACTAAACTAATTTAATTAATTTTCTCTCTATGGACCTTTATTTTATCCTAACCCAATAATTAAATTAGGCTACTTAAATAAAATAATTTCATTTAATTTAAGATCAATTCCTTAGCCCGTATTTAATTGGGACTCATGGTCTATACTAGGGACCAAAAAACACACCGCCTTAGCTACTAAAATGACTAAAATACCCTTACCATATAAATAGTTGTATTTTACATTTTAAATATTTCCTAATATCACCATAAGGAAATATTGACCTCAAGGACAATGTTGCGTTAGCAAAGTTTCCGACCTACATGTGTAATGACTAAAATACTCTTCTATACATCGCCGTACATTTAGAGAGGAAGAAGTGTACTAATACTTCTCTAAATGATATCTACCATCCTTAGGCCTCTAGTCCAATGATCCACGACCTCCTGGATTGTTTCCGTTTTCTAAGGGAGCTACCCTAAAGCAAACATCAAAGTCATGTTTCCCAGGGCCCTGGATATTCAGATCATTCAGACAACCACAAGGGGCGATATAGTATAGAAACTATCTTGTATTAGTCTGTCTTAACTAACTAGTCACACATACGCAACATGCAAGTATATTAGCTATACGATAGAACCTTAACTATAGCATATCAAAGTATATGCTTCCATTTTCGTCAGACCACCAACTCATACTTAAGTCGTAGAGTACTAGTCCATACTGTAGCGGTAGTAGTCTAGATTTCTACCATATAGTACTTTTAAGAAGCCACTATTATATATCCTATTCTACATTTTCGAAATACGCTTATGTCATGAAGTGAGTGGACTACTCACTGGCTAAAAGTAAGCCATTCCCCATTTAGAATTTACAACATAATAATCTGAACATGATGAGATTCCCATTCTCATCAATCAATTAAGAACAAAAGTTTATGTGCTAAGTAACTCGTGATCCATACCTTACTGTGAAAGACCTCCATTCACATAGACCGCTTAGTTAAAGACAATAGGTATTTCCAAACGTAATTATGCACAAATAAAATTGTAAATTCACAAACAATTTCTGAAAATAAATTCTTTTATTAAAATATTCAATTTTTATATCAGAAACCTAGTTTAAGAGGGTATACATCCCAACAATCTCCCACTTGCACCTTAAGACTAAGTAAATCCGTAGGTGCCCACTCCTATGGTGTCTAAGTGTCTCTTGAAGACTCTCTCAGCCAAAGGCTTGGTGAATGGATCTGCTAGATTGTTCTCGGAGGCAATTTGTTCCACCACGACTACTCGTTTCTGGATGAAATCCCGGATTAAGTGGTACTTCCTTTCGATGTGCTTCCCCTTCTTGTGGTTCTTAGGTTCTTTTGATTGTGATACTGCTCCAGTGTTATCACAATACATCATAATCGGCCTGTCCATGTGTGGTACGACTCCAAGTTCTGAAAGAAACTTCCGGAGCCAGACTGCTTCCTTGGATGCCTCCGAAGCTGCCACATACTCAGCTTCTATGGTTGAGTCAGCAATGCAAGATTGCTTGATACTCTTCCAGATAGGTGAAGACATATCCACTAGTGAATTTTCTTTCATCCTTATTCGCCTGGAAGTCTGAGCCTGTGTATCCTGTAGGAACCAAATCATCAGCTTTGTAAACCAGCATATAATCTCTCGTTCTCTTGAGGTACTTGAGTATATGCTTTACAGCTTGCTCATAAACTTCCACAGGGTTTGACTGATATCTGCTAACCAAGCCTACGACAAAGCAAATATCTGGCCTAATACACAACATGGCGTACATGAGACTTCCCACAGCCGAAGCATAAGGAATCCTACTCATTCTATCATTTTCTTCTTGAGACTTATGACAGTCCCTTGAAGAAAATGACAACCCATGTTTGCAAGGAATTAGAGCACCCTTGTATGAGTCCATACTATACTTGGCCAGCATTTTATCAATGTATGCCGCTTGGGATAATCTTAACATTCTCTGCTTCCTATTTCTAAGAAGTCTAATCCCGAGAATGCAGGTGGCTTCTTCCAAGTCTTTCATACTGAATTGACTAGACAGCCAAACTTTGTAGATGATAATGACCCTACATCATTTCTAATGAGTAGAATATTATCCACATACAAGACAAGAAAAACCACATTAATGCCATCAAGCTTCTTGTACATGCATGGTTCATCTTCGTTTTGAACAAAATCATAAGACTTTACAGTCTCATTAAAACGAATATTCCATGCCCTTGATACCTGCTTAAGTCCATAGATGAACTTCTTAAGCTTGCAAACCATATGCTCTTGGCCCTCAGCAATAAAACCTTCTGGTTGGGACATATAGATGTCTTCATTAAGATGGCCATTTAAAAATGCCGTCTTGACATTCATTTGCCATATCTCGTTGTCATAATGACATGCGATGGCAAGGAGAATACGGATGGACTTAAGCATGGCTACCGGGGAAAAGGTTTTCTCATAATCGATTCCCTCTTTCTGAGTATACCCTTTTGCCACAAGCCTAGCTTTGAAGGTTTTTACCTTCCCATCTATTCTCCTCTTTCTCTTGTACACCCTATGGGTTTTATCCCTTCAGGTGAAGCTATAAGATCCCAAACCTGATTGAGATACATAGAATCAATCTCAACTTTTATTGCTTCATGCCATAGATTTGCATCGGCATCAGCAATAGTCTCCTTGTATCTAGTGGGGTCTTGTTCCTGATGGTCGGAGACCAGCTCGAAAGCTTCTCCCATTCATCTCTCCGGAGCCCTAGACACTCTCCCACTACGACGAGGCTCCATATGTTCAAGCTCTTGAGGCTGTGCCTCTTCTTGTTCCACAATCGAGTCAGAAGAAGTTGCTTCCGAAGATAACTTCTCCTCCAATTCCAACCTAGTTGAACCTTTTGTGAAAGTACTTTGATCATTCTCCAAGTATTTAGCATTGGTACTAACTAGTACTTTCTGCTCCTTAGGATGATAAAAGTAACCACCCTTTATCCCTTTTGGATACCCAATAAAATAGCATAATTCTGATTTTGATTCTAACTTATTTCCCTTGACCGGTACATAAGTTGGACAACCCCATATCCTGAGATGATTCAGATTTGGCTTACCCCCAATCCACATCTCATAGGGAGTCCTAGGTACTAACTTGGAAGGCACCAAGTTTAGAATATATGCCGCTGTTTCTAGGGCATATCCTCAAAAGGACACCGGAAGAGTAGCATGAGACATCATGCTTCGGACCATTTCCATCAATGTCTTGTTCCTTCTCTCAGCTACTCCGTTCTCTTGGGGAATCCCCGGAGCAGAGAGCTGGGATACTATCCCATGATGTACTATGTAGTCCTTGAATTCACCAAGGAGGTACTCTCCATGACAATCCGATCATAAGATCTTGATCAATTTACCTATCCGACACTCCACTTTAGGCTTAAACTCTTTGAACTTGTCAAAAGAGTCAGACTTGCATCTCATCAGGTAAACGTAACCAAACTTTGTATAATCATCCGTGAAAGTGATGAAGTATTCAAAACCTCCTCTAGCTTGTGTAGACAAAGGACCATACACATTAGTGTGAACAAGACTCAATACCTCATTGGCTCTATCGCTTTAGGGGCAAATGACCTCTTGGTCATCTTTCTTATTAGGCAAGACTCACACTGAGGCCAATTTTCCAATCTCAATGAGCCCAAGAGCCTATCATGGATCAACCTCTGAATCCTAGTTGAGTTGATATGACCCAACCTTAGATGCCAAAGAAAAGAGTAATTGACATTGGTCTTTCTCTTCCTTGTTAAATGTTCAGATTGAGCGTTATTTAATTGATTGTTAATAAGGTTTAAGAAAAATAAATTTCCATACATGTGTCTAGTACATAGAATTTCTCCATCTCTATTGATAGAAATACCAGAATGGAAAGATATAGAATATCCTTGAATTATTAGTTTTGCAACTGAAATCAAATTCTGTCTAAATCCAGGTACATATAAAATATCTTTCAAAACCACTATTCTATTACAATAAAAAACAAGATCCAACTCTCCTACTGCAAGGGCCTAAACTTGTGCTCCATTTCCTACACGTAGTCCATGTTCGCTCTTCTGAAGTCTTCTTATCTTTCTAAACCTCTGAAGGAGTTACAGATGTGATCAGTGGCTCCCGAATCAACAATTCAAGTGGAAGTTGATCCAACCATTGATATAGATTCTAGATAGAAAACATTACCTGTGGAGTTTTTCTTGGCTTGAAGATCCGGACACTCCTTTTTCCAGTGTCCCTTCAGTCCACACTTGAAGCACTTGCCTTTGGGTTTGTCTTTGGGCTAGGTCTTGGGCTGGCCCACTGCGTTCTCCTTCTTCTTCTTGAATTTTCTAGGCTTGGGCCCAGTTCTAGAAGATGAAGTCTTAGTAATCATTATCTTTGACTGTGGCTTCATGACCTTCTCTGCCATTTGGAGCTCCTTCATCAACTCAGTCAAACCCATGTTCAACTTGTTCATGTTATAGTTCAACTTGAACTGAGTGAAGGAACCCAGTAGAGATTCGAGAACCATGTCCATTTGGCTCTTGGGGTAAATGACAGCCCCTAAGATTTCTGCCTCCTCAAAAATAGCAATCATTTTGAGCATATGCTCTTTGACTGATACTCCCTCAGCCATCTTAGTGTTTATGATGGTTCGAAGAGCCTCCTGCCTTGCGGGCCGATTCTTATCCGTGAACATCGTGGCTAATGATTGGGTTATGTCATACACAGTGGTCATATGCTCATATTTGGATTGGAACACATTAGACATAGAAGCCAACATGTAACAACGAGTCATCTTGTCGGCCTTCTTCCATGCCTTCTCAGCCTCACGCTCCTCGGCGGTGGAACCCTTCTTGATTACAGGGCAGGTTTCATACAGGACATACTTATACTCCTCGGCTATGAGTATTATGTCCAAGTTCCTTTTCCAGTCCACATAGTTTGGTCCCGTTAGCTTATTCTCTCGGAGAATAACGGCCAATGGACTAAAAGAATCTCCCATCATTTCTGAAAAATTGAAAAATAAAAGAAAAATTCAGTTTGTGAAAACAAAATAAATATGTGTACTTTATCCTTATTATCAAAACTGATAATAATCAATTTGGCTCTTAGGAAAACTGACATAGCTTCTTAGGAAGATTAGTAGTTTCCTAAACTAAGTGTGTTAACCATCACAAATTAATTTTCCTTCTAGGTAATGATCTAGAAGATAACTCCATCAAGGAGATGGCCGTTTCCTCTCATTTCCTATAGACATACCTCGCACTATGACCTCTAACGAGGGGCAGGTCGATTATAGTACGTGCCCCGAGTTATTAATTATATCCCTCCATTAGATCTAGATTCTTGTGGTATCCCCATTTAATTTAAGATCAATTCCTTAACCCGTATTTAATTAAGACTCACGGTCTATACTGGGGACTAAAAGACACACTGCCTTGGCTACTAAAATGATCAAAATACCCTTGTCATATAAATAGCTGTATTTTGCATTTTAAATATTTTCTAATATCACCATAAGGAAATATTGACCCCAAGGACAATGTTGCGTTAGCAAAGTCTCCGACCTACAGGTGTAATGACTAAAATACCCCTCTATACATCGTCGTACATTTAGAGAGGAAAAAGTGTACTAACACCTCTCTAAATGACATCTACCATCCTTAGGCCTCTAGTCCAATGATCCACGACCTCCTGGATTATTTTCGCTTTCCAAGAGAGCTACCTTAAAGCAAATATTCGAGTCATGTTTCCCAGGGCCTTGGATATTCAGATCATTCAGACAACTAAAAGGGGCGATATAGTATAGAAACTATCTTGTATACGTCTGTTTTAACTAATTAGTCACACATACCCAACATGCAAGTATATTAGCCATACGATAGAACCTTAATTATAGCATATCAAAGTATATGCTTCCATCTTCGTCAGACCACCAACTCATACTTAAGTCGTAGAGTACTAGTCCACACTGTAGCGGTAGTAGTCTAGATTTCTACCATATAGTACTTTTAAGAAACTACTACTACAGTTCCTGTTTTATGTATTCGAAATATACTTATGTCATGAAGTGAGTGGACTACTCACTGGCTAAAGATAAGCTATTCCCCATTTAGAATTCACAACATAATAACCTAAACATGATGAGATTCCCATTCTCATCAATCGGTTAAGGATAAAAGTTTATGTGCTAAGTAACCCGTGATCCATACCTTACTGTGAAAGACCTCCATTCACATGGACCACTTACTTAAACACAATGGGTCTTTTCCAAACGTAATTGTGCACAAATAAAATTGTAAATTCACAAATAATTTCTGAAAATGAATTCTTTTATTAAAATATTCGATTTTTACATCAGAAATCTAGTCTAAGAGGGCATACATCCTAACATTTTATGCTCGATAGAAAGTCTGTCATTGATATCTCAATTGCCCATCTTAAATATAGACCATCTCCTCATCATTTTAGCTCTGACTTAAAAGATCCCAGACTTTGTTCTTAAATTTGCGAAGCAAATCTACCCTTTTGAACTCACGCACTGCTTGGAAATTTTCAAAAGACATCAAAAGATTTTTTAAATTACATTTGTTTGCCATAAATCTTATTCATCCTCCTCTAAGGTTTATCAATTGGTATAAGAGATTTGGTCTATATTATTTTTGGTTTAACAGGCTTGTAGAAAAGATCCAGATAGCAAGTATATCTTCACTGCCTTACATCAAAGGGTCTTCAACAAATAGACCTCTTCAGTTCAATGGAAGAAACTACATATTTTGGAAAAACAGAATGAAGATATATATTTGTTCAATAAATTTTGAGTTGTGGAATCTGATTGAAAAGGGATCATTCTTTCCAACCAAAGTAGTTGAAGGTGAAATAGTGCCTAAAAGAAGTGATGAATACAACAGTGATGACAATGCTAAAATGACCTTAAATTATCAGGTAATGAATATTCTATGCTGTGCTCTCGATGCAAATGAATACAATCGAGTGAGTGGTTATGATTCTGCTTATGACATATGGAGATTACTTGAGGCACCCAAGAGGGGACTAATCAAGTAAATGAATCAAAGTTAGGACTTTTAGTCTGAGATTATGAGCTATTCACTATGAAGCCAAGTGAGAACATAACTGATATGTTCACTGGATTCACAAATATCATAAATAGACTAAAGGCATATGGGAAAATCTATTCCCTCAGTGAGCAAAATAGAAAGCTACTTAATGATTTGCCAAAAAGTTGATAGCCAAAATCCTTGGCCATGGAGGAATCCAAAAATTTAAATAACTTACCTACTGAAGAGCTGATCAGATCTCTCTTGAAATAAAAAAAGATTTCAAGAGCATAATGATGATGAAAAAGGCAAACAAGGAACTGCCTTAAATACAGTTAATGAAGAAGCCAACAGTGATCAAATTGGTAGTGACGATAGTATTGATTTGGATATAGAAGAATTGACTATGATTGTCAGAAAATTTAGAAAAATGTCCAGAAAAGGCCACTTCAAAAGGGGTAAGAAGTTTATCAAAAAGAAGGGACAGATTTCTTCCTTCAAGCCTCAATGTTTTGAGTGTAAAAGTACAGAGCACTTCATCGTCGACTGTCCAGTAGCTAAAGAAAAAGAAGCTAAGCAATTCAAAAAGAAGAAGAAGGACACAAAAATGAAGAAAGGAAAAGGGTTTATTGAGACTTGGGACCAAGTTGAATCTGAGACTGAAGAAAGTTGTGAATTTAATAATGAAAAAGCCAACATCTGGTTTATAGCCATGAAAGATAAGGTAAATCGTACTTCCTCAAATTTGATATTTAAATTGCATGATTCTGATTGTGAGAAGCCTAATGATCCAAATGAGTTGCTTTTCGACATGTTTCATGAACTTAAAAAGCTATATAGAAGAAATAAGGAAATGAAAATAAAGTTGATTCCTTGTTAGATGAGAATGTAAAGTTGTTAAATGAGAACAAATTTTCACTTGATTCCATTATGTGCTCAAATGTTGAAAATGATATTATCCTGACTTCTTTGTACTATATGTCTCTTGAAAACAAATGTTTGTGTGACAAAATTCTCTCTTGAAATTACGGTCAGTAATTTTGATGATACTCTCTCTGTCCCTATTTATCTGCACAGTTAATTACTTCACATAATTTAAGAAAAATTAGTTAGTTTCTTAAATTCATACAACTTGATTTATATATTCCAAAAGTACCCTTGAGTTTAATGTTCTCCACAACTATTTTCTTGTTTTGTTTGCTCAACTCTTTCTCTAAAGTTATTACACTTTTATTTTTCAAAACTATTTAATACAAGGGTATAGTAGAAAAATTCACATTAATAGCACATAAATTTTTTCAATGTGACTGATGCGTATTTATTTGGGTATAAAAATCATATAAAAATAAGCATATTCCCAATCAAGTTTAAATTAAAACGTTAATCCCAAATTACACATATGAGCAAGCGTACTCATCATTAACATAGCATAGGGTTCAAACGAGTGTCGATCCTCAAGGAACAAGTATGCAATAATCATTTTTCTTTCATTGTTTAACCGACTCCATAAAGTGAAAAAGAAATAAAAAGAAAAATAAAATAAAATAAAATAAAAGAAAAATATATATATGTCAAGGATGGAGAATTATGTAACTTAAACCATTGTTCTGACAAACATGATCTTAAAGAACCCAATCAATATCATAACTGATTATTCTCTTGGCATCATGATGGATTAAGGTTGATTCACTTCTTTGGTCAATCCATAAAATCACTACCTTCTAGATAAATTAGCATCACATGGTCAGTCTCAACTAATTCATCTAAAAGATGCATTAAACACAATCCTTGATTAAATTTCCTTGGTCTGACAAATTTAAAGCATAAAATTAATCAATGAATCCTTGGTTTGGCAGACATCAATTAACCTTTAATTACCCAATCCTCAGCAATTAACCTCCTTGGTCTAGTAAGTTAATAGCCAATAAATATGAAATTAATAAATTGCAACCACCATCAACCCCTTTGATCTAGTAAGTTAACGGAAAGAAACAACCAATTAATCTCGTAATAAGCACAAGTAATTAAATACCAAGAAGAACAATCAATTAATCAAAAAATAAAAAAGCTTTAAAAATCATGAATACCTAAAACAATGTCAAATTACAATAAAACAATTAACACATCATTGTTCAAGAAAAAGAAAACAAAAGTAAAAGAAAGAACTCATAGACAAGCATCATTCTTCTTCTCTTGTAGACGTTCTTGCACAATCCTTCTTGAATTGAAGAATTCCTCCTTTGATTTAAGCAATTTTCTATGATGATCTATGAATTCTCTTCTTTTCTTTTGTGTTTTTCATCTATTTATAGGCTTAGGAAGTGTCTAAACTCATTGGTGTAAGGTTCTTAGTCAAGTAGAAGTAGGAAGATAATAAAATTCTGTAGATTACCAAAAATTGCGTAGAAAAATCAAGATTCCGTCTTATTTTCAGGGCACAGCCGGCGTCGCCTTGGCTACTGGAGCCAGTTCTGGTTATGTTCTGTTTTTTCAATCGTTCGTCGATTTTTTCTTGATTTCCACACAATGTTGTCCAGAGTACAGCCAACGCCGGTTTGGTTCTATTCTAGTCCTGTTTCAACAATTTTTTGTTACCTCGAAGTACGTGCCAATAGTGTGTGGCCGGCGCCGGTTCCTCTGCCTTGGCCGGCGCTGCCTATGTTCTATTTTGTGACGTTTTTGCTTTATTTTACCCGTAAAATCTAAAATAATGACCAAAATACCTTTCTAAGGGTAAAATCTTAAATATGAAGGAATATGACTAGTTATTGAACAGAATGTATCACAAAATAGTCTCAAATAACTAGAAAAAATATGACTAATTTAGGCCCTATCACATTCTCCCACACTTAGTTCTTTGCTTGTCCTCAAGCAAAGTATCAAAGACAAGTAAGAAAAACACAAGGGTTGATAAATCACTCAATCAATTTCAAAACAATATCTTCAATGCTCCTTTCATTCAAGAACATAAAACACATGCTACTACATCTTTCATAACATATGCAAGACTTGTGTAAGTGAATAGTGACTTAGTAGAACCATCCCAATACTTTTACAATATTCTCAAACCATTGGAAAGAATTTAGTTAAAAAAGAATATACATTCCATAAGCTTACTTTTCATACACTCTCTCCACTAATTCGAGACATATCATGATTCTACTTAGGTCAAGTAGGACTTTTAAGCTTGTAATGTAAGGCTAGAGGCTTGTAATGTGGCTTGTCAAACGAAGGATATAGAGAATCAAATATCAAGAAGATGAGAGTTCGTAAGAAAAGGATAAACAAAATATATCAATAATTTCCAAACTCTTCTTGCTCTCCTATCAATCAAAACCCATAACCTTGTGTAGCAATTATAGCACAGTTTAAGCAAATCTTGCATTTTCATAACTCATTCTCACTTCATCAATCATTTTTTCCCAAGATCATTCAAATTTTCATCAATGGTGCTAAGAACTTGATGTGAACTCAAGTTTTTCAGAGATTCCTACAGCTCAACCACCATTCTTCTCGTGATCTTTCTTCTCTTTCTTTTTCGCTTTTCTTTTCTTTTCTTTTCTTCTTTTGTTTTTCAAATGCTATTGTTGTTTGGTTCATAATTGTTTCTCTTTCCATCTTTTCTTAGTAGCTTTTTGTTGTCTTTTCTTGTTTTTAATCTTTCTCTTCCCAGCTCAACACAACTATTGATGCATGACTGAAAGCAACAAGTCATCATCTTTTCACAAATATTCTCACTCCACCTTTCTCTTACATGCACTTTTATCCATCAAGAGCAATCAAAGATTTGGACGAATTATTCAAACTCTCAAAAAGAAGTAATGGACAAAGTATGATAACGGGTTTTAAGAAAGAAATTAACAATTTAGGCTCAAAATAGGCACTAGGGATAATATAAAATAGGTAGGCTTGAAAAGCTCAAACTATCCAAGGAAGGCCTATTACCGTCATCCCTAAGTTAAATTATGAATATTTTTCTTATTTCGCCTCGAGAGATATTCAAGTAAGTTCTAGAATGCTCAATGAATTTTAGTAGAAAAACAGGTTTAAGAACAATGTAAAGCATTTGATCAAGAACTACTTAGTCCAAGTGCGTTCATAAAGTCATGCATAAGCCATAAACGATATAGAACATATGCTCTATAATCCATCTTAAAGACATGCATTAAAAATACCGCTTGAAATCTCAAAGAATATCAGAAAAAATTTGGATTTTTTGGAAAATTTTTGCTCACAAGAAGGATAAAGGATACAAGAATGATGCATAGAAGAATTTTCAATCGGACCACTCATTCACACTTAAACTGGACATTGTCCTCAATGGCCAAATAAATAGAACAAAGAAGAAACAATGCCATGGGACCAAAAATATAAAGGGGACAAGATAAGAAAGAAATTACTTCCATGCTTTGTGCTCAGCATAAAATTATTTCTCAATTGCAAAATAGTTCAAAGGAGCTCAATACTAAGAAAACACCAAGATAATTGATAAAAACTTGGATAAAGTATATCACCAAACCACTCACTCACACTTAAATTGGACAATGTCCTCCTTGGCAAAAAATAAACACAAGAAAGCATCTCCAAAGGGACCAAAAATAATAATGGGTTAGAAAGTTTAAGTAATACTTTCCAAGTGTAATAATGCTCCAATAGATATCCAAACTTGAGGTAAAGAGAAGGGTTTGTCCAAGAGGACTTTATTCCTATAAAATAAAACACAAATAAAAGTACAAGGTAAATAATAATAAAAATAAAAACCTACATAAATAAAAGAAAATAAACTAAAGAAAAAGACTCAAATATAAAATAAAAACTTTTCACACTCATCATGCTTCCTCATAAAATCTTTTGAAAAGAAATTAAAGCTCAAAATAGAAAATAGGCGTGATGAATGTAGAATGGAGAGAGGTTTTTGAAAACTAAAAATTTTAAGAAAATAATTTTTCTTACTAAAACAAAGCACATAAACCTCGTTCTCTAACATTTCTTTAGACACACAAATATTTTTGTCAACATATAAGTGCACATGGTTTCTAAAGAATGCATCAAGCTTGAAATCACCTTTTAACCCTTCAAAAGATTTGTTATAATTGAAATTCCGCGTAGAACTTAGCAATTGAGTTCTTAAAGATGGGATTAAGAAATCCTTACTTTTCGATGCTTCTACAAATACCAAGTTACCTCCCATTGAATGAGGTGAAGGGTAGAAATTACCACCATCCTCCAAGGACTTTTTACGATATAGTGTTGAAAGATCCAACTCCTTGAGACATGATAAATTTAACACATCATTATTTGGACCCTTGTTCTCCAAGAATTGAGTGGAACCTAAAAAATCATGTGATAAAGAGAGATTAGAATTATTAGCACGTAGAGTCAAATTGAATACCTCCCTTTCCACATTGGACAATTGGTCCTCATATCCTTTCTCCTTTCCTTGGAGATTCTCTTGTTCAAGCATATGAGCCTTTATGGCATCCTCAACCAACTTGGCTAATTATGTTCTTTGATAGCTCAATTGTTGGGGTTCTTCTTATGCCACTTCATGGAGGAATTTGAATTGGTGACAAAAGAATGCATTGAGGCTTCAAGTGTCGTCTCACAAAAAGCATCAATCCGAGATTGTAACTTTGCCAAATTCTCATCATTGTAGCTCCTTTAATCATGTGCCCAAAAGTAGTTGTCCATGATGATGTCAATCTCGCACTCAAAGAAAAACAAAAATCAAATCGAAAATAAAAACAAAGAAAAATAAACATAAATAAATAAAGAAAATAAAAAAACAAAAGTTAAAAACAAATAATATAAAAATAAAGAAAAGAAAAACACACGCATTCCCAAACTATTTAAATACAAAAGTTAGTGGTATTTACAGTACAATAGGAAGTATGTTAGTCAATTAAGTCAAAGTTAGTACATTAGATAACAAGAGACAAAAAGATGGCACCTTTTTGCAAAAAGAGCAATTGTACAAATTTACATATTTACATATTCACATAGTTAAATCAACAAAATTTGAGCTTTCATGATATTGTTCTCCGGTAACGGCGTCAAAAATTTGATGCGTATTTATTTGAATATAAAAATCATATAAAAATAAGTATATTCCCAATCAAGTTTAAATTAAAACGTTAATCCCAAATTACACATATGAGCAAGCGTACTCATCATTAACATAGCATAGGTTTCAAACGAGTGTCGATCCTCAAGGAACAAGTATGCATTAATCATTTTTCTTTTATTGTTTAACCGACTCCATAAAGTGAAAAAGAAATAAAAAGGAAAATAAAATAAAAAAATAAAAGAAAAATATATACATGTCAAGGATTGAGAATTATGTAACTTAAACCATTGTTCTGACAAACATGATCTTAAAGAACCAAATCATATCATAACTGATTATTCTCTTGGCATCATGAAGGATTAAGGTTGATTCACTTCTTTGGTCAATCCATGAAATCACTACCTTCTAGATAAATTAGCATCACATGGTCAGTCTCAACTAATTCATCCAAAAGATGCATTAAACACAATCCTTGATTAAATTTCCTTGGTCTGACAAATTTAAAGCATGAAATTAATCAATGAATCCTTGGTTTGGCAGACATCAATTAACCTTTAATTACCCAATCCTCAGCAATTAACCCACTTGGTCTAGTAAGTTAATAGCTAATAAATATGAAATCAATAAATTTCAATCACCATCAACCTCTTTGGTCTAGTAAGTTAACGGAAAGAAACAACCAATTAATCTCGTAATAAGCACAAGTAATTAAATACCAAGAAGAACAATCAATTACTCAAAAGATAAAAAAACTCTAAAAATCATGAATACCCAAAACAATGTCAAATTACAATAAAACAATTAACACATCATTGTTCAAGAAAAAGAAAACAAAAGTAAAAGAAAGAACTCATAGACAAGCATCATTCTTCTTCCCTTGTAGACCTTCTTGCACAATCTTCCTTGAATTGAAGAATTCCTACTTTGATTTGAGCAATTTTCTATGATCTATGAAATCTCTCATTTTCTCTTGTGTTTTCCATCTATTTATAGGCTTAGGAAGTGCCTAAACTCATTGGTGCAAGGTTCTTGGTCAAGTAGAAGTGGGAAGATATTAAAATTCTATAGATTACCAAAAATCGCGTAGAAAAATCAAGATTCTGTCTTATCTTCAGGGCACAGCCGGCGCCACCTTGGCTACTGGAGCCGGTGCCAGTTGTGTTCTGTTTTTTCAATCGTTCGCCGATTTTTTCTTGATTTCCACGGAATGTTGTCCAGAGTACAGCCGGCGTCGCCTTGGCTACTAGAGCCGGTGCCGGTTTGGTTTTGTTCCGGTCCTGTTTCAACAGTTTTTTATTACCTCAAAGTATGTGCTAATAGTGTGTGGCCAGCGCCGGTTCCTCTACCTTGGTCGGCGCCACTTATGTTCTGTTTTGTGACGTTTTTGCTTTGTTTTACCCCTAAAATCTGAAATAATGAACAAAATACATTTCTAAGGGTAAAATCTCAAATATGAAGGAATATGACTGGTTATTGAACAGAATGTATCACAAAATAGTCTCAAATAACTAGAAAAAATTTGACTAATTTAGGTCCTATCAGTGACAGATAAAAAGGGATACAAAAACTTTTTGGTTGTGATAGATAAATAGGGATGGAGGAAATATGAAAAATAAAGTTCATGACCTCACCACATGCATTGAGAAATTCACAAATGGTAAAAACAATTTGGAAAAATTACTTGGTGCACAACACGCAGCTTGAAACTGAAATGGTCTAGACTACAAGCATGAAATTAAAACTGAAAATTACAGATCCTACTTTGTAAAAGT
The DNA here is from genome assembly GCA_026120185.1 of Voacanga thouarsii. Lineage (NCBI taxonomy): Eukaryota > Viridiplantae > Streptophyta > Magnoliopsida > Gentianales > Apocynaceae > Voacanga > Voacanga thouarsii. The sequence goes on along the minus strand of JANUWF010002256.1, from coordinate 63,884 downwards.
TGCTTTTTCATATATAACACAAATTGGTTGCATGTATTGTAGAAAAACTGGACACAAAGCATCTAAGTGTCATGTGAGGAAGAAAGTAGAATCCGGTATGAAAACAGTTTGGAAGGTTAAAGGAACTATTACTAACCCCCGACCAAGAAGGTATAGGCACCAAAAATCACTCTTCCATCTTATGTATAGGAACGTTTATTGGACAAGATAAGCTCCACAAAGTGGTTTTTAGACAGTGGATGCTCTAGACACATGACTGGAAATGTCGGACTATTGGAAAACATTCAAGTCACAAATGATGGATTTATCACATTTGGAGACAAAAAGAAAGGAAAGATACTCGGCATAGATAATATTGGTAAGGGATCCTTTACTATTATCAAACAAGTGTTGTTAATTGATGAATTAAAGTATAATCTGCTAAGCATAAGTCAATTATGTGAAATGGCTACAAAGTTGTTTTTGAAAAAGATTCTTGCACTATTATGGATAGTTCCAACAATGAGATAATTTTTGTTGCTAACCGTGTTAGAAATGTTTATGTATTTTATCTTAATAATCTTGTGGCTCATGATATTAGATGCCTCTCCGTGAATGATGATGATAGATATATTTAGCATAGAAGGCTAGGCCATGTATCTATCAATTTGTTAAACAAATTATCCTAAAAAAAAGCTTGTTAGAGGGTTACCCAAAATCAGATTTGATAAAAATCGGGTGTGTGATGCGTGCCAATTTGGAAAACAAACCAAAACCTCTTTTAAATCCAAGAAAATGATTTCAACATCAAAACCTCTTAAACTCATACATATGAATTTGTTTGGACCAATGAGAACCACTAGTCTTGGTAGTAAGAAGTATGCTTATGTACTTGTGGATGACTTCTCAAGATTCACTTGAACTTTATTTCTTGCTAAAAAAAGATGAAGCTTTCTTTGAATTTTCAAAACTACTCAAATGTGTTCAAAATTTCCTTAGGTGCAAATTGATTTCAATTAGAAGTGACAATGGTGGAGAATTTTGCAACCATAACTTTACAAAATTCTGTGATGAAAGTGGTGTTTCACACAAATTTTCAGCAGCAAAAACTCCTCAACAAAATGGTGTGGTTGAGAGGAAGAATAGAACTTTACAAGAGATGGCAAGATCAATGCTTTGTGAAAACTCCATTCCAAAAAACTTTTGGGCCGAGGCTGTGAACACAGCTTGCTACGTTGTCAACCGTGTTATGCTAAAACTATTTCCAAGAAAAACTCCTTTCGAATTCATATTTGACAAAGTTCCATCTATTTCTTACTTTAAAGTTTTTAGCTGCAAATGTTTTGTCCTCAATATTCGAGATAATCTTGGAAAATTTGGTAGCAAATCTAATGAGGCTTTATTTCTTGGATATTCTTTCAACAAAAAGGCATATAGAGTGTATAATAAAAGAACTCTATGTGTGAAAGAATTCGTACTTGTTGTGTTTGATGAATCAAATATATATTCTTTTAGAAATGATGATGATGATGTAGGAATCACAAAAGAAAGAGGCCATGAGCAGCACAAGGCTCTACCTCTTGATATTTATGCCAAAGAAGAGGAATTAGAAGAATAACAAGTTGAAAAAAACAAACAAAGGACTGGAGAGTTCACAAATCAAGACTTGCTGAAAGATTAAAAGTACAAAACTATCCATCTAAAAGAACAGATCATTGGCAATTCTAGCTACAAAGTCAAAACTAGACGGTATTTTATTGATAATTTTGCCTTATTTTCTAGCATTGAACCTAATTGCATCGATGTAGCTTTACATAATGAATTTTAGATTATGGCAATGCAAGAAGAGTTAAATCAATTTGAAAGAAATCAAGTTTGGAAGCTTGTTCCTAGACTACTTGAACATCCCGTAATTGGTACCAAGTGGGTTTTCAGAAACAAACTTGATGAGCATAGTGTTGTTATTAGAAACAAAGCTAGATAGTTGCCCAAGGATTTAATCAAGAAGAGGGCATTGATTATGATGAAACTTTTGCTCCCGTTGCTTGGTTAGAGTCAATAAGAATGCTACTTGCTTTTACATCTTTCAATGGTTTTATGCTCTATCAAATGGATGTCAAAAGTGTCTTCTTAAATGGTTTTATTGAAGAAGAAGTATATGTTGAGCAACCTCTTGATTTTGTTCATGAATATTTTCCAAATCATGTCTTTAAACTCTCTAAGGCTTTTTATAGTTTAAAACAAACTCCACGAGCATGGTATGAAAGGCTTAGTGATTTTCTTCTTTCTAAAGGTTTTTCAAGAGGTTTAATTGATACAACATTATTTATCAAATCCAAAAATTCTGATGATATTTTAATTGTTCAAATATATGTTGACGATATTATTTTTGGAGCTACTGATGATTCCTTATACAAGAAATTTGCCAAGACAATACAACAAGAGTTTGAGATGAGCATGATGGGAGAGCTTAATTTCTTCCTTGGATTACAAATCAAGTAAACCAAAGATGAGATCTTCCTGAATCAACCCAAGTATGCTAATGAACTGTTCAAAAGGTTTGGAATGAATGAAGCAAAAGAGATAAGTACACCTATGAGCACATCATTAAAGTTTAATAAAGATGAAAAAGGTAAGAAAATGGATGAATCAAAATATAGAGGTATGATTGGTAGTCTCATTTATCTTATTGCCAACTAACCTAACATTATGTTCTCAATGTACCTTTGTGCAAGATTTTAATCATGTCCAAAGGAATCTCATTTATGTGCTATTAAATATATCCTTAGATACTTGGTTGGAACATACGATTTTGGTCTATGGTATCCATGAACTAACTCTTTTGATCTTATAAGATACACGGATGCCGACTATGGCGGTTGCAAAGTTGAGAGAAAAAGCACTAGTGAACATTATCAATTTCTTGAACACTCTCTTATCTCTTGGTACAGCAAGAAGCAAGCTTACGTCTATCTCTCAACAACTAAAGCTGAGTACATAGCAGCAAGAAGTTGTTGTGCGCAACTTTTGTGGATGAAAAATACTTTACTTGATTTTGGTCTAAACTTTAACTGTGTGCCTGTCTTATGTGACAATATTAGTGTTATCAATCTGACAAAAATCCTGTTCAACATTCTAGAACTAAGCACATTAAGATTAAGCATCATTTTATTAGAAATCATGTGCCTAGGGGTGATATTTGTATGGAATATATTCCAACTGATGAACAGCTTGTAGATATATTTACTAAACCTCTGGCTAAAGATAGATTTAATTATCTATGAAGAGGTCTGGGAATTACTAGATTATATAACTAACAATTTTGCCGAAGATTGTTTGTTCATTCTTGCAGAACGTTTGAAGGCATATGATTTCGGATGGTGATTTTGGATGCAGCATCTCGAAAACATGAATCCAAAATCCCCTCAACAAAATATCTCTCAATTTATTTTAGACAGACAAGTTTGGGCTTAGCCTAAGTCCAAAATAGCAACAACCAAAACTAGCGTAAAAATTACATTTTTTTTGATTGGATGAAAAAGTGTCTGAGTCTAGAACTCTCTTCTTGAATTTTCAAAATATCTGTGCTTTTCGAAAGAGTTCATCCTATCTCAGATAAACACTTTTTTGAGGGTACTTGATTGTACTTATTCGCTCAAGTACCTAGAAAATCACAGAAAAAGGTTTGTTAAAAAGCTATTTTTCTCTCTTCTTGAAATCCAAAATCGCCATCAATCTTTCTACCTCTTTCTCCCTCTCTTTGAATCTTCATCTTCCTAACTGAAATGGAAAACCCACATCTTCTTCTCACAACTGCCATGGCAAAACTACCTAAATTAGACAAGGGAACCAAACCAAAGATAAAGAAGAACAAAAAAAAGCAAAGAAGCAGCAAAAATAAAATCTGTTGTTGCCACACAACTTGCCGCCAAACAAAAAAGGGAAAAAGATTATTATCGAAGAATCAGCTTCCCAGACTGACTCATCGCAAAAGCTTTCTGTACAGGAAATCTCTGAGATACAGGTACCCAGATTCCTTGACTTAAAATGTGAATTTGAGTTTAATGACTGGCTGTCAAGAAATAGGACTATCATTACTGGATATCGTGTCAATGTTGAGGCCTTTTTTGAATTTTGCTAACATCCTGAATATGTTTGAATCACTCGGATAGGGGGCTTTATTGTTGGTAGATGAAAAATTAGACACTACATTGATATGAGAATTTTATTCAAACCTAAGAAAAGGAAGACTTGAGGAGACTGGTGGGGGATTCATGGTTCAGTGGTATACCTCGAGTGTAGGCTATGTGAATATGGAATTTGATCATAGAATGTTGAACCGGATATTTGGAATCAGTGACGGAGGAATTCAATTTTTTGAAATGAATAAATTTCCAGATGAGTTTGACTTGTTTGATCTGGAGAGATTTGAAGCTAAGTTCACTAGAGGTAAGAGTTTCAAAAAGTTAAATAATCGCAACTCCAAATGGCTAAATGGATTCAGGAGAATTTTGCACTACATGGTGTCAACCATGGTGGCACCAAGCTTTGGACACAAAACTTCGGTGAGTATCATGCAAATAATACTGATGTTAGCCCTATCAGAGGGGAGGCATATTAGTTTTGAATTTTTGGCTGTTAAGCTAATGCTTCAATCAAGAAATACCTTGAACAATGCCTTGTCATACGAAATCTCCTGACCATGGTTTTTAAACATTTCAATGTGAATCTCAGTACCAGTGCCCCCAGACACCTCAAGTTTAATGTTTATAGTACAGAATCTTTTGAGAAAATGGGCTTTGTACAAATGGACAATCAATGGATTCTACTTAGCGATGTCTTAGAAGAAGAAAGGAAAAAGCGAATTAAAATCAAAGCTGAGGTAAAGAAAGCTGCACCTACTACCTCAACTGGAAAAAAAAAATGCAAAGCTAAAATAGAAGAGGAATCCTTAAGTAAAGGGAAGCAGAAGTTTGATGAGAGTGGACTAACTCAAAGCATTCTGAATGCTTTGAATATTTTGTTTGAAAATTTTAATGGGTTTAGTACTGAAGTCAAGATTGAACTGCAAAATTTGGGAATCAATTAAGTGATATGGAAGGGAAGAAAATAGAAAAGAGTACTGGAGATATATCCAAAAAGCAATACATTCCACCACAGCACGAGGATGAGCCTGTTATTCCCTCTCCTCAAAGAATTCTGGACAACCCATTGCTATTAAGAAAACTGTTGTTGATGAAATTCTAGCTCCACCCACTGCAGTGCCTACAGCTAAAACAACTCCATCCAAGCTTGCTGAGATGATGCCTACTATACCCTCTGCTGACCTAGCTGCTGTTACAAATGACAAGCCAGTTCCACCCAGTAGCTCATCAGGACATAGAGTGAAACATGTTGTCATAAAAAAGAAGTCTAGTAGAATTGCTGGACAACACTCAAAGAAGAGTGCTAGTGCTAAGCCTACGACCATTAACATTCCATGGTTGGTATATGATGACTGTTGACTTCTAACTTATTCTATAATATTTTATTTTGATAAACAGCATTACCTTCAAACTGTTTTATTCTTTCTGCACTATATCTGCATGAACACTTTTATTTTGGTTTTGGACTAATATTACTGCTATTGCTAATATTCTTGTTGATATTTAGTCACTACTGCGTCTTGTTATTGCTGTTGCTATTACGCACTCCATGCTATTTATTCCTTTTTTTGGTTATTACTACCTCTGGTTGATTCCTTACTGTTTCTCTACTACTAAATTCTTTTTTACTAGTAACAAAGGGGGAGAAAAATAATTGTGGAGACTGTGGTGTGTATTGTGGATTGTGTGGGAGATTGATTCTCTTGCTATCATGATATCTCTTTTACTGATTTTTGCCCTTATAGATATGGATTGCGAACTTGAAATATGATTTGTGACTTAGTACTATGAAGTGTAACTATGATTGTGACTGAGTTTAGATGATGGATATTTGTGTGGATGCTTATGGAATTTGTGTCGTTTTTGTTTGGTTGCACAATGACAACTCTGTGTTCAATTATTTTTGTGAAAACTGGGTTCAGACGATTCTTGAAAAATCATTGATCTATCTTTGTGGGAATTTTTTTTTACCCTTCACAAACACTGGGGGAGTTTTGGATCCTCAATGCTTCAATCCAAATAACCAGTCCAAAAATGCTTTTACAAGAAGTGATCTTTTGTCTTATTTTAACCTATTTTGGATGCATGATTTGAAAGTCCAAAAATTTCAAATCCCAATTTAGTTTCCAACGCACTCCATTGCTAGTATTTTTTTACTGTTCATATATGCACATATATAGGGAGAGTATTACTGTTTATGATTTATCTTCTATGCCTTCTCATGTACATAATTATATTTTTTGTGTGACCATTATTTGGCTATTTTCTTGTGAAATAGTCCTCAATATGGAAGGAAGGAGGATAAGGAGGTTAGTTGGGCCATAGGCTCATTGAGACATGTTTATGAGACTATGTTTAAATTTCCTTATTTTAAACTCATAAGCACTCTTTGAGTCTTATGATGAGAGAATGCATTTCAGTTAAATATGTGCTTACTTCTCTTAATCTAACATGTTCATACAGTCTATATTAATTTTTTTCTTGTCACAATCCCATCAAGTTTGTCATCACTAAAAAATGGGGAGATTGTTAGCCCTAAGGGCATTCTCCTGTATTTTGATTTATGATAAATATTGATGTGGACTAACATGTATAATCTATACATGATAGGAATTTTTTGGATATGATATGTTTGACCTCAGTTTTTCCAAGGTGCGCAAATAGGACTCCTAAGTAGCTTTTAAGCTATTAGTTCCAAGAATGGTTGATAAAATGCAAATCCAACTTGAGAGATTGTATATCATGAAGGCCTTGTGAAGAATTATTAAGGTATTATCACAAATTATTATTAAGGTATTATCTATAAATTCCTATGTCTCTTTATCTTATATTCAATTTGTTTTACCTTAAAGCACTTAAAAATGATTTCAAAATAAGGGCATTTCTAAATCTGGATTTTATAAAATTCTTGGTTGTGTAGTTTTGGATGGATCTCTGAATCTAAAACACCATCTAATGATTTGTAGTATTTTTCAAAATATATCTCTTTGCATAAAGTGCCGTTTTGGACTCACCTTTTGGACGCATATCTTTCCATTTTATGAATCCAAAACTCTAAAAATCCTGGTAGAGTAACCAGTCATTGAGACTTCAATTTCAGCTCTTATAAAAGGTTCTAAAGCTTGATTTTCAAGGAGATTTTTGTGCTATTACATTTAGAAACATTCTTACACTTTAGAATACAAAAATCTCCCTTTTCATTTGTGCTTCAAAGCAAAATCAAATTGTTCCGAAGGTAAAAAGGTATTGTGCTTAGTGGCTTATATTTGCTCAATTTGTGAGCTATTTCTGTATTCTATCTTTGATTAGCTTTGTATCAAGGTGAAGGAAGTAAAACCTAGTTGAGGTGAGCCTTGATTGTTGAGTTTAAAGAGGTTGTGTGTAAAACCAAGAGTGGTGAACCTCTTGTGTAAGATTGGTGTCACCTACTATCATTTGTTTGAAAAAAATGTTTTAGTGATTGTGTTAAAATCTTTAAGTGGGTACTTAAAGTAGTGGATGTAGATTAGTTGAGGATTGAACAACTATAAATCCTTGGGTGTTGTCTTTTGTATTTTATCTACATTTTATCACTGCATTTTCACTGGTCATTAAATAAAAAAAACTCTATCTCTATCTCTGTAATTATTAAATAGTTTTTAAAGAATTTTATGCTCCATAGAAAGTCTGTCATTGATATCTTAACTGTCCATCGTAAATACAGACCATCCACTCATCATTTTAGCTCTGACTTAAAAGATCCCCGACTACATTAAAGCTGCGAAGCAAATCTGCCTTTTTGAACTCACACACTACTCAGACCTTTTCAAAAGATTTTTTAAATTTCATTTTTTGCCATAAACCTTATTCACCCGCTCTAAGGTTTATTAGAAAATGTGAACTTTTCATAAAATGAAACTATTCATAATCAGTGAATAATTTGCCTAAAGTCCTTTTATAACAAGGTTAATGGACGCTGTGCTTTTCTAAGAAAATATGGGTTCTCTGACTAGAAAAATTATTGGAGATTTTAGGAAATGGTGTTTCTATAAAGAATTTGGTTCACCTGAGTTATGAATATTTCTTAGAAATAAATATAAACCTCAAAGGCTTTCTTCTTATCAATTATGAGTTGAAACAATGTTTTATTGTGGGAAAGCATAAATATTCCTTTGTACGGACAAGATTTTTGGGAAAGTGTGAACTATGGATTTTGTGAATCATAATTGGGATGTCTTGCATTTAATTCTTCTTTTAGGATTAGAATTCAAGACTTTCTAGATAAGACTTCTTTGGAAATCGAGTATTCTTTAAATGGAAAAAATATCCTTGGAAACTTATTTTATCGTACGAGAAGGACTTTTTATCATTTTTTGCTATGGTTTTGGGAATAAATCTCTCAGTGTGAGATTGTCTTTTGGAAAATGGTATTTAGTCCCAAAAAATGTTTTATTGGTATTCCTTCGGGAATGGATATTTATCTGGCCTTGTGAGCTGATGGAATTATACGGATCTTGTGAACCAGTGGAAACTCTGAGTATTCAGTAGAGGTTATGACCTTTGTACTAACTCTCGTTAGAGATAGATGGTCTGAAGTTACCCGACCAAGGTCAGGGATCATCTTACTTCAAATGAAGCGACAGGACATTGGAATTAACCGGGTTCCCCAACTAGCACTATCCTAATGCGTAAGCAAACTATTAATTAGTTGATCCTGAGCGAGACACCCAATTTGTGATCAACCCTTGTCAACCTCGCGGTGAGGGAAGTACGAAATGGGGACTCGTACTACCAGAAGTAAAAATAATTGATATAATTTTAAGTAGATTGTGACGACAAGTCTACCTTTTCGAAAATGCACGATTGAGTGCTATAAGGTGAAGTCCCTGACACAATAAGATCGTGATGCCCAAGGCGAAGCTTTGTGAGCTTTGCTTGTAGGCCAGCCTTCCATCGAGAGAGGTGCCTGTCTTTTTGAAAAATTAGGTAGTAATGTTGTGTAAAACTCAAATTTTCAAATATGATAGATTTTGGATAAATACTCCAGTATTGAATTGTAGAACTATTTTTAGTGAACAAATGGAATGCTTTCCCATAATGGTTTTATGAAGTGACAAATGATAATATGTTATCTGTCTATTTTAAAAATTACTAGTACATACGGGACTCACTGAGTGATTTTTACTCACACATGTATTATTTTCTTTGAAATATTTTAGGGATCAAAGGCATAGCCGAAGCGCAGTGGACTTCTAGAGGCTCATGCTATACCTTGGATTTGTTATACCCTTAAGTGTATGTATAAGATGTCAGACTCTATGTGTCATCTTGTGTTCAGCAAAGATATTTTGAAAAGCTTTCGCTGCCTATTGGATGAAGTTCATTATAAAGATCCCTTGTCTGAGTAATCAGGGGTGATATCCCAAAATTACAATCCACTATGCCATGAAAATATGGGGTGTTACACTCCCTCTCCATAATGAGAACCAATATCATATATATATATATATATATATATATATATATATATATAATATAGTGATTTTACACTTGCAGAAAAAAAAGGTTATGCTATTGTCGACAATGTCGATGTTAATGCCAGAATACATGAATTCCTTAGTTTGAACCTAGGAAGCAACAACTGCAATATGAGCAGTTTTAGATCCATGTGCAAATCATAGCATTGTGAGGATTTCAATATTCAATTGCTGGATAAGGGTAGTTTCCAAATTTTCTTCTATACGGAGGAAGCTATGGAGCATGCTTTGAAAGAAGGGCCATGGAACTTTAAAAATCGAATAATTTTGCTCAAACCATGGATAAAAGATAGTTTAATTCTCTTAAAGATTTTGCTGAGCAATTTTTTTGGATCTACATCTTAGGTATACCGTAGGACTCTTAAGGGTAAGGTAAAAATTGACAAAACCTTTGCAAAGTGCACTAAACTCTATATTCGAGAGAAGTCAAACAATGAGGAAAAAAAAATTCTATCTTAAGGTTTCCATTCCTATCAATAAGCTGCTGCGTAGATGTATCAAGACCAAGAATTTTTAGAAAGGTGAACTCTTTGCAGATATTACTATGAATGATTATTAGTTTGTTGTAGACTCTTATGGTATTAGTGTAGGACTTGCTTGTTAATTGAAAATGATAAGTTTGATCTTATTAGATCTCAATTGCTTGCTATATTAATTCACATTTTTATATTCCATTAAAGCCTTATGGTTCTGTGCATGATTCAATGTCTTATAGGTTTAGGAGACATGTTTTTCTGATAACCCAGGCATCTGAGTTTCACTTGACCATTTGCTAGACTATGAACCCCCACTCCAGACCTATAACCATATAAATTTAAGTCTAATCGAACTCAAGTAAAGTAGATATCCTATATCTAGGTCAAGGTTTGAATGCTTTACCAGGTGGCCAATCCTCTTCTTGCTTTGCTAGTTACGCTACCCCATAGGTGTTTTAGGGAGACATGTTCCTATGTTGTGGGACTTTATGTATGCATGAGAACTTCCCACGAATAAACACAAATCTGGGGTTGATTTAGCTTACTACTAGAAAAGAGTTGATTATCAACAAACCATTCCCAATAAACTAGGTTTGGTTGGTAATTACTAACAGATTACCAATAGATTCCCAACAAATATAAAATATGTTACATTTCAGTTACTTATTAACAAATTGCCAACTGTGTGTATTCTGTTGGTAATTTTTTTTTTATTGGTAATCTATTGGTAATGTACTGGTAAACAGGTGGAAAAATATTTATTAACTAATTACCAACAAAATGCGTGTAGTTAGTGACTATGTCTGATGGTAATCTGTTGGTAATAGGGAGAGAATGTTGTTCCCACCAATTTACCAATGTAAGTAGGTAGTTGGTAAGATATTTAAGATAGTAATATAGTTGGTAATATGGTGGTCAATTTTTTGCCAATAAAATTACCAACTTGGGCTACTAATATGGTAATATGTATTTGGTTGTTGATATTTCTATTGGTAATCTGTTGTTAATATATTGGTAAACAAGTGAGAAAGTATTTACCAATAAATTACCAATACAATGCTCGTAGTTGGTAACCATCTTTGATGGTAATTTGTTGGTAAAGAAGAAAGCGAATGTTTTTTCCTATTGATATTCCAACGAAATACCAACTGAAGTGGATAGTTGGTAGAAGTTTAACTAGAAGAAATATAGATTTGTTGAAGATAAGCATATCAAATTAACGATCTAATGTTAGATTTGTTAAAATTGCTAAAAAATATATCGTGACCAAATTTGAAGATAATCAGATATATTTTGTCCTATCATCTAGTGTAGTCTCTAGATAAGCACTCAAAACCTAACGTATTTATAAAGATAAGTATGTCAAATTAACAATCCAATCGTTAGATTCTTTAAAATTATTAAAAAAGGCATCATGACCAAATTTGAAAATAATTAGATATATTTTGCCCCATCATCTAGCATAATTTCTATACAATAATGCAAAAAATAATGCATTTATAAAGATAAGAATGTCAAATTAATGATCGAATAATTAATTTGTTAGAATTGCTAAAAAAAAGTATTGTGACCAAATTTGAAGGTACTTGGATATATTTTGTCATATAATCTAGCATAATCTCTATATAACAACCTAAAAGCTATTGTGTTTATACAAATAAGTGTGTTAAATTAATGATTTAACCATTAGATTTGTTAAAATTGCTAAAAAAATGTATTGTGATCAAATTTGAAATTAATCAGATATATTTTATCATATTATCTAGATAATCTCTATATAATGGCCCAAAACTGAATGCATTTATAATGATAAGTGTGTCAAATCAACAATCCAACCATTAGATTTATTTTAAATTGCTAAAAAAACATACCATGACTAAATTTGAAGGTAATCTGACATATTTTACTATATAATCTAGTATAGTCTCTATGTAAGCACTCAAAACCTAACATATTTATAAAGATAAGCATGTCAAATTAATGATCTAATTTTTAGATTTGTTAAGATTGCTAAAAAAATTATCGTGATCAAATTTGAAGGTAATTGAATATATTTTGCCAAATAATCTAGTATAATCTCTAAATAACAGCCTAAAACCTAATGCATTTATAAAGATAACATGTCAAATTAATGATCTAACTGTTAGATTTGTTAAAATTATTTAAAAAATATTGTGACTAAATTTGAAGCTAATCGGATACGTTTTGCCATATAATCTAGTATAATCTTTATAAAATAGACAAAAACTTAATACATTTATAAAAATAAGCATGTTAAATTAATGATCTAACTGTTAATTTGTTAAAATTACTAAAAAAATATCATGACCAAATTTGAAAGTAATTGGTTATATTTTATTATAATTTAGCATAATCTCTATATGAGAGCCCAAAATTAATTTGTATATTATGCCTATTAATTAACATTTGTTTAAAGTGAAATTAAATCATTTTAATTAAATAATAACTTAAGTATTTTATATTTATATAAAATTTTTGAGGCTACATTTAGGAATATTTTGGAAATTCAATAAATTAAAATTAAATTTATTGAAATTGAAAGGATTCACAAATTGAGTCTAATAATTATATTATGATTATGATTTCTCAAATGAAATACTGATATTGTATATTATTCTAAAAGCAATATGACCAATTGGTTTATGTTTATTTATATCATCTTAAAAAGATTAATTTATGTGGTTATATTTATATCTTTAATTACAAAGGTAATAAACTTAGTAATAAAGAATTACAAGGTGAAAAAAAATAAAAATATACCAATTGCATTTAGGGGTCCTCAAAATTAAATTTATTTAAAAAAATTTCCAAAGTTATACCATTTTTTTTCTAAATAAAAAAAAATGAGAAAATCTGTGGGCAATTTTCGTGGCTGGCGATTTCATGTCCTTTTCCTTCCAAAATGAAATTCTTTACAAGTCTATTTATCTACCACCACAAGAAAATACAGAGGAACAAAATAGAATAACTTAAGATTATGTAATTTTGATATATAATATGAACATACAATACCTATACTTACACACACACACACACACACACACACAATAATATTATTAAAAATCCTAATATTATATATATGAGTTTTGATATATATATATATATATATATATATGCACAAGATATTATTATTTATATATACACACAACATATTATTTTATAAGTATTTTATTATTATTTTAATTAATCTTTAAAATAGACTATTTCTATTTTTATAAGTATATATATATATATATATATATATATATAATATGCTATTTCTAGATTTGGACCCTTTCCCCTTTTTTCTATTATTCCCAATTTCAAACCCTTCTTCCTAATTTTCAAATCCAAATGTTCAACATTTTCCAATTCTCCTGCGTCTTTCCCCTTCATCTCTACCATTTCATTTCTGTATTCCCTCATTTCGCTCTTATTTCCAAAATTTTATGTATTCTCCTAAGAATCCAGTCTTTCATTTTGCTTCTTGAAGCTTTTCAAGAGAATTGAATTAGGAGGAAAGCCATGCTTTGAAATAGAATCAATGAATTTTCAAAATGAGCCTCCTATTCTATAATCATTGATTAACCCTATCACAAAAAGACCCGGAAGTAGAAAACTTAAAGTAATCTCCATTTATTTTTGCTCTTGTAGAAAAATCAATGGCTTCGGAGTCTCAAAAGGGTTAATAACAGTTGTTTAATATGAAATGAAAATTCCTTTCCTTATCAATAAATCAATGTTCCGTTTCGTTCTTTAATCTTTCTTTTCGAATTCTTACAAGTTTTTCATCTATGGATATTTTGCTTGTTTTTTCTTTCCTTATAGCAATCGTAAGCATGTTATTTTGCTATATATGCAGTTGTCGTTCATCTTAGAGCTATTGGAGATGCTCCAATTCACAAGCAAGCCATATTCAAAGTTTTCTTTGATTAATTTTATTGGGCTTCTTATTCAATATATGGTAATTATAATCATTCTTTTGATTGTTTCAAATTGTCTGTCTATTGCTTAAAGCCCTATCTCATTATGGGTACCTTTATGCTGTTAAAAAAAAACTTTCTTTATTACTTAATTATTATTTTGTTGTCTAGCGAATTTCTAAACTCTTATATTGTATTTCCAAATTCGAGAGACTTGTGACTTTCAAGTGTAGTGATATGCTATTAAATGCAAGATTTTTTTAAAGACTATATTAAGGTTAGCTAGTAAATACTGGCTTCAGTGCTAAGTGTCAAGGATTGCCTTTCACTTGCTTATGGCTTGACAGGCGTGAATTGTATCAATGTTTTAGTTAAGCTACTTGTTGAGCTATTGAGTAACATATCAAACTAATTGATGAAGTACTCAGTATAGGCTAATGATTAAAAGTTGGTAATTTTGAGTATTTTGGCGTTGATAATTTTTTTTGTTGTTGAACATGTTGAGATGTTATACTGATATATGTAAAAAACTTAAAGTTGTGGCTGCTTATATCCAATTGATTTTTAAACTAGCTAAATTGGAGTGCTTGATATTCATGTTTGTATACATGTTCAACTATTCTTCCTCCTTTACCCCCCTCCCCAAAGGGACGTTTTCCAATTTTGATGAGGTTTTGCTAGTTAAATTTCATTTTTCCAAGGGAAAGGTGCAAACAACTGTTGGAATGTATGCTCTCTAGACTAGGTTTTTGATGTAATAATTGAATTTATTAATAAAAAAACTTATTCTCAAAATCTGTTTGTGAATTTACATTTTATTTGTGTATGATTTACATTTGGAAAAGACACATTGTGTTTAAGTAAGTGATCCATGTGAATGGTAGTCTTTCATAATAAGGTATGGATCACGGGTTACTTAACACATAAATGTTTATTTTTAACCGATTGATGAGAATGAGAATCTCATCATGTTTAGGTTATTGTGCTATGAATTCCAAATGGGGAATAGCTTACTTTTAGCCAATGAGTAGTCCATTCACTTCATAGCATAAGCGTATTTCGAATACGTAGAACATGACCTATAATAGTGGTTTCTAAAAGTACTATTTAGAAGAAACCCATACTACGACTGCTACAGCGTGGACTAATACTCTATTGTTTGAGTATGAGTTGGTGGTCTGACAAAGCTGGAAGAATGTACTTTGATATACTATAGCTGAGGTTCTATCATAAAGCTAATATACTTGTATATTGGGTATATATCTAATTAGTTAAGATAGACTTATACAAGATAGCTTTTGCGCTATATCGCCCCTTTTGACCGTTCGAATGATCTAAATATCTAGGGCCTTGGGGGAATATTACTTGGATGTTTGCTTTAGGGTAGTTCCCTTAGAAAGTGGAAACATTCCAGGAGTCGTGGATCATGGACTAGAGGTCTAAAGATGGTAGATGTCTTTTAGAGAGGTGTTAGAACACTCTTCCTCTCTAAATGTACGGCGATGCGTAAAGGGGTATTTTAATTATTACACCTGTAGGTCAGAGACTTTGCTAACGTAGCATTGTCCTTGGGGTCAATATTTTCTTATAGTGATATTAAGAGATATTTAAAATGCAAAATAAAACCATTTCTATAGTAGGGGTATTTTGATTATTTTAGTAGCCAAGGTGATGTATCTTTTGGTCTTCGGAATAGCCCATAAGTCCTGATAGTTTTGGGTTGAGGGATTGGTCTTGTAGAAAATAAAAGGTCCAAAAAGGGATAATTTTGTATTGACTTTTGGTTTTTTAATTAATTTAACTATCGAGTTTGTATTAGTCCAAGAATAATTAAATTGAATTAAAGGCTTAACCCAATGAATTGGGCCAAAGCTTGAGGTTTATATTGGTTCATTTAAGTTATTTAATTAATTTAATTATTGAGCTTGTATTAGTCTAGGAATAATTAAATTGAATTAAAGGCTTAACCCAAAGAATTGGGCCATAGGCCTATAGGCTTGGTTGTTGGCTTAACATGAGATTCGCCTTAGGGTTTCTCTGATTCTACCGCCTGTGTTTGATTTTGAATTTTCAGATAATAGCCTATTATTAAGGTAGTTAGGATTCAAGAGAATAGAGATAGTTTTACATAGAACGTCGTTGTTTTCCTCAAGCAATTCTTCTTCTCTCTGAAGATAGTGACTTTATGCTATTCAATAGCAAGAACAGAGACATCGGGGTGGGGGGGGGGGGGGGGTTAATGCTTAATAGCATTTTGTCAGAAAAAAAGAAGATCATCCTCTTCATCCTTAACCTCCACCAAGCTTTCAAGCATGGGTTATATTCTGAAAGACCCAAAGCATTGCGTTGATGCCCAGATGGAGTCGATGGCTTACGGGACAACAATCTGAAGAAAGAATCATAGAGCTAGTAGTGGTTTAGATAGGAACGTTGGCACCTCCTAGACAAACGATAAAGCGCAGAGGTAAGGGAAAAAAATGGCTCTTCCGCTGCTCTATTTTTCAACATGCGTCTGTGAGTTTCGTTTTTGCTGTGTTTACCTTCATGTGGTACTAGAGCTTGGTTTATATGGCAATATAGGATGCATGTTAATAAATAAAAACGGTCAGATGATTGTTTGATCATAATCTATGAACCTTCATGTTTTCTGGTATGAATAGTTTATACTCTGTATGTCTCGTGGTTGAGACATAGGAACATTGTAATTAATTTTTTGTGACTTTCATAGTATTTGTGTAAGCCTATAATTAAAGGCATAGGCATTTATGGATTGTTTTAGATGATTTCTGGTGAAATTTGTGTAAAAAATGAAGCACAGTAGCGTCTGAAATGCAACAGGAAAAACAAAAAAGATGAAGTACTGTAGTAGCCGAGCCGCTGGAGCCAAGATATGATCAGTGGCTTCAGAATCAACAATCCAAGTGGAAGTTTATCCAACCATTGAAACTGACTCTAGATAGAGAACAATACCTATAGGGTTTTTCTTGACCTGAAGCTCTAGACACTCCTTTTTTCAGTGTCCCTTCTGCCCGCACTTGAAGCACTTGCCTTTTGTCTTGTTGGGCTGGGCTACTATGTTTCCTTTCTTCTTCTTGGACTTCTTGGGCTTGGGCCTAGTTCTGAAAGAAGAAACCCTAGCAATCATAGCCTTGGACTGTGGTTTTATGATATTTTCTGCCACCTGAAGCTCTTTTATTAACTCAGTTAAACTCATGTTTAACTTGTTCATGTTGTAGTTCAACTTGAACTGAGTAAAAGAATCCGGCAGAGATTCGAGAACCATGTCCACTTGGATTTTGGGGTCAATAACAGCCCCAAAGACTTCTGTATCCTCGAAAGTAATAATTATTTTGAGCATATACTCCCTGACTAATTCTCCCTCAACCATCTTAGTGTTTATGATCATCTTAAGAGCTTCCTGCTTTGCGGGCTGGCTTTTATTGGTGAATATCATGGCTAGTGACTGGCTAATGTCGTATGCAGTGGCCATGTGCTCATGTTTGGACTGGAGCATATTAGACATGGAGGCCAACAGGTAGCAATGAGCCATCTCGTTGGCCTTCTTCCTTGCCTTCTCAGCCTCACGCTCAACATCGGTGGAACCTTCCCCGATAACAGGGCAGGTTTTGTAGAGGACATACTTATACTCCTTGGCTGTGAGTATTATGTTTAAATTCCTTTTTTAGTCCACATAATTTGGACCCATTAAGTTATTCTCTCGGAGTATAATGGCTAAAGGACTAAAAGAATCTCCACCAACCATTTCTGAAAAATCAAAAATAAAAGAAATCTAAAAAATAAAAATAATTTGTGCACTTTATCCTCATATTAAATCTGGTAATAGTTAACCCTATTACTATTATCTTTAATATGATTAATTTGGCTCTTAGGATACTGACATAGCTTCTTGGGAAGATTAACAGTTTCTTAAGTTAAGTGTATTAATCATTACAAATTAAATTTTATTTTAGGTAATGATCTAGAAGATAACTTCATCGATGGGATGGCAGTTTCTTCTCATTTTCTATGGATAATCCTCGCACTATAACCTCTAACGTGGGCTGGCCAATCATGGCACGTGTGCCGGGCTATTAATTACATCCATCCATTAGTTTGAGATACTTGTGGTATCCCCATCCTATACAGGTTCACTCCCAAGGTGATGCGAGAGGACCCAAAATCTCTAATTAGGATCATGATGGAAGCTGTGGAACTGTTGGAACCCCTCTCCCACTTAGTCTTTTAAAATAAGGGTTTTTAAAGAAAATATCTTTTTGAAAATATCCTATTAACATTACAAGAAAACAGAGAAATAGCGAGGGATTATTTCATTGCTAAATCAAATTAGCGACAGATTAGCGAGGGAATATTCCCCGCTAATTTCTTCCTCGCAAAGGCAAAATTTTGTGACGGATTAAAAATTCCGTCGCAAATAGCGACGGATTTGTGAGGGAATTTTTCAGCAGTCAATGACTTCAGCAATGAATTTTGAAACGGATTTGCGAGAGATTTTTTCATTCCATCGCTGATCCCTTTCTATTTAGAAAGGGATCGACAATGGATTATTTTAAATATATTAATAAAACTAAAATGTTGGGAATTTTCCGTCGCTAACCCCTCGCTAATTTGAGAGGGATTAGCTACGGAATTTTTCTTTTTAATTTGACGGTTTAAATTATCCGTCGCTAATCCCAAGCGAATTTGCGAGGGATTAGCTACGGAATTTTTCTTTTTAATTTTATGATTTAAATGATCCGTCGCTAATACCAAGCGAATTTGCGAGGGATTAGCTACGGAATTTCATTTTAAATAAATTGTATAAATATTTCCGTCGCTAATCCCACGTAAATTAGCTTGGGATTAGCGACAGATAGTTTAATCCGTTTCTAATCCCTGGCTAATAGCGTGCGATTAGTGACAAAAAAACGTGACTTTTAGCGAGAGATTAGTGGTTGAAGTTAATTTCCTTCTATTCCCTCGCTAGTACTGTATAATTTTAAAATATTTATTAATCATATTTTAAAAAATGCCCTGTATTTGAAGAAAATTCATCTATCAAAATAATGCAAAATTTAATTAAATTAAAAAAACCACCAAATAGTATAATTAATAGATATAATAATGAAAAATGTGAATAATACATAAAAATGTTGTCTAAATATCTTAAATAAATATAATAATAAAAACATATGAATAATACATAAAAATATAGTGTATATATCCAAACTACGAAGCAGGAATCGGTGTGGATGCTGGAGCCGACGGAAGGGGTGGGGGTGGATCGGAAGGGCCTGGTTGATGATCTGGATGTGAATCTGGAGGACTGATGACGAAGTCCTCCTCATCCTTAGCATCGTCCTCCTGAATAGCTGGTATCGGCGGTGGTGGAGGTAGATTCAAATTTTGAGACATAAGCGTCAGGTACTCAGTCAAGCTCTGCCTGTGGCTCTGATATACTTGTACCTGATGCTCAACCCTCTCCTGCCTCTTCCTCTCGGTGTGTAACTCTCTCTGCAGCTGGCTTACATCCAACGAGGTAGAAGAATTCGATGACTCAGATGAAGCTGGCTACTGTAACCTCCGTCTCACCCTCGAAGACTCGGAGCCCAATCCGTATACTCGTCCCTTCTTGCACACTCTGTCATCCACCTTGACGAACAGCGTCTTCTCGTTGGGCACCCTACTTAGTGCGACCGTGCTCGTAGAATCAGTTTGGGAACCCGACTGCGCATGATGCTCAATAATAGCAGTGACAGTATCCTGTCGAATTTGGGATAAGGAAACACGCATAAAATATTTAAAATTAACGATCAAAATATAAATAATATTAAACTTAAAAACGTATAAGATTGTATATTCTTATTGAGGGACAGAAAAGAGGGGAGCCATGCATCCACGGGAAAAAAATCAGAGAAAAAAAAACCATAAGCCTTAGAGGCCACACGAAAGCGTGAAGATCATACCTTTGCGCTCCTTAAGCCTTCTAGGTTGAGTAGAAATGGCTTGAATGACTGGAATCGCTTCGCTTTGCCCATTTGAAGAAGCTTCTGGTTGAAAACCCGCTAGCCTCCTACTTCACCTTATTTGCATTAACGCTAAACTTTTCAACTCTCAGAATATTGCTCCACCTAACCTCTAGTCGGTGAACACAACAGTGAAGAGGAACGGTCTCAAATCTCCTTGGTTCTCTTACTATTGATTAGTAAAGCTCCAAGGAGAAACTAGAGAAGAAAGGAGACGTTCAGAAAGAGAGAGCTGCATGAGTTATTCACTTGAGCTTAGGGAGATTAGGGTTTTCTTTCTCCAGAGACTTGTTTTATTAGTTAGCCAAAACTAGGACTCAAATATTTGATAAACATATCCCCGGGATATCAAATTTCAAACACCCGGATGTTATCGTGAGAATGAGTTTGGCTTAACCCTAAACTCTTCTTAACCGTATCTGGAAAAAACCCTAAGGTCCAAGCTATCGGGCTGGAAAAATATTTATTATTTCTCTTGGACCCAAAAGGCCCAAAATAATAAATATTAATTATTTATTTCCTGGGCTTATATAAATGACCCAATAGATAATTAATTAGGCCAAATGAACAAAAAATAATTAATCTTTAATTATTTATTTCTTGGGCTTATATAAATAACCCAATAAATAATTAAACATTAATTATTTTCCCTAATTTAGGCCCAGGTTAATTTCCTAATTACTCATACTGGACCTAGGCCCTGAATAATTAATTAATCAATTAAACTAGATAATTAATTTCTCTCAACTCTTATTTTATTTTATTTATTTATTTTATTCCAGTCTAATAGTAAATTAAATATCCTGAATAAAATCAAATAAAATAAAATCCTCTTGAACTGAGACCAATTCCTCAACCCAAAATTAGTTAGGACTTACGGGCTATTCCGATGACCAAAAAGACACATCGCCTTGGCTGCTAAAATGACCAAAATACCCTTACTATATAAATAACTGTATTTTAAATTTTAAATATTTCCTAATATCACCATAAGGAAATATTGACCCCAAGGACAATGCTATATTAGCAAAGTCTCCGACCTACAGGTGAAATGACTAAAATACCCTTCTACACATCGTCGTACATTTAGAGAGGAAGAAGTGTACTAACACCCCTCTAAATGACATCTACCATCCTTAGGCTTCTAGTCCAATGATCCATGACTTTCTGGAGTGTTTTCGCTTTCCAAGGGAGCTACCCTAAAGCAAATATCCAAATCATGTTTCCCAGGGCCCTGGACATTTTAGACCATTCGGACAACCACAAGGGGCAAAATAGTGCAGAAACTATCTTGTATAAGTCTGTCTTAACTAACTAGTCACACATACCCAGCATGCAAGTATATTGGCCCTACGATAGAACCTCAACTATAGCAAATCAAAGTATATGCTGCCAGCTTCGCCAGACCACCAACTCATACTCAAGTCGTAGAGTACTAGTCCACGCTGTAGCGGTAGTAGTCTAGGTTTCTATCCTATAGTACTTTTAGAAATCACTACTACAAGTCCTGTTCTATGTATTCGAAATACGCTTATGTCATGAAGTGAGTGGACTACTCACTGGCTAAAGGTAAGCCATTCCTCATTTGGAATTCATATCATAATAACCTAAACATGATGAGATTCCTAGTCTCATCAATAGGTTAAGAACAAAAGTTTATGTGTTAAATAACCTGTGATCCATACCTTACTGTGAAAGACCACCATTCACATGAACCACTTATTTAAACACAATGGGTCTGTTCCAAACGAAAATTGTGCACAAACAAAAAGTAAATTCACAAATAATTTCTGAAAATAAATTCTTTTATTAAAATATTCGATTTTACAACAGAAACCTAGTCTAAAAGGGCATACAATCCAACATTTCTAGCGTATAGCGCGATCGATCACTGACATATTGGCCCTTCCTCGACCTGTCCTGGAACATGTGGTGCATCTAAAAAGGTCAATGTAGCTGAAGTCAGGACCTAACTGTCTCCGCTATCATTGTAACAAGAAATGACTAGATGTTAGTTTTTATGATGGACTAAGTGTGAAATAGCGGATATGATGAATAGTAAAAAATTTTATACTTACCATCCGCTCTTTATGCTCAGAAAAAGAAATGGATCCCCCTGTATGGGACACATCACTAGTGGATCTGTTCCGCTTAGTAGCGGAAGAGATATGCTACCACCTATCGGACCTCCAATGCTCCGATAAAGTAGCCCAATGGTCTGGGAAAATCCACTTGGGGTAGTAACTCCCATGCTTCTTCTGAGCCCTGGACAATATGTCTAAAAGTCACTTCTTCTCCTAATTAGCCTAGATCTGTGCGGTATGCTCGGGGCGCCAACAGAAAAAAGACTATAAAATCAAAGTAACCGTTATAAGTAATTACAAATAAGAAAACATATTAAAAATACTAAAAATACTGCAAGTAATAATTACAAATCGAACTCACACTCCAAAGATCGAACCACATGTTCTGAACATCAACCGGAACCTGTGAGAAGGTAGCATAGGCTCCAGTGTAGTGTCGCCTAAAAATCTCAACAAGCATAGGCTCCAGTGTAGTGTCGCCTAAAAATCTCAACAATCTCCCTCACACATCGAACTGAATGTGCGAACCTGTTCTGAGAAAATAGATTTTGTAATATTAGACAAAGTTATAATTTTGAAAATTTAGAAAAGTGTATAATAAGTAATTATGTAGTCGACTTACGAGTTACCAACTGGCTCAATCAGCAGCCGGGTATCGTCAGTAGGTGGAGCGCCAACTGTGGATCCCGAAGAACCTGGGATTGGGGTAGGGACTTACTCTGATTGGGCCTTGTCTGGAGGCAATGGCTGTGGAGCAGGTATACGTGGTGCGATGCTCGGGGACGGTGCCTTATCCGCCTTCGATGACTTACGAGTCGCTGACCGATCGTCGGGTGAGGCATTGGAAGCCATATGTATCTAGAATTATTTAAATACATAAAAATGGTCATATTTTGGGAGAATAAAAAAATAATAAATTTAAAAGTATAAAGCAAAGTAAAATGCTTGTAATGTAACGATAGCAGAACATATAATTATATCTATACATTAGTTAAACTTGGACCTAGTCTATAGACTTCTGTCATCATTAGATGAGTAGCCTTCCATATCGTCGTCTGTAGAGGATCCTATTTCCCATTCTTCTTCCTCGTCATTATTTTCATTGTTCGGTTGTGCTTCCTCCATTATTAAACCCGAATCCATAAAATCGATTGTGTCTCCAATACCGGACTTAATCTGCTAATCTTCCAAAGTTGTCATCCTCAACACATACATTGTTTGCCTGCGTATCATCTACTTCCTCCTGATATGGTGCCTCGACAATGGGTGCATCAATGATATTTTGGTCTTTTGATTCCCGGGGAGGATAGGAAATACACTTGAGTTACTTGTTGAGCTAACACAAAGGGGTCATATTTTGGGTAATTCCTCTTGCAGTTGATGTCAACAAGTTTGTAGTGAGGATGAATTTTAACCCCCCGATTTAGCGTTGGATCAAACCAATCACACTTGAATAGGACAACTTTTAAACAAGGAGTCCCAGGGAACTGAAGTTCGACAATCTCCTTCAACACTCCATAATAATCGTTGGCACTATCTCCATTGCCTTTAACACAAACTCTGCTGTTATTATTATTATTATTTTTCCGAATGACCGATCATGTGTATGGAACCTAAAACCATTTATGAAATAGCCATGGAAGTATTTCACTTGTCTCGAAGGTCCCCAGACCAAGCTTTTAAGTATTCTTCAGTCACTTGATTTTGTGGATCATGAACCTAGCAAAAAAATAAAGTGTTAATGCACCTTCATTATCAATGTAGTTTATTTTAAAGTCTCATTTTGGATGTGTTTAACTCACATAAGTCCAAAACCATCCTGCAAATTCCGACTCTATTCTCCTATCAACTTTAGGGTCTGTTATACTCGGCTCATAAAACTATAAGTCATTTTTGAATTTCCTAAAACGACCAAAACGAACACATAAGGATACTTGTTTAAAGTATTGCCGTATAAAATCTAGAAATGTGCAAAATAGTGGTATACTTACGTAATGTATGGTTGAACTTCTTCACAGTTTAGGTATATGTAATTTGTGGCAGCCTTAAATTCATCCAGGGTAAGATATCTATTCTGAATACTTCCCAAAACCCTCCCTGGAATGATGCATATAGACAATACAATGTAACTTAAGTTTGTATCACGAATGGCCTCATCATTCCGAGCCATAGCTGTATGTTGAGTCTACACATGTGGCTCAAAATAATAGGAGAAGAATGTAGATGCCTCTTCAACTAAGTAAGCATTGCAAATTGATCCCTCCACTCTCACCTTATTTTTAACTTTGGTTTTCAAACGATATAAGAATCTAATGCATTTTTTATAGTTAGAACTGATTCACATAGTAGATGTATATATAGATATAACAATACACAATATTTTACCGCTCGAATGGATACATCCATCAATATTGAACAGGGCCACCAACCCTGGCCTTGTATGGCAGGTGGACCATAAGGGGCTCCATCACGTCAAAGAAGCCGGGTGGGAAGATCTTCTCCAATTTACAGATGAGTAAAGTAATATTATCTTCCAACTGCTACATATGAGTTGTGGAAAGTTTAGGAGAACATAAGTGGCGGTAAAAGAGATTAACTTCAGTTAAAATGTTCCAAATTGACACTGGGAGTAATTCTTTAAATGCAGTTGGAAGCAACCTTTCCATAAATACATGGCAGTCATGTTTTTTTATATGCGACATTTTGAGCTCATTCAAATCAACACACCTACTTAAATTCGATACATATTCATCCAGAAGTCACAAATCTCTAACCCACTCAAGTAGAAGTCTCTTTTGCTCGAGTGTAATAGAGTATTTAGCCTTTGGCATTAATGTCCTCCCGTCATCCAAGCCAATCACATATAATTCAGGTCTATCGCAATATGCCAACAGATCACGTCGCGCCTTCACATTCTCCTTTGTTTTTCCCTTTACATCCATGACTGTGTTAAAGACATTATCGAACACATTTTTTTCATTGTGCATCACATCAATGTTATAACGAATTAAGTGTGTTCTCTAATATGGCAAATCCCAAAAGATACTCCTTTTGGCCCAATTATGGTAGATGCCTCTGCCATCATCCCTACGAAACTCCACAGCTGTCTTGGTTATTTTTGGTAAATGGCATACTCTATCCCACATACCATCTCTAGAAGTGCATTGTACAGGGTGTGCAGTCTCACGACCTTTATCCTTCCTAAAAGACCTAGCATCTCTTCTGTATGGATGATCTAAAGGCAAGAAGCGCCAGTGGCAGTCAAACCAAGAATGTTTACCTCCATTTTGTGAGTGAAATAATTTTGTCTGCTCCATGCAATACGGACATGCTAATCTACCAGCTGTGCTCCAACCACTTAGCATCCCATATGCCAGGAAGTCGTTTATTGTCCAAAGAAGTGCTACTCGTAGACAGAAGTTCTGTTTCTTTGAAATATCATATGTAGAGACTCCACTAAACCACATCATCCTTAATTCATCTACCAAAGGTTGTAGATAGACATCAATTTTATACTTCAGATTCCTAGGTCCCGGGATAATGATGGTAAAAAACATAAATGGATCCCTCATGCACATCAACGGAGGTAAATTACACGGAGTAACATTAACAGGCCAACAAGAGTATTGTTTCCCTGACATTCCAAGTGGTGAAAATTCATCTGTGCATAACCTAAGACGCACATTACGAATTTTAACTACAAATTTAGGATGACTACGGTCGAAGTGTTTCCAAGCTTCACCATTGCGTGGATGGCTCATAACGTCTTCTTCCAGTTAACTCTCTGTATGCCATATCATGTGCTCAACTGTTGTGAAAGATGCAAACAGTATCTACAGTCTGGGTGTTAATGGGAAGTAATACATTTTCTTAAAAGGAATGTTTTTCTGTTGTTTGTCCTTTGCAACTTTCTTTTTCGCCATATATCTATCATGTCCATAGAATTTGCTGTCCCTCCTAACACTGTCGTCCTTCCAGTAGAGCATGCATCCATTTGGGCAGATATTTATCTTCTGAACAGGTAGCCCTAGACTAGATACCAACTTTTTTGTTTGATAGAAGTCATCCGAAAGCTTATTACTACTTGGTAATACCTCCTTCATCAATTGTATCACCTGATTAAAGCAATTTTCTGACACGTTGTTTTCGGATTTAATATTCAAAATCCGAGAAACAACTGATAACGTACTGTGATTCTTACATCCATCCCACTTAGGAGTTTCTGAAACTCTCAGCATATCATAAAATTTTTGCACATCCGGGTTAGGTGGTTCCTCAACATTCTCTGATAACGAAGGTTCAATTGGAAATTGATGTCCAACTACATCAATCACCATATCTCGATATGGATTATTAGAGCTTGACTCGACGGTAGTTGTACAAGTGCCGGTTATTGCACTTGGCGACGGATTAATACCTTTACCATGACTAGTCCATCTTCGGTAATTAGCAACAAATCCAAATTTGTACAAGTGCAGCTCCATTTCATCTCGGGAAAGGTACGCTTTGTTTTTACACTTTCCATATGGATACCTTATAACTGATGCTGGATCAGTTGACAAACAATATGCAATAAATCGCTTGACCCATTGTTTAAACTCAGATGTAATTCCTTTAATCCCTTGTACGTGTCTTTTGTATATCCAACTACGATAATCCATCTACATTTAGGCCATAACCATGTAGCTTATTAGTACTTGTATAATTTGAATGAAGAACGATGGTGATTGTGAAGGTCGAGAACCCTAATATACTCGTTATCAATTATGGAAGAAAGATCGAATAATGGTACCAAAGAAATACTATCAACTATCGAGTTGTGTATTCTAAATCCTTAAAAAAAAAAATTTGACAGAGTTTCCCTTATAACTTGAACGTTTTCTAGGCATAAAGCCACCTCAATTCACCCAATATTCATTGTAAATGGCACATAAAACACAATTAACCTCAAAACAATTAATCAATAATGGAGAATTGACTAGTTATTAAACCAAAAGTAAAATAACCTCCAAATCTTCCAATTTCTATACAAAAGTACCAAGACCAATTTTCACAAGTAAAATATCAAATAGAAAGGGAAATGACTACTTATTAAACCAAAAGTATCACAAAAAAATCTCAAATAACTAGAAAAATATAGACAAAATTAGATCCTATCACATTCTCCAACACTTAAGTTTTGCTTGTCCTCAAGCAAACAAGAATTAAACACAATAGCTTATGAACAAGACAAAAAAATTCATCAAACTTATCCATAGCAAATTCATCTACAATAAAGCATAACCTTCTTTCCAACTTAAATATAAATTTGTTATTCATTCAACCCTTTCAAAACTTCACAAACTCATGTATTAAACCAAATAATCCTAAGGCCATCAAAGTTAAGTTAGACAAGCTCATATTCAGTACAAGAATATTATTCTACCCCTTAAGCAAAAACATAGACAACATAAATCAAATAAGTCACGATATTTAACCAATTCAAGCATCATGAACTCAATGAAGTGTACCAAAGCACTCAATGAACTCAATGATGTTTTGGTGTTATAAAGTGTACCAAAGCAAAGAATATGATGATCTCTAGTTGATTTGAAGGTTTTAGAATGGTTTGAGATGTTTAGAAGTGGTTAAATAGTTGAAGGTGGGTAGTGTGTGTTCTTGAGAGAATAAAAGAGAAAGCTAGATGAAGTAGGAGAGTGTTCTTGGATAGTGTGGCCAAAATTATTTGTTGTTTGAGTGCAGAATTTCTGGTTTAGTTTTATAGGATTGGTTGCCAGATAGGTGAGTGTTTGATGGAGCAAAAGGTAGGATTTAATTTTCAAATTCAAAGTATTTTGAATGGAGAGAAACTAGGAGAGGTTTGAGGCTTTTTAAGGGAGTTTTGTTGGCCAAGGATGGTGAAGAAGAAAGGATGTTTAGCTAGGTCCCTAGTATGGCCAAAAATATGATGAAGAAATGAGGAAGAATTGAAGAAAAAAATGCAGAGAAATGCTAGCTAATTGAAGATTGAAAAAGCTGGAAAAAAATTCTAGTTAGCTAGCTAGAAGAAATGACAAGATTTAGGTTGTTTGTTAGATAGAATTCAAAATGTTTTGAATGGGTTTTAAGCTATTAACTAGGAGTATCTCAAGGTCCTTTAAAGGTGATTTTTCCAGCCATTACCTTGAAGAAGAACAAGAACTATGAAAGAACTAATTCATGGTATTGAATACCCAAAGTTTCTTGGCTATGGCATTTACTTGTTTTGCTGAAAATTTTCTGGTTTAAACAAGCTATGAAGGGACTACAATCTTCATTCTTGTTTCCAGATTTTGCATACATGATAGGGGCTAATTTGGTTATATTTTGCGTAGTTATTTGAGACTCTTTTGTAATACATTTTGTGCAATAATTAGTCATATTCTTTCATATTTGAGATTTTATCCTTGGAAAGGTTTTTGGTCATTATTTCAGATTTTTGGGTAAAACGAAGCAAAATTGTCGCAAAATAGAGCAGAGGCGGCACCGGCTGGAAGCCTGGAACCGGCGACGGCTGTACATTGGATGCACGGACTTCAAAGCGATGGAAAAATTTGAGAAGCAGAGTAGAACAGAGCCTAATCGGTGTCGGCTATAAGGCTGGAGGTGGTGCCGGCTGCATTTTGGAACGTATGCACAAAATTCGGAGAAAAATCGACGAACGAGTGGAGAAATAGAACACAGGCGGCGCCGGCTGTGGTCTGTTCCTAAGGCGGTGCTGTGATCTTTTGACGCGATTTTAGAAATCTGGGGAGTTTTAGCATCTTTCAACTTCTACTCGGCCAAGAACGTTGTACCTACGAGGTTAGGCACTTCTTAAGCCTACAAATAGATGAAAAACACAAGGGAAAAGGGGAGAATTCATTGATCGTCATAGAAAATCACTGAGTCTAAGGAGGAATTCTTCAAGTTCAATGAGGGTTGTACAAGAAGGTTTTTAAAGGAAGAAGAAGGAGGCTTGTCTATGAGTTCTTTCTTTTACTTTGTTTTCTTTTTCTTGACAATGATGTTTTAATTGTTCTATTGTAATTTGACATTGTTTTAGATAATCATGATTCTTGGAGTTATTTGATCTTTTGATTAATTGACTGTTCTTCTTGGTATTTAATTACTTGGGCATATTCCGAGATTAGTTGGTTGTTTCTAATGTTAACTTCCTAGACCAAAGAGGTTGATGATGGTTGCAATTGATTAATTTTCGCATTCATTGGCTGTTAACTTGCTAGACCAAAGAGGTTAATTGCTGAGAATTGAGTAATTAAATGTTAATTGATGTTTGCTAGACCAATGATTCATTGATTAATTTCATGTTTTAAATTTGCCAGACCACGAAAATTTAATTAAGGATTGTGTTTAATGCATCTTTTGGATGAATTAGTTGAGACAGACCAAGTGATGCTAATTTATCTAGAAGGTAGTAATTAGTTGAGACAGACCAAGTGATTCTAATTTACCTTAATCATTCATGGTGCCAAGAGAATGATTGATTATGATAATGGTTAAGTTCTCGAAGATCGTGGTTGTCTAATCAATGGTTTGAGTTGCATACTTTTCCATCCTTGACATGTACATATTTTTATTTTATTTTCTTTAGTTTTCATTTTTATTTGATTTTCACTTTGTTGAGTCGGTTAAACAATGAAAGAGGGGTAATTAATATTTACTTGTTCCTTGAGGATCGATACTCGTTTGAACCCTATGCTTAGAAATGATGAGTACGCTTGCTCATATGTGTGATTTGGGTCCAACGTTTTAATTTAAACTTGATTGGGAATGTTCTTAGTTTTTGTATGATTTTTATACCCAAATCCAAACACATTAAGTTTTTGGCACCGTTGCTGGGGAACAATAGCATGAAAGCCTGGATTTTATTGATTTTATCCATGTCTCCTGAATAAGGAGATGATGCAGGAATCAACAGAGCTTGAAACCTTAGTTGGTAAATTCGTAGGGCATGTCACGAGGCGTTTCCAAGAAATCGATTCCACATTCGAAAAATTCGAAGCAATGATCCGCAACATGGAACAACAAATCTGATTTTTTACGGATATGGTAATAAAATCTCATGAATTCACACCATTAGCCAGTATGGTAACAGTTGCTATCACATTACGAAGTGGAAAAGAATTGCCAGACAGTACAACAGATGAGGGCCGGTGCCGGCTGGAAGAAGAGAACCGGTGCCGGATGTCCATCCACATTGAAACCTTGCAACATAGAATGGAATTGGCGCCAGCTGAAGCACTGGAACCGACTCCGACTATCCCCTGTCCACCTCCCGAAAAACCCACTTTTCAGCCTAACATACCATACCCTACTCGTCTACACAAGGCCCGAAAAGACGCCCAGTTCAACAAATTCCTAGAGGTATTTAAACAACTGCACATAAACATCCCCCTCAGTGAAGCCTTAATCCACATGCCCAAATATGCCAAGTTCCTCAAAAGTATGCTTGTTAAGAAAAAGCAACTGGAAGAATTGTCTACAGTAGTCCTCAATGAAGAATGCTTGCAGGACAACTTAAGTTTGCCCCAAAAAGCAAAAGATCCAGGGAGTTTCTCTATCCCATGTCTAATTGGCACTCTTCATGTCTGTAATGCACTAGCTGACCTAGGTGCTAGCATTAATTTACTACCATATAAAACATTTAAAAGGCTAGGCCTAGGAGAACCACAGCCCACTAGGATGAGTATTCAACTCGCGGATCGCTCTATCAAATACCCTAGGGGCATCATTGAAGATGTGTTGGTAAAAGTTGATAAATTCATATTTCCTGTGGATTTTGTTATTCTTGGCATGGACGAAGATTCTAAAGTCCCCTTAATCTTAGGTAGGACCTTCTTAGCTACAGCAAAAGCATTAATTGACGTCCATGGGGGGAGATTAACACTAAGGGTTGGGGATGAGGAAGTCATAATTCAAATCCATAAGAGCATGCAATAACCTATGACTTCTGATGATTTGTGTCTAAGAGTTGATATTCTTGACAAACCAATTTTTGAGTTGATGCAGGAATCTATTGAGGAGGAATTAATGGAAACATCAATGGCATATCCGGAGGAATCTCATAACAAGGATG
The DNA here is from genome assembly GCA_026120185.1 of Voacanga thouarsii. NCBI lineage: Eukaryota > Viridiplantae > Streptophyta > Magnoliopsida > Gentianales > Apocynaceae > Voacanga > Voacanga thouarsii. The sequence continues at coordinate 32,641 of JANUWF010002256.1, read as the reverse complement.
GGATGCAGAATTTGGACATAGAAAAATGCAGTTTGGGGAGAATAAAATCATCTATAGATGATCCTCCTGAAGTGGACTTAAAGGACCTACCTGAGCATTTGGAATATGTGTTCTTGGCTATGGATCGTAAGTTACCTATCATTATTGCCAAAAATCTCAAGCCAGAACAAAAGACCAAGCTGGTAAGCATGTTGGAAAAATATAAAAGAATGATAGCTTGGAAGATCACTGATATTAAAGGTATTAGTCCATCCTTTTGCACACACAAAATCTTGATGGAAGAAAATGCAAAACCCGTAGTGCAACCCCAACGCAGGTTGAACCCACATATGAGTGAAGTGGTAAAAGGTGAGGTGGTTAAGCTCTTAGATTCTGGCATCATTTACCCTATTTCAGATAGTAGTTGGGTAAGTCCTACTCAAGTGGTACCAAAGAAGGAAGGAATGACGGTGAGCCCTAGTGATAAAAATGAATTAGTCCCTATGAGATTGGTCACGGGGTGGAGATTTTGCATAGATTATAGGATGTTAAACAAAGCCACTAGAAAAGATCATTTCCCTCTTTCTTTTATTGACCAAATGTTGGAAAAGTTAGCCAGACACAAGTATTATTGTTTCTTAGATGGATTCCCAGGCTACTTGCAAATTCCCATAACTCCAGAGGACTAAGAAAAGACTACTTTCACATGTCTATATGGTACTTTTGCATATCGTCAAATGCCATTTGGCCTTTGCAATGGCCCCGGAACATTCCAAAGACGCATGACAGCTATATTTGAAGGACTCGTGGGGGATATCATGGAGGTATTTATGGATGATTTCTTAGTTTTTGTTGACTCATTTAATTTGTGCTTATCTAACTTTGAGAAGGTGCTCGCAAGATGTGAAGAGACTAACCTCATGCTTAACTGCAAAAAGTGCCACTTTATGGTAAAAGAAGGTATTGTGTTAGGGCACAACATTTCAAGGAAGGGTATTGAGGTCGATAGAGCAAAAATTGAAGCAATCGAGAAGCTACCTCCTCCTACTTCGGTAAAAGCTATAAGGAGCTTTCTTGGTCACACAGGTTTCTACAGGCGGTTTATCTTAGACTTCTCAAAAATTTCGAAACCTCTTACTTCTTTACTTGAAAAGGATGCTGAGTTTAATTTTGATGATAAATGTCTCAACACTTTTACCACACTTAAAGAGAAATTGATTAATTCACCCATTTTAATTGCCCTGGATTGGTTTCTTCCCTTTGAACTAATGTGTGATGCAAGTGACTTTGCAGTTGGTGCAGTATTGGGACAAAGACGGAACAAGCACTTCTAACCGATATACTATGCCAGCAAGACTCTAACGGATGCACAAGAAAATTACACAAAAACCGAGAAAGAATTGCTGGCCATAGTGTTTACCTTTGATAAATTCCGTTCTTATTTTATTTTGTCCAAAGTCATTGTATATACGGACCATTCAGCCTTGAAGTACCTACTAACCAAATATGATTCCAAACCAAGATTGATAAGATGGGTTCTATTATTGCAGGAATTTGATTTGGAGATTAGAGACAAAAATGGGGCAGAAAACTTGGCTGCGGATCACCTGTTAAGATTGGATAATCCACACCTAGAATCCTTTCTAGAAGAAGACATTGATGATGCTTTTCCGGACGAGCAACTTTTGCTCATAGAAGGTGAGATCCCAACCACACCATGGTTTGTCGACTTTGCTAACTACTTGGCTGCAGGAATTATGCCAAAAGACCTCACGATGCATCAAAAGAAGAAATTCCTCTCCGATGTACGACATTACTTTTGGAATGACCCATATTTGTTTAAGTGTTGTGCAAACCAAATCGTTCGGAGGTGTGTGGATGCTACGGAAGGGGAAGATATTCTTCGACATTGTCATGAAGGACTTGCTGGAGGACGTTACCAAGCCAACAACACTGCACGAAAAGTGCTAGACGTTGGATTCTATTAGCCCACATTATTTAAAGATGCCCGCAGGTTTGTCCAAAGTTGTGATAGGTATCAACGTACAGGTAACCTTTCTAAATCTAATGAGATGCCATTACAAAATTTTCAAGTGTGTGAAGTATTTGACTGTATAGACTTCATGTGACATTTTCCTAGTTCTTTAGGGAATAAATATATCTTGGTGGCAGTGGATTATGTCTTTAAATGGATAGAAGCCCAAGCCTTACCCACTAATGATGCAAGGGTGGTGGTCAAATTTCTGAAAAAACTTTTCACTTGATTTGGTGTGCCTAAGGTCCTAATTAGTGATAGGGGGACTTATTTTTGTAATGCACAAATAAAAAAAGTCCTCACACACCAAGGTATGCACCATAGGTTGGCCACCCCGTATCACCCTCAAACAAGTGGATAGGTTGAGGTGGTTAATAGAGAATTCAAACGAATTTTGGAAAAAAGTGTCAACCACACTAGGAAGGATTGGAGCTTAAAACTATATGATACCCTTTGGGCATATCGAACAGCCTTTAAGACACCAATTGGCATGACTCCGTTTCAGTTAGTATATGTTAAATCATGTCACCTACCAGTTGAAATTGAACACAAGGCTTATTGGGCAATAAAACTGGTCAATCTTGATCTTGAGTCAGTTGGGAAGTCCCGGTTACTTCAACTCACAACCTTAGAGGAATTGCGAAAAGATGCCTATGATACGTCACTCCGGTACAAAGAAAAAGTGAAATCCTGGCACGACAAGCATATTACTGGACCACATGACTTTGCAATAGGCAATCAAGTTCTGCTATTCAATTCTCGTTTACGGCTTTTTCCCAGAAAGTTGAAATCTCGGTGGTTGGGACTATTCACGGTAAGTAAGATCGGCCCTTTTGGCACCCTAGACCTTACTCACCCCACTCGGAGAACTTTCAAAGTTAATAGCCATCGGGTAAAACGTTATGCGGGTGGCAGTCTTCCACATCCCGAACAGGTGGACATGCTCTTTAACAACTCCGCATAGGTACTTTGATGATGCCTCCTTCTTCAAGCATTCAGCTCTTGTACAACACGATTAATGGAAGTTTATTTTTCATATCTCTTCTCCTTTATCTTTTTGGTCCCTTGGTATTGGTTGTTTTGGTTCTATTTATTTGGCCATTGAGGACAATGTCCAGTTTAAATGTAGGGGAATGGTTTCATTGACAAGTCTTCTACATACTCTTTAGCTTTCTTGGGAGAACAAAATTTTTCAAAATTTTCTAAGAAATTTTCTGATTTTCTAGAGATTTCAAGCCGTATTTTTGGTGTATGTCTTTATGATGAATTATAGAGCATATGTTCTAGATCATTTATGGCTTATGCATGATTGTTTGCACTCACTTGGACAAAGTAGTTCTTGATCAAATGCTTTGCATTATTCTTAAACCTGTTTTTTTCTCTAAAATGCGTGGAGCATTCTAGAACTTACTTGAATACCTCTCGAGGCAAAATAAGAAAAACATTCATGATTTAACTTAGGGATGATGGTAAAAGGCCTTCTTTGGATAGTTTGAGCTTTTCAAGCCTATCTAGTGCTATATTATCCCTAGTGCCTATTTTGAGCTTAAATTGGTGATTTTTTTCTTTACAACCCGTCACGATATTTTGTCCATTACTTATGCTGAAAGTTTGTATAATTTCCAAATCTTTATGCTCTTCAAGGTTGAAAATGTATGTATGTTGAGAACAATGTAGGGAGAGAGATCATGACTTGTTACTTTCAGTCATGGATCAATTACAATTGGAGCTAGGAAAAGAGAAGAAGTGGAATGAAAGGAAGAAGTTGAAAGATTGAGAAAGAAAAGAATGCGAGCTGAAAAAGGATGAGAAAGAAGAAAAGAAATGAGTGAAGAGAGAAAACAACAAGCTGCTAGAAAGAAAAGTAAATGAAAAAGAAAAGAACAGCAGCAGAAAAAGAAAAAAAGGAGTAAAAGAAGAAAGAATTGAAAAAGAATTGAAGACAAAAAGAGCAAAAAAATCACAAAAGGGATGGTGAGTGAACTGTAAAAGTAAGTTCATATAAGATACTTGCTACCATTGCTGGAAAATTGATTGATCTTGTCAGGAAAAGAATTGATGATAAGAAGAGGTGAAAGAAGAAGAAAAAAAAAAAAAAAAGAAAGAGCAATGCAGGATTTTCTTGAAATGCGTAAAGGTTGTAATAAAAGGTTATGGTTTGATTGGTTCTTGGAATAGGAGAGCAAGAAGAGGTGGGAATTATAGGTTTATTTTGGTTACCCTTTTCTTGCTTACTCTCAGTTTTTCTTTAACTTTTGATGTTCCTATATCATTCGTTTGCTAAGCCGCATTACAAACCTTTAGCCTTACATTACAAGCTTAAAAGTCCTACTTGATCTAAGTAGAATCATGATATGTCTTGGATTAGTGGAGAGAGTGTATGAAAAGTAAGCATATGGAATGCATATTCTTTTTGAACTAACTTCTTTCTAATGGTTTGAGAATATTGTGAAGCATTGTGATGGTTCTACTAAGTCATTTGTCACTACACAAGTCTTGCATTGGTTATGAAAGATTTAGTATCGTATGTTTTATGTTTATAAGTAAAGAAAGCATTGAAGATATGTTTTGGGAATTTATTGAGTGATGTGAGTAAAACCTTGTATTTTTCTACTTGTTCTTGATACTTTGGTTGAGGACAAGCAAAGAGCTAAGTGTGGGTGAATATGATAGGGGCTAATTTGGTTATATTTTGCGTAGTTATTTGAGACTCTTTTGTAATACATTTTGTGCAATAACTAGTCATATTCTTTCATATTAGAGATTTTACCCTTGGAAAGGTATTTTGGTCATTATTTCAGGTTTTTGGGTAAAAAGAAGCAAAATCATCGTGAAACAAAGTAGAGGCGGCGCCGACTGTACATTGGATGCATGGACTTCAAAGCGATGGAAAAATTTGAGAAGCAGAGTAGAACAGAGCCTAACTGGCGCCGGCTGTAAGGCTGGAGGCGGCACCGGTTGCATTCTGGAATGTATGCGCAAAATTCAGAGAAAAATCGGCAAATGAGTGGAGAAACAGAACACAGGAGGCGCCGGCTCCGAAGGACCAAGGTGGCGCCAGCTATGGTCTGTTCCTGAGGCAGTGCTGCGATCTTTTGACGCGTTTTTGGAAATCTGGGGAGTTTTAGCATCTTCCAACTTCTACTCGGCCAAGAACGTTGTACCTACGAGTTTAGGCACTTCTTAAGCCTATAAATAGATGAGAAACACAAGGAAAAATGAGAGAATTCATTGATCATCATAGAAAATCACTCAGTCTAAGGAGGAATTCTTCAAGTTCAATAAGGGTTGTACAAGAAGGTTTTCAAAGGAAGAAGAAGGAGGCTTGTCTATGAGTTCTTTCTTTTACTTTGTTTTCTTTTTCTTGACAATGATGTTTTAATTGTTCTATTGTAATTTGACATTGTTTTAGATAATCATGATTCTTGGAGTTATTTGATCTTTTGATTAATTGACTGTTCTTCTTGGTATTTAATTACTTGGGCATATTCCAAGATTAGTTGGTTGTTTCTAATGTTAACTTCCTAGACCAAAGAGGTTGATGATGGTTGCAATTGATTAATTTTCGCATTCATTGGCTGTTAACTTGCTAGACCAAAGAGGTTAATTACTGAGGATTGAGAAATTAAAGGTTAATTGATGTTTGCCAGACCAATGATTCATTGATTAATTTCATGTTTTAAATTTGCCAGACCACAAAAATTTAATTAAGGATTGTGTTTAATGCATCTTTTGGATGAATTAGTTGAGACAGACCAAGTGATGCTAATTTATCTAGAAGGTAGTAATTAGTTGAGACAGACCCAATGATGATAATTTACATTAATCCTTCATGGTGCCGAGAGAATGATTGATTATGATAATGGTTAAGTTCTCGAAGATCGTGGTTGTCTAATCAATAATTTGAGTTGCATACTTCTCTATCCTTGACATGTATATATTTTCATTTTATTTTCTTTTTAGTTTTCCTTTTTATTTGATTTTCACTTTGTTGATTCGGTTAAACAATGAAAGAGGAGTAATTAACGTTTACTTGTTCCTTGAGGATCGACACTCGTTTGAACCCTATGCTCAGAAATGATGAGTACGCTTGCTCATATGTGTGATTTGGGTCCAACGTTTTAATTTAAACTTGATTGGGAATGTGCTTAGTTTTTGTATGATTTTTATACCCAAATCCAAACACATCAATACAAAAAGGAGTGCTTGATTTGCAAAGGAATAAATGATGTTCAAGCTGCCCATTTTTCAAGCATCAAACATAATTTTTCTCAAAGTCTCCATCATGAATTCATTCAGCTTCAGCCATCAAAACTTAATTCAAAATGTTCCTCACCATGCATAGATCAACTTCATAATGAAAAGAACATATGAAAATACACTAGGTAAGAAACAATAAGAATTTCTTGGCATTAAGCCATCTCAATTTTTAAAAAAATTTGACAGAGTTTCCCTTATAACTTGAACATTTTCCAGGTACAAAACCACCTCAATTCAACCAACATTCATTATAAAAAATTCACAAGATACAAATAACCTCAAAATATTTAATCAACAACACTAAATTTAAGGGTAATCACCCATTACCCATAGGGAGTGATCACCCATCACTCACAGGGAATGATCACTCATCACTCACGGGATTCTAATGATACATACCAAGTGTTTTCTTACCTAAGAAGAGCTCGTCTGTCCAGGCAAATCAATGAAGAACTGTATATCTAACCTGTGCGTAATAATAACATAAGGTTACTGTAGAACAAATTATAAGTATAACATAGTCTTGGCATCAGATGGAACGAAATCTTAATCAGTTAAGTAAACAGTTAAGAGGCATTTTTCATCAGTTGAACATTTCTCAAATAACCATTCCTATAGCCCAAAATACATAAATGGACATAAACCTTTCAATTGTCACAATCATGCTTCAGAATGTAATTGAGGGAAAATGTGATCATGCATTGCTGTAAGATTGCTTTCCAAATGCTGGTTTCATACTGTGAAATGTTTCTCCAGAATCATACTGTAGATGGATAAAAAGTCCTTCCCGAGTGATAAATTCATCCATTTAGGGAATTTTTGTAAATTATATACACCCGAGTCCAAAAGGAATTTTATTCAGCCAAATCCAGAATTCTAAATCCGAAAAAAGAAGTAAATTCAAGGATTTCATATTTTATCGTGCTTGATTGCTTTATAAGTAATTTGTCGTTCCATAAAGGCAAAGAAATCATCACTTGCATGTGTTATCATTAAACATGGAACGGAACAGATTCGTGCAAGTAAAATACTCATTTGTCACATAGCATATGAGAAAGATGCTTTTAATAAATTCTTGCACTTAGAAAATATTCAAAACAAAAAAAGTTCATAATCCTTTGTAGAAATATTCATTTTCCTAAAATTTAATCATTTTTTTGTTAAGAGAAACCAAAACCTTGTTAAAAAAAAAAAACCCAAAAAGGTTGTTAAAAATTTCCTTAGTTCTCATTTTCCATTAAAATGGAAATACATCATCTGGGGAATCAAAAGGAAATATCATCGTCTCCATACATTCATTTCTTTATCCCTCATCCAATACATTTCCAAGTCATTTATGTGAATTCATAACTTCTCATTCATCCATTAAATCCAATGGAACAATGCATTAACTTATTACTTGAACAAAATTCTACATTTTTTATTCCAAGACATGCCCTATTATGTTTCGCATAACTTTGATCCACAAGTCCAAATAACTTCAAATTTGTACCAAAATACTCTTAAGGCCATTAGCTACAAAACTATAAGCTTATTATAGGCAGATATGCCATTGTTATAAATTTGCTACAAACAAAAGCTTGCTATTTTACCAGCATATATGTATTTTCCTTGCAAAACATTATTTTTCTTGTTTCATTCTTTTCTTAGTACTTAATTATCAATCAATTTAATCAATTCTCCATCATAACATCATCAAAGCATCATGCTTTTATCCATGAAAGGAACAAAACTAGCATGGTTTATACGCAACAAAAATTACAGACTTAAACAAAGTATATTAATGCTATAATTCTCCACAATCACAACTTGTTTTTTCCATTTCTTCTCTAGTTCATTTTTCTCCCACAATTACAGCCATGATCAATGCATTGTAACCCCTTCAAAGCACCTTCAAATATCACAAAAATCACATCAAAACAACCCCCAAAGTAACCGGCCCAACGCTTGAACAAAATATCATCACAACTCCATACCATCATAAATCACTATAGCCAGTCTATGCTTGTTTCTATGAAAAAATTCATGTCATAATGATCACCAAAAGCTATAGAATAACTTTAACTTTTGAAGGCCAGTAGCAGTAGAAATGACCTTGAGTTGATGAGACCGTGAAGTTCAATAGTAAGGGTAACGAAATTAAAAAGCACCAATCAATGAAAATTGATAATACCTTAAAGAAGCAGTGATAATATTAGCTTCGGTGGGTGATTGTGGAGGTTGAGCTACTGCTGGTGGAATTCTGGTTGGTAGCTTGCTCAAGGTCACATCGCAGTGGCGGTAGATGTCCCTCGCTACTGTGTTCAGATAATGTCATCAGTGGGTCAGTAGATGGAAGGGATTGGAAGGGATTTAAGAGGGATTAGCCAGAGAAAAGGGAAGAAGACAGGTGGAGAAGACAACAAAGAGAAAGAAGAAGCCGGGTCTGGGGAAGACAGAACACAGATGTATTAGTCGTGTGGATTTGCGAGGGACATTTCCGTCGCTAATCTCTCACTAATAGCGAGGGATTAACAACAGATACTAAAAATAAAATTAACATATCTCTCGCTAATCCCTCACAAAATAGCGTGCAATTAGCGAGGGATTATTCAGTGACGGATTAGCGAGGGTTACCCTATGCATTTTTAAGTGCCTTTCTGATCCCTCGCTAATTGCGTTGCATTAGAAAGTGATTAGCGATGGGTTTTTTGAATTTCAAATTCCGCTCTAAATTTTCTATCCTTCGCTAATCCCTCTCAAATCCTTCACTGTTATATTCCGTCGCTAATCCGTCTCTAGTTAGAGACGGATTAGCTACAGATATAACATTTTCCTTACTTTTTTCAATTCTCTATTGGGAAAACATATTTATTTCTATCAACACTTAGCTACTTCCTACTTAGCTATGGATTAAGAGCATGAAATATTTCACCGGTGAACAATTCTAAATATTCATCATGGTGTTTGTTTAGATTTAATTAACACATATCCTGTTACGCTTATTAATATATAAAAATTTTAATTAGTATTGGTGTGATTTCATTTCCTAAAATTGTATTTATTACCCTAATCAAATGTAATAAAACATAATATATAAAACTTCGATTGTGCACGTAAACTCTCGTAGTAATTAAATGTGTGTTCATATTACATAATTATACATCGACCATATGATCAATGCATCAAATATGTATGTATGTATGTATGTATGTATGTATGTATGTATGTATGTATGTATGTATGTATGTATGTATGTATGTATGTATGTATGTATGTATGTATGTATGTATGTATGTATGTATGTATGTATGTATGTATGTATGTATGTATGTATGTATGTATGTATGTATGTATGTATGTATGTATGTATGTATGTATGTATGTGTGTGTGTGTGTGTAAAGTTATCAATGTATTATATATATACTATACATAACGAATTTGTACATAGTTATAATGTATGCATATCATTTAATTATAATCTATACTTCGTAACTTGTCGATGGTAATTAATCCTCCAATGAATGCAAATACATTGGTTATAATTCAACAAATAATGAAGAATTACGTATTTGTAAGGATATTACATAAAAAAAATGTACCACACACAAAAGTATCATGAGGAAAAATTTTTGAGGATCCACAAAATGGGGAATTCCTCACAAATCCCTTGAAAATTAGTGAGGGATTTGTGATGGAAACATTCAGCGACGGATTAGCGAGGGATGTTAATATCCCTTGCCAATAAAACTCCAATCCATCACAAATTAGGCATTGAATTGCGACGGAAATATCAGTTGCTAATCCCTCGCAAATTAGCGTGGGATTAGCTTGGGTCTTGTCACAAATCAGAAGCTAAAAATTTACAACGAATATTAAGTAAAAATAAAAAATCCGTCGCAAATCCCTATCAAATTTGTGATGGATTAGATGGGAAATTTAAATCACTCGCTAATTTGAAAGGGATTCTTGTTAACGCTAATTCGACGCTAATCAGCTAGGGATTAGCGACAGAAAGTCAATTCGTGTGCCTAACTTATTTTTCCCTCGCTAATTCCTGCTTTTCTTGTAGTGTAAGTATCCCTTAACTTTTTGTAAAATATCTAAATTCATAGATCTCTATGTCAAGGTAAAATCCTTTAAGAGATTTTCTATGAATTTATTTTACATAGTTAAGAAATTAATGATTTCCAAAAATTTCCTTTTAAACTTTTTAGAGACTTTGGTCTCAAGTTTAATTTGACAAAAACAATTTTCTAGTGCAAAATTAAAACAAAATGGCTTTGTATTTTAACTTACAAAAATATAAATCCAAAATATATGTTCTATGTTAAGGATTAAATCATTTGAGAAAATATCCAAGGATTAATTTTTGTCTAAGTTAAAAATAACCAGTTTTAATTTGAAAAATAATTTTCTTATCATAAATTTCCCAAAGACTTTGGTCTTTGAGAAAATGCGCACATAGGGTACAAAAAAGAATTAAGCATGCTAGAAAACTGTAAATATTTTCATACTTTTCTACTCTTTTAACTTAAGTGTCCAAATAATAGAATTAAACACATTAATTAATTAATTAATGGTCTTATTTAATCATAAATTTCCTTTACTATTATTTTTCATGCAAAATATTCAAGGAATATTAGCTATTGTAATAAAAATAACTTTACTTGGTATGGGACTAAAATTAAAATAATAATAAAGCTGAGATGCTTAGGTAGCAGAACCTAATTTTTAGCTATTTGTTTGGTGATTTTGCACAGAATTTGAGATTATTGTGGATTAATGGGTTTCATTTTTTGAAAAGAAAATTGAAGTTCTAAATCCTCCACTCCACTATGAAAAAGGAAAAGAGAAGTTTATTAATATCACTTTCCTTGTTAAATTTGGTGTCTTTTTGTTCTGAATAAAGGATTGGAGATTTTTTTTATAATCTTATGGCATGAATTTGGCTCCTTTACTTTAGCTTTCCTTTTTAACTCTAGTTAAACATTATAGTGTTGTAGGGAGTTTAAACTTATTTGGAAGAAACTAGCTTTCATATATAGTGATCTGCTGGTTATGTTGAGGATTTTGAAAATTGAAGTTTATGTATTTCAGTTTTTAAATATTGGGATTTTACCAGAAATTAATATTGGTTATGTAATATTGGCATCTTTTTCTTTCTATTTTTTTTCCTATTTTATAATTTAGACTTGGTCAATCATGCAATCCTAGGTGCATTTTCTAGTTAAGTCAACATATTTCTTTGATTTGCAGCGCTCTTTTTGATGTCATGATCATCCATGTTTCAAAGCAAACATATTTGCCATTTACTTGATTGAATTTTTGCATGGCTAATATATTCATTTACTTGATTGAATATCTCCATGATCTACTGGAGGCTTGCCCATTCTCCTAAAAAAAGAAACCTTTTTTTTTTGTTGGCTGTTTAATACTATTTTTTTATGAGTTTCTTTTTGTAAGTAAAATTGTCCATTTTAATGAAAAAATAGAAATTTATTAATGTCACTTTCCTTGTCAAAGTTCATGTGTCTTTAGCAATACTTAGTTGCTATTGAGATCTTGATCATAAGCAATTACTTTATGTCACATACCCATACATTGCTGATATAGGTCTGACTATAGATTAAACTTTTTCTTTATTCCAAGGATATAATTTCTAGACCAAATGGTATTATTATCATTGTGTTGAGCTAAAGTTGTAATGTTCCTTAGTTTGAGTAGAAGTGCATAGAGTAGAAAGGGTTAGGTTTCCTTTATCTGAATAAATGATTGAGATGATGATGTCTTAGTGCCATTGCACCTCCAACTTGAAGTAAGAATTTGTGGTGTAAGTTAAGTAATTATTAGATTGGGGAGTATTTTTAGCTTTCATAAGCTTAAAACATATTTCATGTGCAGAGGCACTTAAGGGTTTTACATGGAGATTACATAAGAAAGAGATTCCTCCTTTTGAGGTATAAATTGGCAGCAATACAATTGTTTCATATTGTAGTTTAATGTTTTTTGATTCACTCATATAAGAAATGTATTGTCCCAAGGGATATATTGAAAATTTAAAAAGTAGTGCTACTTCATAAATAACTAAATAAAATAAAAATAGTGCACTTGTATTTGTTTTCATTTTTTAGCACAAGTTATAACTGTCCTACTTTTATTGTCCTTTGCTTCTTTATATTCTTATCTAATTTATTTCAAAATAGATGTGCAGCATAGCTGTACATTTGGAATAATCATTTTGTAGATGGATAAGGAAGAAAATAGTGATTTAGAAGAATTATGTCTGCATATGAGAAGTCAACAATTAGTTGGGGTTGATGTGATTTTTCGTGTCACGGAGTTTTTGGCATCTTGAGGTAGCTATTATGTTGATCGACCTATAGGTTATGCTTCTGAAGAACATTATCCAATTAGAGATGAAATCTTAATGCAACTTATTCAAGTGGATGTGTAAATAAGATTATTCGTATGAAACTAGGAACTTTTTTTTTTAAAATTTATGTGAATTATTACAAATATATGGTGGACTTTAACCTACACAAAGAACCACTATAGAAGAAATTCCTCCATATATTAGCCATTCTAGCCAAAAAATAGTCCTATATAATTTTTTTTTATCATCGATCAAGTGAAATAGTCAGCCGTCACTTTCATAAAGTGTTAAAGGCATTTATATCAATGGAAAATCGATTTCTTCGACAATCCGATGGATCACAAGTCCCTCCAGAAATACTTTAAGATAATCAATTTTATCTATACTTTAAGGTAAAGTTTTTATGATAATAGTATGTATGTATTGAAATTTTTTTGGTTGAATTAATGTTTCACATGCAATAGAAACTTACAAGATTGTTTAGGAGCAATCGATGGAACACATATTTGAGTAAAGATTTCTAGTGTTGATGCACTAACGTATCGTGGTAGGAAGCAGTATCCCACGATGAATGTACGTGTTGCATGCTTTGTTGATCTAAAATTCCCATATGTCTTACCTGGTTGGGAGGGAACTACATCAGATTCACGAATAATAAAAAATGCACTTAAAAGGATAAGTTAATATTCTTGAAGGTAATCTGTGTCTTCTAAGTACTTATGTGTTTGTTTATTAAATTATAGTACTCTAAGTCAAATTTTGTAACAATAGAAAAATTTTACCTTGTTGATGCTGGTTTTATGCTAAGAAGTAACCATCTTGCTCCATATAGCGGTGTACGATACCATGTTAAAAAGCATGGCAACCGAGCCCCAAAAAACTACAGAGAGCTATTTAACTAAAAACATGCACAAGCACAAAATGCAATTAAAAAAGGCTTTTGGCATTTTTAAAAAATGATTTCCAATCATAAAGGACTATCAAAGCAATTATGACATTAATACACAATCAGAAATCGTGCTTTCTCATTGCATTTTGCATAACTTTTTAATGGAAGTAGATCCAAATGTTGAGTATTTAAATCATGAATCAAGCGTTGGACAACACGGTTCCTCCTAAAGAAATTTGTGTTTAAATACCTTTGGAAGAAGATTCCTCCCAAGAAGAATTGTTAAGAAATAATATAGCAATTAATATATGGAATGATTATGTATAAAACATTATTCATAATTGATTATTTTGGTTATGTAATATTACTCTCTCTCTTTTGTGAAATGACTTTATATAAAGCCTATTCATTTGATGTATCTAACTTTTGTATGCCTAAAAAGAGAAATGTATATGGAGAAATGTTCAAGTTTTAACTCATTTTTCTAATTGATTTGCATTCGTTCTCTGTATAATATAGATTGCACAAAAATAACAATAAAGCAAGGAGAAGTTAAGAAGGAAATAGTGAGATGGACTCATGTTATGGATCAATAGTTGAATCATATAATGAAACGAGGTAGATGTCGCCCAAGAAAATACTACTTATTCGATGTCAGTCCTGAGTTTTTTAAAGTCTATATCCCAACTAGGAACTCTCAACAACTGATAAGCATTTTCTCTGGTTTTGTATTGCTATAACAAGTTTTTGCGATGTGAAAAACACTGATTCAAGATGATTTCTTCTCTTCTGTCTTTTGTTCCAATGGTTCTTTTTTTTCTGATGATTCTTTCCAATGGTTCCATATTTTTGTGGTGCTGACCAAAACACCTGGTTCCAATGGTTCTATATTTGTTGGTGTGATATTACATGTTTTTGTGATCCTTTTTAGGATGGAAATGTGAAATAGCGTGATAAATTTCTTACTTTGTGAAAACATGTTACTATGCTGTTGCTAAATCCCATGAGCACCTAAATTAGGATGTGCTCCTTATCTGTGTTTATCTTGCGGGCATTTCCTTGAAAAGCTTTGTATGTTTAACAAAAATATCAATGGCTTTTGTTAAGGAATTTGATGGAATTATACACAAGAAGACTACACTAGAAGGAATTTGACGGAGTTTGTTGTCCCGAATCTGATTAATTTATGGTATTTGTTTTGCAGCAGCAATTTATGAAGAATCTAATTATCTATACTCTTTTGGGAGCAACAAAACTTAGGTGTTAATGTTACCTTCCTTTATTGGAGTTCACTATTGGAGATTGTACATGATAAACATGAATGCTTGAAATTGAAATAGAAACTCTTTACGTAATGCTGTTATGGTTTTGTTGAAATTAGTCCAATTAACTTTGGTTGAAATTGTTTTACCCTTATGGTCATTGATGAATAGACAAGTTCTTACTGGCAAGTGTTCTAGCAACTTACTTTTGGCCAAATATGGTGATGACTTGATTTAAATTAGGTGAAGTTGGTAGTTTGAGCCTCAATGTGGTGATGCAGCTGTTGATGGTCTTTCAGAGTATCTAGCTGTTGAAGAAAATGAATGTTCTGAGAATGGAGTTTGTGCCAGTGAATCCATCTTTGATTTCTTAGTTTCAAGTTATGTTTAGTGAAAAGTGGAACGTTTAAGGAATGTCTGGGAAAATTCATTTTGATGTATAAAACTACTTTCACATGTAATCTAAGTTCTTGTTGATGATCAATTTCTAAGTTACTACAAGGGTCTATTTTACTTTAGGTGTTATATAGGTTTTGTAACTTTGGATTTGTATGTTGTAAGGCAAGTAAAACTTTCATAATGCAATAGCAAAAATGGACTTGTCCAGCTTTCTATAAGTGCCCACTAACAATTGCATTGTTCTCATGATCTCCACATTTCTAAAGAAAATTGCTTTAGGTGCTTTTGTGGTATAGGAGTTGGATGAGGCTCATTTAAGAAACTATTCTTCTTTACCTGTTTAATTTTGGGTGGACTAAAATTTCTGGATTGCCTTAACAATTCAGTGGAACAAAAGATTACAACATGTAAATATCATAATGTCTAGGGAATTAAGAAATTGTGATTGTTGTAGTGAATAGGATGAACAGTAGGGAAATTCGTACTATTTAATTTTGCTCAATTGACAATAGGATGCTAAAGCTCTATGTTTCTTCTGGTTTCTTGGTAATGAAATATTTTCAAGCACCCATATATCATATGCACTTCACTTGACTTTTTTCTTTTTCGCAATAGAAGTTTATTGATTTTAATCTCCATTTTCTTTTGGCTCATAGCTCTCTTCCCCTGAAGTTGATTGATTTGCCTAGTGTGGAAAAAGGGAATCTTGATGATTCATTGGTGAATTGCTTCTAGTTTAATACACTAAGTAAACTTTTCCACATGTGCTAGGGATTTTCATGCTAGATGACACTTCAAGTTGCATTTCCTTAAAGACTATATTGTTAGTTGAGAACTTATTTATCTTATTTCTTGTTCCAGAGTAAATATGTTCAACACAATGATACAATTTTACTAGTCGTAATACCAGCATGATTGGCTTTAGATGTTGTGTTAGCTAAAGTTGTCAGAATTGCAAAAGAGTAGGATGGAGAATGTGCGTAAAAGCCACTAGAAAACTCCAACTAACTTTTTTCCCTTTGTCTTTTTTTCTTTGGTGAAAGGGTATTTTGGTAAAAAGAAAGTAATCATTTCTTTTTCTCTCCAAACTCCTAAATAAAAAAAGAGCTCTTCTTTTCTTTTCTCGCTTAAATTCCCAAACAACTTTAGACTTATATCATTTCCTTTCTTTTCTCACCTAACTTAAAATTTATTTTATTTTCTTTTCTCTTCTAAACTCACAAACTAGCTCTTAGGTCTGGTTTGGATGTAGAATTTGGAGAGGAAAAAAAAGATTTCGAGGGGAAGGGGGATTAAATTCTCCACTGAGATTAAGTTAATAAATATTTTAAAGGAAAATTTTATTTACATTATATTTAAATACTAACAAAGATTACTTTTATATGTATTTTTTGAAAATAAAACTCTTTCTTTTCTCTTTGAACTCACCACAAGATTACTACAATTTCTCCTGCCTTCTCCTCCATCTTCACAACTTTATACAAAATTAGGCAATTCTATAACTATAATGAATTCATGTTGAGCTAAAGTCGTGTAGTAAAAGCTTTGTTTTTTTAAATAAAAGATGAAAATTGCTTCTTTATATAATATATATATATATATATATATATATATATATACATATTATTCTAAAACTAGGTTTATAGAAGTTTGGATTTGATTACCTCTTTAATTTTTGTTATTCTTCTTAATTCAACTTTATTTTAGGCATGATTTTCTAATTCAGAATCATTCATTTCTTCTCGATTTATGTTATTTTTCTCATATAAATTTCTATTTTTATTTACTCTAGAGTCTTACTGTAGATGAGTTTATTTTAGAGTCCGTCTTCCAATTTTACTTGGTGGATATCTTGCAAAAAACATAAAGATTGAAGGAAGTAAAGTCCATTTTAGAGTTTTTTCCCCCCATTTATAGTTGTGTGTGGTGGATATATTGAAAAAGGCTAGAGACCGAAGGAGGCTATAGAGTTTGTAGGTCGAATTGCAGGAGACCTGGGATTCTCAGTGCTGTAAAGTTTACTTGGAGCTTGTAGAATTTATGGCAATGTAGATATGATTATATGGGCAGTTGAAATTTTAATTAAAATAAAACCCAAAGAATCAAGTTCTTGTTTCTTTAGACTATGCGAAAAGGTGGCAAGGATACAAAAAGCACCTATGTCTTAATGTCAGGTGGCAAGGATTGAAAAAAAAAAAAAATGAGTGAGAGATAGAGAAATAAAGAAAGATCTATTTGAAAACCAATTTCTCCATCTTGTTCCCCACATTTCTATAAATAAGCCTACATTGGTTGAATTCCACTTATAATACACACTTACATCTAACCAATTCATGGGGGCTTGCTTTGCATACACATGATGCTTTTGCTCCATAAATTGTATGTTAGTTCCTTATCTTGCATCATTTTTTATCTTTCAAGATAGCAATTATGTTAAATTATTGATATAGATTTGAAGAGCTTTTTCTGAATTTTTGAGGTAGCTATTGGATTTGATTTAGTTTTATGTAGTTTTTGCTAAATCTTTGCATCATATTAGTTAGATATGAGAATTTAGAATAATGTCTTTATGCTATTGAATTTTAACTGCAATGAAAATGTTGATTATGAAATGGTTGAGTAGATTATGTGATGGTATATATTGTCTATATTAATTTAGGAAAATGTTAATGTACTCCTCTCATCCCAAAAACAAAAATAAAAAAATTAGAAAAAATATATTTTTATAAAATTAAAATATCATCCTTACACGTCGTTACTTTGGGACACTTTAAGAAAAAACATGTTGCTTCAATTTGGGATGTTATGGAATATTTCATCAATAAGAAAGGAATAGAATCATAATTATGCATCGCCATTTTAAGGACATTTATATAAAGAAAGTGTTGCCAAATTTGGGACGCTACACAATCATAGTGTAGCAAAAAAGGGGACTCAAGCGTAATCTTATATCGGTAAATTGGAAATGCTTATACAAAATGTTTTGTGAAATAAAATTATTCTATATAATTATTATTAGTAAATTATGCGACAGTAGCAAACATAAGCATCGTAAAATTTGGTACGCTTATATAATAAGCGTTGGAAATTATGTGATGTCAAATTTTGGAATGCATGGAAATAGGGGCACATTTTAAAGAGAT
The DNA here is from genome assembly GCA_026120185.1 of Voacanga thouarsii. NCBI lineage: Eukaryota > Viridiplantae > Streptophyta > Magnoliopsida > Gentianales > Apocynaceae > Voacanga > Voacanga thouarsii. The sequence continues at coordinate 14,318 of JANUWF010002256.1, read as the reverse complement.
GGGAATTAATTAAATATTTATTTTAAAATAAAAAATAATTATAATATTAAATATTGCAACGAGCAATAATTGTATTTACGAGATTAAAATCTGTTAATAAAAAAAAAACCTATTTGCAATGGCTACAACGGAATAAAAACCATTACATTTAGTTTGGATAGATTTGAGATTTCTTGCCACAAAAAAAAAAAAAAAAAAGAGTTGGAAAAAGAGGAATTTTTCGTGGAAAATGGATCATTATGACAGTGCTTACAATTGCTAAGGCAATTACAACCCCTACAATAGCAATGAGCATTTTTCCATTGCAATGCCGTTGCAATTAATTATTTATGACCAAATCGATCCTTTTTCCCGCAAAATTCAGTGGTTGCCGAAATTCATTTTTCTTGTAGTGGCTATAACTTTTTTCTAATAATCAGTCATATTTTTACAAGTCATAACTTTTCATTAATGTTTAGATACCTTTCGGTTCAAAGTAGATAATGTTTCTCATAAAAAGATGCCAAAACAAAATTCAAAAATTAAACGTTATAGGAAATCTGAAACTTTGTCCCTTTTAAAATTTCATTTACAAACTATCTCCAACATTACACACATCCTCCACAATGGCAAATACAACATGGTGAGCACACTTTGATAATTATCTGGTTCTATATATGGTTTCTCCTATTGTCCACTACTCGAATCAAGTAGTGGAAGCAAACAAAGTGCTGGCTATAAAAAGCATGCATGAAATATGAGTTTAGTCTAATTGTGAGGGTTTAACACTATTCTTAACACTTGTTCAAGCTTAAGAACATTTTATACAGTTGCTTATTGTGGTAAGGGTTTTAATCTAGTTTTTTAGCTCATATGAAGGGAGGAAGTCATGTTTTCCATAAACTTAACTTAATTCGGTCCAATGGGACTCAAGATGTAAATACGCGACTCATATTGATTAGTTTAGGTATTTATCATGTTTTTTCGTTGGATGACCCATAAATGACCCAGATATTTTGGAGATCTTGAGTAACTTAGTCAAATTCGAAGGGTATTTAATTAGTTAATTTTTCTCTTTATGTTGACCTACAACGATGGTTTACCTCTTACCAACGCTAGTTCTCTTTATTCTTTTATAATCATCAGTTGAAGGAAAAACAACTCGATAATTTCCAAAGGCTTTGGAGATGAAGAGTCTAGGGTTTCAATTATTGAAGATTAGTTCTTGCATATCTTTTTATTTTAATTCGTTTAGAGGGTGTGTATATAAATGTTATGAGGTTCATCATTTTCTTGCTTTGAAGGCTATTAACTTAGGGTTATTGGTTTTATTTAGGGAAATACCATTAATAATTTAATTATAAATTTTTTTACTATTTTGATACATAGGGAATAATCCACGTGACTATTTGACCTACATTGGTAGTTCGTTTTCTAATAAGCAAAGTGATATGAATGGTTTTGAAATCTTTTGTATTGTGAAAATATCTAATAATTTTTATTTTTGGTATAAATTGAAAGTATAGCTATTTTGTACTAGGATTATGAATAATGTTATTGTATGTTGATTGGAATTCTAATATTGAGTTGTTGTTAATGAGTGTAAAAGTAGGATAGAAACGACATGTTTTAAAAATATGTAATTCTAAAATTCCTTTCAATTTGTAAGAACCTTCCTAGCCAATGTAGCTAGTGCAGTTTGGCCTTCTTAGCAAAATAAATAGTGAGGGTTGATATCAATTATTCTCTCCAAACTCTAAAATTCATTAACTTTAGTTTGGTGTATGTGAAAGTTGTTTGTTGCGATTCTTTTTGCTGGTTATTATTGGTACTGTATAAAGAAAGGAGAAAAAAAAAGAGAATTCTTTATTACCTTCTCCACAGCCTATATTCTGTGTGTTATTATTTCCATTATTTATTTTTTGGAAAAAAAGAAAACAAGAAAGATCGGTGAATGGACCTTATCCTTATCTTTCTTGCGTAAATTTTGGGTGCATAAAAATTATCAAATTTAAATCCATCATTTAGTCAAGTTTTAATTAAAATATTAATCCCAAAATACACATACGAGCAAGTATACTCATTGTAAGCATAGTATAGGGAATTAAAGAGTATCAATCCTCAAAGGAACAAGTACACACTACTCACTTTTCATTCATTGTTTAATCGACCAAATAAAGTAATAAGATAAAAGTAAGAAAAATAAAGAAATATATACAACTCAAGGATGTGAAAATATTCAATTTAGACAAAAGATTTTGAAAACATGATAATGAATCACTTAGCTAATATCACAATCAATTATTATCTTGGTCTCATGAAGGATTTAATATAGACCCACTTCGTTTGCAATCTATGGAATCACTATCTTCTAATTAAATTAGTGAACATATTCTGTCTCGACTAACTTTTCCAAAAGATGCATTAAAATCAATCCTCATATAAACCCCTATTTTCTAGGTGATTTAAAACATGAAATTAGTCAATGAATCCATATTCTAGCAATAATCAACTAACCTTTGATTACCTATATTCTAGATAATTTTTCAAGCAAGTTAAGAGATAATAAATATAAAAATAAATAATTAAAGTCATTACCAACCTCTTTTTCAAGAAAAATAATAACAAAAGTCAATCAATTAACTCTGTAAGAAAAATAAGCAATCAAATCCTAAGATAAATAATGAATTGATCAAAAGACTAAATGAATCAATAAATCATGAATTACAAAAACAATGTTAAATTATAATGGAATTATTGAATACATGATTGTTTAAGGAAAAGAAAACAAAAGAAAAAGAAAGCACTCATAGACAAGCCTCTTTCTTCCTCCTTGAAGAACAATCCTCTTTGATTGGGTGAATTCCTCATTCCTTGAGTGATTGAGAATTTTTGCTTTTGAATTCACCTCCACATGTCATATCTCTTGTCTTGTATTTTCTTGTGCTTTTATAGGCCTCTTGGATGCTAAATCCGTGGCTTAGGAAGTCTTGGCTGAGTAGGATTCGAAAAATACCAAAATCATTAGAAAATTCATAATTTCGTCCACAAAATATTTGCCTTCTAGAGTGTACCTGGCGCCAGGTACCTTTGACCCACCTAGCACCAAGTGCACTCTGTTTTTCTCCTATTTTTGCTTTGTTTTTTATCTGTTCTTATTGGCAGACAAAATGGACCCAGCGCTAAACATAAATACAAGAGCTTAAAACTTGGAGTAGAGAGAAGAGCTTGTCCAAGAGGACTTTATTCCGACCTAAAAAAAAAAATAAATACAAGAACAAAGAAAATAATAACAAAATAAAGACATACCTAAATAAAAGAAAACAAACTAAAAATCCTAAGAAAGCAAATAAAGATACGACTCACTCTCCCACACTTAAGATGAAATTTTTTTTCTTATTTGGGGAAATAACACCTAACAACTCCAAACACAAAACAAGATACAAATTCTTTCCACTCATCATGCTTCCTCATCAAACTCTTGTCAAAGACGTTTAAGCTCAAAGGAGAAAATAGGCAAGATGAATGTAGAAAGGAGGGAGGTTTTTGAAAAAGGTCATGTTCGTGAAAATAATTTTTCTCAATAAAACAAAATACATGAACCTCATTCTTGAACATTCCTTTAGGTACACAAATACTATTTTCAATATATGAGTGCACATGGTATCTAAAGAATGCATTAATCTTGAAATCACCATTTTTCCCTTCAAAAAATGTGTCACAATGAAAATTCCCCGTGAAACTTAGCAATTGAGTTCTCAAAGATGGGATCAAGAAATCCTTACATTTCAATGCATGGTCTACAAAAACTAAGTTACGTCCCTTTGGATGGGGTGAAGGGTAGAATTTGTTAGCATACTCCTAGGACTTCTTTTGATGAATCATTGATAAATCCAATTCCTTGAGACGTGTTAAACTTCATACATCATCATTTGGACCATTGTCTTCCAAGAATGGAGAGGAACCTAAGAAATCATGTGACAAAAGGAGATTGGAATTATTAGCACATAGATGAGAATCAAATACCTCCCATTCCACATTAGGTAATTGTTCCTCATATCCTCTCTCTTCTCTTTGGAGATTCTCTTGTTCAAGTGTATGGGCCTTTATGGCATATTCAACCAACTTAGCTTGTTGTGTTCTTTGGTTGCTCAATCGTTGGGAAGCTTCTTCATGCCACTTAATGGATGAATTTGAATTGGCAATTAAAGAATTTATTAATGCTTCTAATGATATCTCACTAAAAGTATTAATTCGAGCTTGCAACCTTACCAATCTGTCGTCATTATAACTCCTTTTATCTTGTGCCCCAAAGTCGTTGTCCATGATGATGCCAATCTCGCGCTTAAACAAAAATAAAAAAATAAAAAATAAAATAAAAATAAACAAAAAGAAAAATAAAGAAAAGAAAAAAAACAAAAACAAAAAATAAGTAATAGAAAAATAAAGAAAAGAAAAATACATACATTAGATATATTCACAAACTACCTAAATACAAAAGTTAGTGATATTTACAAATACAAATGAACTAAGCTAGTAAATTAAGTTACACAATGTTACAAACAACAAAATAGAATACTGATTTACAAAAAATATATATATATATATACATATTTACATATAGATATATGGACATATAAACATGATTAAATTAACAAAATCTAAGCTTTCGTGATATTATTCCCCGACAATGGTGCCAAAAATTTGATGCGTAAATTTTGGGTGCATCAAAATCATCAAATTTAAATTCATCTCTTAGTCAAGTTTTAATTAAAACATTAATCCTAAAATACACATATGAGTAAGTATACTCATCGCAAGTGTAGTATAGGGAATTAACGAGTATCAAACCTCAAAGGAACAAGTACACACTACTCATTTTTCATTCATTGTTTAATCAACCAAATAATGTAGTAAGATAAAAATTAAAAAAAATAAAGAAATATATACAATTCAAGGATGTAAAAATATGCAATTTAGACAAAAACTATCGAAAACATGATAATGAATCAATTAGCCAATATCATAATTAATTATTAACTTAGTCTCATGAAGGATTTAATAGAGACCCCTTCCTTTGAAATCCATGGAATCACTATCTTTTAGTTAAATTAGTGAATATATTTTGTCTCGACTAACTTATCCAAAAGACGCATTAAAATCAATCATCATATAAACCCCTATATTTTAGGTGATTTAAAACATGAAATTAATCAATGAATCCATATTCTAGCAATCATCAAGTAGCCTTTAATTACTTATGTTCTAGACAATTAACTTATTTTTCAAGCAAGTTAAGAAATAACAAATATGAAACTAATTAGTTGAAGTCATTATCAGCCTCTTTTTCAAGCAAGTTAATAACAAAAATCAATCAACCAACTCCGTAAGAAAAATAAGCAATCAAATCCCAAGATAAATAATGAATTAATCAAAAGACTAAATTAATCAATAAATCATGAATTACAAAAACAATGTCAAATTACAATGGAAATATTGAATACATGATTGTTTAAGGAAAAGAAAACAAAGGTAAATAAAAGCACTCATAGACAAGCATTTTTCTTCCTCCTTGAAGACTCTCTTGAACAATCCTCCTTAATTAGGTGAATTCCTCCTTCCTTGAGTGATTGAGAATTTTTGCTTTTGAATTCACCTCCACATGTATATATCTCTTGTCTTGTGTTTTCTTGTGCTTTTATAGGCCTCTTGGATGCTAAATTCGTGACTTAGGAAGTCTTGGCCGAGTAGGATTTAAAAAAAAAAAACCAAAATCATTAAAAAATTCTAAATTTTTTGCACATAATATTCGCCTTCCAGAGCTTACTTGGCACTGGCTACCTTCGATCCACTTGGCGCCAAGTGCACTTTATTCTTCCCCTATTTTTGGTCTGTTCTCATCGGCAGACAAAATGGACCCGGCACCAGGTACGCTTTCCGATCTTGCGCTAGGACTGTTATGCTTTTGTACTGAAAGTTGCTCGAATTCCTCTATTGGACCAAAATAGATCGGCGCTTGGTCCATTGGCTGGGCCTGGCACCAGGTCTGTTTTGGAATTGTTCACTTTTCGCTTGAAATCTAATCAAATCTGTACAAATTTGCCAAAAATACTTTTTACAAGTAAAATGTCAAATAAGAAGGAATATGCCTAGTTATTACAATAAATATATCTCAAAACAACCTCAAATAACTAGGAAGATAATGGTTATTTTAGCCCCTATCATGTAGCTTGATTCTTTGGTCAACACTTGTAGTCATGTTATTGTTTGTTAAAATGAAAAAAAAAAAAAAAAAGGAAAAGGGGGACTAGCACTTGCTAATGGGCTTGCCTAAGTCCTAAGAGGATTATGTTGTACCGTGTTTTTTAATAATTGTTTTAAAGGAACTTCTTGATTGCCAAATTATTATATGTGCACATTTGTTTTTCTTTTTTCTTTTTTTAAATCCAATACTATTAACTAGTGTTTTTTATTGTTGAAATGTTTTCTTGGTTTTGTTGAAGTTTATTTCTAAAGAAGTAGATCCTATTATCAATTTTGTTTCTCTTTCTTTTAGTTTTTTTCCTATTGGTTCTTTGCTAAATTAATAATAATATATTTAACGTACTCATTCCTCGAGGATGTCTTAGCTACTTATTAAGGTAGCATAACTCATTTTATGCACTGTTTTTCGTATGTTAGCTAGAAGGTTAATGAAGATTTTGGAGACTTTGATGATGATTGGGCTAAAAAGCTAGTAAACTTAGTTAGTGTTGTTATCTATTTCTTTTATTAGGTTAACTTGTTAGTCTTTCTTATTTTGATCATTAGCGATGTGTTGGGATTAGTTTATTATTTTTTTCTTGGAGTCAGCTGGTATATTGTTATGGACAAGGCACTTTAATATTATAACAAATTTATTTATTTTGAAATGTTGGTCATTAATGTTAAATATTTTTGGGAGTTATTTATTTTCATAATCTTTTAATCCTAGTATAAGTAGACGAATAGTTTCAGTGTTAGAGGCTTGATATTTCTTGAGGGAAATCTTAGGGATGCTGTTGTATGATATCTTGCATTCGAGCCTGGGTTTCTTTTTGGGTATTGAATTTGGGATATTACACAAACTATATTGGCCAAAGAGGCTTTCACAGTGTCTTTTCTCCATAGAAGCATGGTTTGAGGTATAGCGGTGGCAATATTGACCACGGTCCTAGATCATTGATGATATCCAAAAATTTTAGACACTTATTCTCTTTTATTACCAATAATATGAAAAGAAACACCATTCATAGATTTTTTTTTTTTTTTTATCAGCCTCATAGTTATGCAGATCTCCCTTGGTTATGTGCCAAAGATTTTAAGAAACTGTTATATCTTGATGAGAAGACATGTAGAGATAGGAGCTAGTGGTAATTGGAGAATTTCACCTAGTTTTTTTAGATTTTGATTTGCATGATCTCAAGTTCCAAGGTCCACATTTCAAATGGTATAGTAGTTGTGAAGGATAGGATAGAATACAACCATAGCTTGATTGAGCTGTAGGGAATACTTCTTTATTTGTTCTATTCCTTACATGCTCAATGCACCATCTATTTGCTATGCACTTTAACCATTTGGCACTTCTAATTATGCCTAAGTCAAGCACCAATCAAGTGTGGAATAAGTACAAGTCAATTTGTTGGTTTGAACTTCATATGCTTTAAGATGAAGACTACAAGAAATATTTTTAGCATATGTGAGTTTCCACTAGTCAGACATCTACAGAAGCCATCAAGTAGAACATCAAGGATATTCATACTGAATTAATGGGCTAGAACAATAAAAAAAAAATTAGAAATATTATATAGAAATTAGACCATGCATAGAAGGAGCTTGAGAGTATGTGAAGTAAAACTTACTTTGATAGAAAAAGAAAGGTTGTTATGTGCAAAAGGGTTGAGAATTTGTTGGATCTTTGGGAGGAATATTAGCATACTAGGAGCAGGGTTAATTGGATAGAAACTAGAGATTTTAATACAATTTTCCCTTATAAAAGCTTCCAAAGGCACTATAAGAATCACATCTCTAGTCTTCAAGATCAACATGGTGCTTACAGAACTAAGAGATGTTGGGATTTCATCATGCTTATCAAATAAGAATGCAGTGGAAATAACCATGAAATCTATGCCTAAGGATCATGTGTTTGCAATTAAAACAGGAATAGTGGAAGGAAACAGAGATTACCTTCTTGAGTAGAAAATAAAATTTTTCTTACGCCAACCAGGGAACCAATTCCTCTGCTTTTAATCATCCACCAAGCGCTACTACAATCCAAGAGTATGATTGTCTCTAGCAGTAATACACAAAAGGTTGAATTGCTCACAAAGCCCGCTCAAAACTATGCTAGTAGAAGAGGAGCGGTTAGGTTTAATTGGAGAAGAATAGGGAAGAAAAGGAACGTCTGTCTCTCTCCCCCTATTTTTCAATATCTGCACAAGGGAACAATTCCTATATTTATAGTTTTTAGGATTTGTATTAATTGTAATTAAGTCCTCCAAGATCCATGTCTACAATTAGGTCCTTGAAGTTTATATAATTGTAACAAAGTCCCATGAATTATAACAAACTTATAATTCACCTATAAATATATTTTCTTCTCTTAATTAACCCCACAATATTATCAAATAATATATATTGAGCATTCAAACCTTTATTGTATGTGACCCATTAGGTTTTTTGGTCATATGGGAAGCATCATATGAATTAATTCTAACAACTTTAGAATTAATAATCCTAAATAAAATATACAATTAATTTATTAATTCTATAATTAATAAATTCATATTTAGCAGATCAAGAGCGACACCTAGCAATGACTCTTGATCACCCAAAAGTCCAGAAAGTCAAGTAGCTTGACATAAACCTTTCAATAGAAAATAACCAGTGCAATAAACTCCTTTCACCATACTATATCTCATTTGGTCTAGAGCATGGAATTAGTATCAACTTCATTTAGAATATTATTAATTATTGCCCGAATATTTTAGTACTTGTTCAAGAAATTCATTACTCGATATGTATATCAAATTTGGAACTATTTCCAACACATAATCGCTTTGACCAAGGACTTCATGAGTAATGATTTCTACAAGTGGCCCTGAGATATACTCTCATACTATTAGGAGTGATGAATCATCTATTGACCCTCTCAGCTATTTTCGTTTACTTTACATTGTACCCAATATCCATCCCATAGGCGGTCCTTGTAAGACTCCAAAGATTAGAATCAAAGTACAACGCTCGATAAACAAAATACCTTAGAGATCTCAAGTCTAAGGTTGCACACTTGCTATAATGAGATTTTATCACTGACACTCAATAGCTTATCCAAGTGATTATCTCATAACTAAGTCATCTAATAAACTTGTTCATATAACAACCATCCATATATTAATCTTGAGTATCACAATACTCACGATTATAAGAACCACCGCTTGATCCAATTAAGAGATATAACATGTGCTAGTCTTGGCATATTAATAATGTCCCATCTCATTAATACAATGACTAGAGATTATTCAAGCACAAACACTACATAGTATAGTAGAAATCTCACATCACGATCTCTATCATGATTTTCTTAATCTGTGTTGTACTAGAGACTTTATCAAACAATATACGCATATTAAGATATAACAATCAAATTGAAAGATAAAGAATACATCTTTTATTAATTATTATGCAATATACATGGTATAAGTGATTGCTTCTAGGGCACAACACTAACAATCTTCTATTTGCATCAGAGTCAATCATTTATATATCGAATACCGAATGACTCAACATGTTTATCATGTTTCTTCTGGGAAAGTACTTTAGTGAATGGATCAACTATGTTTTGATCCATAGGAATTTTCTCTATCTTTATATCTCACCTATCTATGATCTCTCTAATAAGATGATAGTGTCCAAGTATATGCTTGGATTGTTGATGAGGCTGTAGTTCCTTTGCTTGCACAATGGCTCCATTGTTGTCACAATACAAAAATATCGGATTTACAATGCTAGGTACCACTCCAAGTTCAATAGCAAACTTCTTGATCCACACTGCTTCTTTAGCTGCTTCAGAAGCCGCTATGTACTATGCTTCAATTGTTGAATCGGCAGTAGTCTCTTGTTTGGAACTTTTCCAACTTACTGCCCTACTACCTAATGTGGACATGCAGCCAGATTATGATTTGTAGTCGTCTTTATTGGACTGAAAGCTGGACTCAGTATACCCTCTTACTTGCAAATCACCATCTCCATATACCAAGAATACATCCTTAATCCTTTATAAGTACTTGAGGATGTTTTTTACAGCCGTCCAATAACTCTTTCCAAGGTCAGATTGGTATCTGCTCGTCAAGCTAAGAGCACATGATACATCGGGCCTAGTACATATCATAGCATATATGATAGACCGAATTGCCAAAGTATACAGAATTCTACTCATATGATTCCTTTCAACTTGTGTCTTTAGAGATATCAACTTTGAAAGGTTTATTCCATATGTTATAGGTAAGAATCCTCTTTTAGATTGATCCATGCTAAATCTCTTCAGTACTTTATCTATGTATGTAGACTGCGAAAGACCTAGCAACCTTCTTGATCTATCTTTATAGATTCTTATTCTCAAAATATAGATTACTTCCCCAAGTTCTTTCATGGAGAACATCTTGGATAACCAAAACTTTACAGATTGAAGAACAGAAACATAATTTCCTATTAGCAATATGTCATCTATATAAAGTAATAAGAAAATAATTGCCTTCCTACTAGCCTTCTTATTCACACAAGATTCATCCATGTTTTGAATGAAACCAAATTCTTTAATTATCTCATCAAAATGGATGTTTCAACTTCTAGACGCTTGCTTAAGTCCATAGATGAACCTTTGCAACTTGTATACTTTTGTGCCATCTTTGGATGTGAAACCTTCAGGTTATGCTATATACACCTTCTCGATCAGGTTTCCATTAAGGAAAGCTATTTTCACATCTATTTTCCAAACTTCATAGTCGTAATGAGCGGCAAGTGCTATGAGTATTCTTATGAATTTTAGCATAGTGATTGCTGAAAAAGTTTTGTCATAGTCAATACCTTGCTGTTGTCGATAACTTTTTGCAACCGGACATACCTTATAGATAACCACATTACCATCCATGTTGGTTTTCTTCTTCAAAACCTATTTGCACCCTATAGACTTGATTCCTTCGGGTGGATCAACCAAAGTCCATACTTGGTTGTCATACATGGAATCTATTTCTAACTTCATAACTTCAAGCCGTTTGTTATATTTTGAACTATTTAGAATGTCCTTGTAAGTATTAGGCTCATCTTCTTGTATGAGCAATACGTCATTATTGTCACTTATAAGAAATCCATATCTCTCAGGCACCATTCGTATGCTACTCGACCTACGAGGCTCTTGTCTATTAGAAGGTTTATCAATAGGTGTGGGTTTAGACGGTTGATCAATATTTGTTTATTCTTCTTGAACTTCACTAAGTTCAAGCTTGCTCCCACTATCTCCTTTAAACATGTGCTCCTTCTCTAAGAAGATAACATGTTTCGAAACATACACTTTATTTTCGAAACATAACTTGAGAAAGTATATGTTTGACTGCATAATGTGCTAAATGGCCTTATGGCATCATTGGGGAGGACTTTTTATTATTTATTCATGGTGTAGTGTGATCTCTTTTTTCTTGCTTATGATAGATACATTACTTGAACTTGTATATGCCCCAGTTCTAGAATACTCTATTCTTAATTTTGTGTTCAACATCTTGGGTTTTAGTTCAAAGTTGTTTTGTTCTTGGAGTGTGGAGTACGCTGCTATATATGTTCTCTAATTAATAAGTTGCTTCGTCTTTTTGCTGAAAAGAAAGAAATGGATCTTTGGTGTTGCTTAGGGAGCTCTGAAATGACAACATGCATATAATTGTTGAATGAATAAGAGATTAGCATTGAAGATTTTGCTTCTATGTTCAATTATGTAATGGTTGTTTGTTACTTAATTTTAGAATACAAGAACCATTATGTTATTCTATCAAGATCAGTGATTGTATGTTTCTATCTACATTGCTACATGGCATGATTCACCTCATTTGAGCTTCTTGGGTTATACTTAAATGGGCAATTGCCCCTAATAATTGAAATCTATTTTGTATTCTCAGTTGATCAATATTCGCTATATATATATATATATATATATATATATATATATATATGGATTTACATATATTAGAAATATGATTTTATTGTCCCTTGAGTTTAGTTCTTAGTTGAACGTACAATGCTAGATTTCATAGTTATCTTGTGGAAAGTCTATTAAACACACATGATCAGTCTCATACTATGAAAAGATAGAACTGAAATTTGCTATCATTTCATCTCATCTCTTTTCTTCTATATGAACTATTATCTACTTTGCAGAAGATGAGGTTGAATAAAAATTGCAAAAGTCTGATTTTGATTACCTAGTCCAGCAGAAGATGAATAAGTTGAGGTTAAAAGTCATTAAGCAAGTAAGGATTTTGCCTCCAGAGTCCTTTTCAGGATAGTTCTTTGCAAGGAACCAGTTCAGATTTTGAACTTTATACCTCACTAATGTTTTTCCTACAACCTTTTAGTGTTACATGTCCTGACAATTCTTGCATTCAAATGCCAGGGGCCAATTCTAGGTTGGTAAGACTGTGCTTGTCGTGGAACATAGTAAAATGCCAATAGACTAGCTATAATCTATGAGAGTAGGTGCTGATTTATTTTTGGTTTGTGATTGCTTATGTTTCTAAAAATTTGGTTTGTGTATTACTATCTTTTATTCCCAATAAATATGTTGAGGAGAAATAGTGCAAAGGAAAACGGATGGAAGTCTCTAGAATGAGACTATTGTTCCACCTTTTTGATAGCGTTGGTTAACCATTAATATGCTTATTTTCTATGGCTATGGTTGAAAGTTGAAATTCATAAAATCAAGTAAGTTTAAAAATTTTCAGCACTTCCTGATAGCATAATGTGTTCCTTGTACAGTTGTGGCATCTCATGGATACTTTTGTAGACTGACCAACTTAATAATATTGTGTGGCGATGACATACAAAAAATTTCAAAATCTTCACTTTCATTCACCTGTAGTTTCTTCATTGGATAATTTGATTCATTCAAGTGCATTATTTTGTTGTGCATTTGTGGTGGTGGTGGGGGGTTGGGGTGTTTCTAAATCAATAGGAACATCCTAATTTGGCATTTTCAACTCCTTGAATTGACATTTTTAATAAATGATTTTCTGGTAGTTAAAAGTCAAAGAGGGGGGGAAAATATTTGCTTGTTTCCATTTCTCGTAACAATATCCAGTTCCCTACTGGAAATTCAGCTGACTGAGCAAGTTCTATCTCATCTATGACTTCAGATGTTTAATTTGTGGTCTCAACTGTGTTCTATGTTGAGAAATTAGCATGGGTTTACTTTCTTTTTAACATTTGGCTGCAAAAGGAATTGAACTATCTTGCAACCATGCTCCATACATGTCACTTTTCAATTGACAAAAGTTTTTTATTTCATTTGAAATTCATGAAGTTGAGAGTCACATACGAATAATTAAGGAAATGTTATGTGTATAATGCTAGTTAAGAAAACAACTCCTAAGAACTCATTCCATAAAGTCCTGCACATTATTTCATTGTTACAAACAATTTTTAGTACTTGTTAGTCCAGAATTTTAGGATGCAAGTTTAAAAGCAGTTGCAACTTTTACAAGAGGTTCAAACACAATTCAAATTTTTGCTTAGTGTATTACCACATTCATTTCTTGCCAAATTTAGTAAATATTTAGTAAATTTGTTCGAAGCATTTCAAAGAGAATTCACACTTAGTGGTTAATGGCTGCTGAATTTCATTGATATATTAGTTTTTACAAGATTTTCTCTTTTTTCTGATCTGTGGTGGATTATGAAAAACTCTCCAAGTCTAATAGCAATTGCAGTTTGCTAACAAAATTAAACAAGTTGTACATGTGTATTTGGTTCCTTTAATCTGCATCTCACATTTGTCATGATAATGTTTGTCTCATACAGCCGAGAATTTCTTGTTCCTAAATCAGTTTGTATAAGGATTTCCCCCTCTTCTGCATATCATCTAGGATCATTAATACTCAATTAGAAGAAAAGATTGCTGCTACTCACTAATATGTCAACATTAAAATGTTTGAAATTACGACTTCGACTGACATCCCTCATTCTACAGATATTGGTTATCTGTTGGTGCACAACCTTCAGAGCCTGTTCAGCGTCTTCTTTTTAGAGCTAGGATGTTGCCCCCACCTCAAATGTTGGCA